>CM053616.1:32643651-32673535 GCA_028646535.1 Procyon lotor | reverse complement strand
GAGATCATGATCTGAGCCGAAGGCAGAGGTTTAACCCAGTGAGCCACCCAGGCACTTCATTGTGGATTTAATAGAGAAGGGAGAGGTCTAAATCATATGCTATTAGAGAAGATGTTCTAATAAGGACCTCATCAAATCTTTAAAAATTTTCATTCAACTGGATTAGGTTTAAAATTTCACATTTAGTGTTCTTACGATGTTAAGTGAATCTTTAAAGTTCTTAAGTCAGACCAATCTTCACTCCCTTAAATTTTTCTATAGGCCCCAGAACTTTGGTCTTTTTTAGGACTCTATTTTAGGGAAATTAGCATTCATAGGGATTTGGCAAAGTTCTTGCTATGTATTGTTTATTTTTGTTATTATTATTATTATGCTATGGTTGTGAAGTGACTCGTAATTTCCCTCCAAATTTCCCAGTGTTTATGACTGATAACAAAGACTAATAGTAATTTTATTTGTGCTTAACTACTTTGCTTGTTCCAGCCGAATCACACCTCTTGAAAACCCACACAAACATAGATTTAAATAGAGGATGAATAATAACTTCTATCACCTCTCTGTACCCATTGTGCATGAAACCCCATGTGCATGTTGCTGTTACAGTGTACTCTTTGTGTTTGAATATTAGTTTGAGCCTTCCTTAGGAAAGTGCACTTAGAGGGGTCTTACCTTTTCAATAATTTCGTAGATGTCACACAGTAAGGGCCAATGTTTATGTTTTAAAATTTTTCAGCTTCCAGAAATTCCTTACACAGACCTCAGTGAAAAATAGTACCTTAAGGATGTTTTCAATCCAAAGTTCTCAGCATCACCAATCATTAGGGAAATGTAAAACAAAACAAAACAAAGCATAAGGAGACACCACCTCATACTTGTTGGCATGATACCGATTATCACAAAAGCAAATGATAACAGCTGTTAATGAGGATGTAGAAAAAAAGGGAAGCCTTGTGTACTACTGGTAGAAATGTAAGTTGGTACAGCAACTATGGAAAACACTATCAAAACTTAAAAATAGAACTACTACGTGATCCAGCAATCCCATTTCTGGGTATATATCCAAAGGAACTGAAATTTGTATCTCAAAGAGATACCTATGTTCACCGCAGCATTATTTACAATAGCGAGATATGGTAACAGCATACCTGTCCATCAGTGGATGAACGACTAAAAAATTTGTGGTATATAAAAGCAATGGAATGTTATTCAGCCTTAAATAAGAATGTGATCCTACCATTTGTGATAAAATGGAAGAAACTGGAGGACATTACGCTAAAAGATACAGACAGAAAAATACTGATACAGACAGGAAAATACTGATACAGACAGGAAAATACTGAATGATCTCACATATATATGGAACCTAAAAAAGTATTCATAGAAGTAGAGAGTAGAATGGCAGTTACAAGGGGCAAGGAGACGGGGAAAATGGGAGATACTGGTCAAAGGGCATAAAGTGCAGATGTGCAGAATCCATAGGTTCTAAAAATCTAATGTGCAGCCTTGTGACTTAGTTAATAATTTTGTATTATATATAGGAAATTTTCTGAGAGTTCCAGTGGTCTAACTATACCAAAATAATCTTAGCTATAGATAATTAATTACTTTGCAGTTATCATTTCACTTTGTGTAACATATATACATATATATATGTATATATATGTATATATGTTATATATGTATATATATGTATATATGTTACACAAAGTGAAATGATTACGTATATATATGTATATATATATAATATGTCAAAACATGTTTTACACAGTGAAGGAATACAATTTTTATTTAAAATACAGTAAAAGGTTTAGTTAGTAGCCAGATGAGAAGAAAGATGTGATTAACATTAAGAAGACTTGTAATGGATACTACCAGTAGGAGAAAGAAGTGTTGATCACCATTTGGAATATACATATTCCTTAGCTTTCTAACGCATCTGGTCCAATATTTGGCTATTGTATATCTTTATTCCAAGGCTTAAAAGCAAACTGAGAAGAAAAATTATTTTTTGAACTTTGTACAAAATTTCATAGGCTTAGATATATACAGGATTCAAACCTTTAAACATTAACATTAAATATTTAAAACATCATCTTTAGATGATAAACAGAAAACTTTTTGAAACATTATTTTTTACTTCAAGCCAGAGTATAGGAAGTTTCCACTGAGGCACCACCAACCAGATGGTAGTATAAAGAATAACTAAGTTTTTGCATCAGGGAACTTCCACATAAAGAATAATGCACACCTAAAATAAACATCAAATGGTTATTATATAACACTCTGTTCTTTTGCAACACTAACAAATGAGTTGTGAAACTAAAAATGGAAACAGTTCTGCATTTGCTTTTGGTGTCCTGATTAAAGTGTTGTCAGATGTGTGAAGCCATAGTTTCTGTGAGAACCAAAATAATCTTGCACCTTTTCTCTCTGCATTTGATAGGGAAACTCACACATTGACATTTTAACATGGTAGCTCAGCACTGAGATTTGCAGGCATTGTGAGATATTAGAAAACTTAACAATTATTTAGACCATTGATTCCTGGTGTGCTTTCCATTACCCTGAACTGCCTCTTCTCGTTGCAAGCATATTAGTTATTTATACCCACAATACATTCAAAATGAATGTTCAAAATAACTTCCTTTAATGATGGCACTGAAACAAGTACAACAACTAAAGTTTCCTCTTCATCTTTCTTTTGCTATTTTTTGTGAGTTTTCTCTCATATCTGTGTCAGCGTCGGTTAATATAGATAGGGCACATTAATAGGGACAGATGAATGTTTATCTCAAGTCATAGTTGCATTTTATTTTATACAAATATATGGTATTTTCAGAGTCAAATTATAAATACTATTAACAGTTTGGAGAATAACTGTACTTGAGGATGACTTATTTTTTCATCCGTCTCCATTCAATTTACTCTGCTACACGCTCCGGTTTATTTGTTGTGCATAAAAGCTCATCAGCTATTTCTGCAAAATGAATTACTTAATAGAGGGAATTAAATAAAACTTTCCACTGAAAATGCTCAGTTTTATACTTCAATATTTTTATCTTGATTTAAGAAGGGCTTGCCATTGGCCTTTATAAGTCTAGTTTTGACTTTATATTGTGTAAGAACTTTTATTAAAAACTCAAAACCTCAGGTGCCTGGCTGGCTCTGTCAGTTAAGCATCTGACTGTTAATTTTGGCTCAGGTCATGATCTCAGGGTCAAGAGATCAAGCTCTGAGTTGGGCTCTGTACCGGCCATGGAGCCTGCTTAAGATTCTCTCTCCCTCTCTGTCTGCCCCTCCCCGCTACTTGTAAGCTCCCTCTCTCTTCCCCCTCCTAAAAAAACAAAACAAAATAAAATAAAAAACAACAACAAAAAAAACCCACAAAAAGTCCCCAAAACTTGAAACCTAAAGTTATTTCTGACACATTTATATGTGACAACAGATACAATGCAAATTTCTTTAATGAACGATTACTGACTGTGAAACAACTAGGCCGAACCATCAACACATCTAACCCTGTGTGGTATTTTTGGGAATCTGGAATGTGTCTTCAATAACATCCAAAGAAAGTCATGTTAGAAGATGACTTCCACATAGGAAAACATCTCTCTCTCTTTTTTTTTTTTTTGGAAAACATCTCTTGATCTCTATGCCTCCCTTTCCGATTATAGCACAGGGTAAAACACCTGTAAACACTCCTTTCTCACAAGGTTACAGATATAACATCACAGAGACTTCTACCTATGAACTAAAATGTTCACATTTCTATGCACTTTAAAGGAAAAGGATATAAAAAAAAAAGAGAGAAAAACTGCTGCCTGGATGAAGGGAAGTAATACAATGTAACTATTTGTGGTCAGATACACGGACTTAGATTTTTAGCTTTGTTATCTCCTAGCCAGGTGGCATTAATATATCCTTTATTTTAAAATGTGGGAATCACTACCTCCTGATATAAGGTTGTGTGAGCACGATAAGAAATGACAATACGCCGTCTTAGTCAAGGGCCCAGAACGATAGAAGTTAATTAATGTCCATCTCGAAAACACTTGAAACTATGACAGTAGATGAAATTTCACAAGAAAAATACATAAAAGGGGTAAAATTGGCTTAGGGGAGATCTTGTGGGGGCACGTGACTAACAATTAGGAGAATGGGAGTCAATGAGGATATTGAGAAAGAACAATATAAGAGGTAGAAAAGGAATCAGAATAGAAATAGATTTTATTATTTTATTTTATTTTTTTAAAGATTTTATTTATTTATTTGACAGAGTATCATAAGTAGACAGAGAGGCAGGCAGGAGAGAAGGGGAAGCAGGCTCGTTGCTAAGCAGAGAGCCCGATGCGGGGCTAGATCCCAAGACTCTGAGATCCTGACCTGAGCCGAAGGCAAAGACTTTAACCCACTGAGCCACCCAGGCATCCCTAGAAATATATTTTATAGGTCAAGTATTTAAAAATAAAAAAGAAAAGGAGCAAATTGTGTAATTTTTCATGCAGAGACAAAATGGCAGGGAGCTTGTAAAGAGCTTACTGGATTTAGAGATTAGGTAATTGATCATTTCTTAAACATTTTAGCAGAATGAAGGGAACGAGAAGAGGGTGATAAGAGATGATGCTGGAAAAGAGAAGAATGATGAAAGGTTAAGAATGTATAAAGAGTATAAAAACTGAGAAGTCCTATATTAAAAATGGAAGAGAGGAAAAGGGAAATATTGATAGAGCAAGTATATATATACATACCGATTAAGATATAGGCCCTGGGGATGCGGCAGAGTAATCAAACAAACAAAAAAATGAGCCACAAATCCTGACTTACTGTGAATTCTAAAAGAATTCAAGGAGAAATAAAGGAGTAGGGGTAACAAGAAGAAGATATTAACCTCGGATCAAGGACAGAGTCTTCTGAATTTAAAGCAAATGTAACAAATGTAAGGTGAATAAAAGCAGAGTTGAAAGTTGGAAGAGATGAAACCTGAGGGAAATCATATTATTCTTGTTTTCTCCAGATGTGGACACCAAATATTTGCTGACAAGTATGGGCTAGCTTTGAGAAAGGAATAAAGCTTGAAACTGCTATGTCTAAAATGCTCAAAAGAATAGAAAAAGATATCTTCTAAATTAGATTTTCTGCAATGCTATTCTTGTTAGCCAAGCTACTGAATCAGTGCAACTTTAGGACTCCCAATAAAGGCTTCAGCTGGATTTTACCCCCACCTCTCCTACTCCCTGAAAGCTGTTAATTTGGAAGGAGATGAGAAATGAAAACATATTTGGCAATAAACTGGCATAAATCATGATTTTGGGTTCACTTGGGTGAGGAGATGAGAAACTGATACGTTTTTTAAATGCTTTGACTAGTGCTTGCTTTAGATATTTTAAATAATTGAATGTTGCTCCTCAAAGTCAGGAGGTATCCAGAGATTGCAATCCTAAAAACTAATAATGTAGAAGTGTTTCCGTAGTTTATCTGCCTTTGAAAATGTTGCTTATCCAATTGAGATACAAGCTTCTGACTCATAAGAGTATATATTATCTGAACTAAATGCTTTGGCAACTGAGCAGTTTTCTGAATCCTGTCTATACGTTTTCAAGAGCCTGCCTTTTTCTATGGGTGAAATGAGTTGTATGCATCCCAGAGTACCATCACTATTTACCTGAAATGTTTAGTATTTTAATAAAATTAAATCTTGTGTTGTGATGCTCAATCTCTGCCTTGAACATGAAATTCTGCTTTATTCAAAATGGTTTCAGAAGTTACAACATAATGTCTAGGATTTTATTTAAGCCTTTATTACAAATATAATTTTTCTTGTACCATAATCTTTATACAATTAATCATAAATGAAATTTCTGCATTGTATAATGCCTTTGAGGCCAATATTGTTTGTTGCTTTCTTATAATCCCTCTAGAAAAATCTGTATAATAAAAATCCATTTGTCCTTACAATAAAAAGCATTTTAAGATAGAGCAAATAATTAGAATTTGTGCAATAATTCAACACAGTAGCATAAAAAAATTATACTGCACTATTTCAATAGAAGTTGGGTTATATTACTCTGAAACATCTGATGAGGAAGGAAAATGTATTTAACTTTAGTCAACACTTAAATGCTATGAATAAAACTAACTACAAAATCTTCTAAATATGCACAATGTGAGTGTACTTAATGCCATTGAACTGTATTACTAAAAGTGATTAAAATGGTAAAGATGTACATATACATATTTGCATAATAAAAATATTCTAAGCATAGGAACAATCCAAATGTATATTTAATTTATATTGATTTGTAGAGATGTAGCAGAGGTTGACGACAAGGTAAACTGAGCACTGTTATAGTATCTAAGATCTTTTAAATATAGTGCTATTAATTATTCATTATTATTTGGCCTCTACTTTTCTAATGAAACACTGCACCCTTGTCATGAGTAGTCTTGTTGCCTACATTGAATTCAAGTATCACATCCAAGCTACATGTGATCAAAAATTATGATGAGTATAAATGCTGATGTCATAAACAGTCCAACAAATTTATTCAGAAATGTTTTGACAAATATGATGAAATCAATCATTTAATATCATATGATCATATTTAAGAAACAAAACACTCAGAGTAAGAAAAAGATGAGAAATTAATTTCAAATTGATACATCAATCTATGTACATTTGTGTTTAATGAAAATAAATGATTTAATGCCTATTATATCCAATAAATATATAAGAAATTAAAAGTGTGAAGTCAGAACTATGAAGTTATCGGGGTATGACAAAATATAGATCTAGCATAATCCTTTTCTGAATAAGCATTTTTATATATGTTATTTTATATATGTTATGTACAGAAATAATGACGTTCCTAGCATATATATTTTCTTAATTTTAACAGTACATATATGAATTTTACAAATATATAACACATTTTAAATTTTTGGCTGAGATGAGAAATTAAGTTTGGTGATTGGTTTATCTAAAACTTCAAACACAGTACATACATAATATATGGCATGAATGAATAAAGAATAGACCTATTCAGGTTGATTTTTAAGTAAAAGAATATTAAAATATTACCTTCTAATCTAAATTCTTCATATTACTTTTAAAAGCAGGAAGCTTTATTTTATCTTTGTATTGAAGAATTTTTTTTTAATTGGATACATTTCATGTTTCCATTAAAGTACATATTTAAGGCAAAATAACTTTGTAAAATAACTTCTCAAAGTTTAAAAAATAACTTAATATTTATAAACAGACAAATGAAAACTGATAAGAGGAGTAGTGGAATCATACAAAAAAAGAGTTTCTCCTGTATCTGTGAAATGTGATTTAAGGGCAATGATATATTAACACACGTGTCTGTGGGCACGTGTGTGTGTGTGTGTGTGTGTGTGTGTGTGTGTGTAGTCTGACAAATTAAAGGATTACAGAGTATCAGAATCACATCCAGTGTGGCTGAGAATTCGGTGTGCTCCAAGCACCAAGCATTCTCTTGTGATGGGATTGGGTCTGTGGCGCTGTGGGATAAGGGACAGCTTAATGTGGCTTCTTCACCAGGATGTGTGGCTTATGGGAAGGTAGGACTCAGGAGGTGGATGCTCAGTAGTATCGTTTCTGTTTTTTATCTAGTCCTAAATTGAAGGAAGGATTGTAAAATTTGTACTTTTGAAGCAGGACTTGTCTGATTGGGGTAAACTAGAGCTTTTAAATACAAAAGACTATGAAATTATTATTTTTAAAATTAGTTGCAACCTATTGGCTTCTATGGAGCTTAATAAACATATTGGGATAGCCAGTTTCCTGCTGGCCTTCAGAAAGTCATGGTAAATATGTATATCATCTCTCTTTAGGTCTCATCGGAAAGTGAACAACCTAACCAAACACACACACACACACACACACACACACACACACACACACACACACCAAATCTGTTCATCATTACGTAACACTTATTTTCTTCTTAATTTTTATCTTTTTCATGTCTCCTACATTAAATTTCCTACATATTTTTTTAAACGTCAAAATGTTTGGAAGGTGAGGAAATAAGGGAAAGACTGTGAAAGCAGTGGCACCGAATAAGAAGCCTTTAAAAGGATTTACATGGCTTTTATATTTCCGATGCAAATCATATATTTTATATTACTTGGTGAATTAAATGCACTCTTCCATGAAATAGTAGTTTCTTCCTAATTTTTCATTCAACTTACTTTTATTTTTTTAATTTTTAAAAAGGTTGTGGCAAGAACAATTAGTATGATATTTCCCCAATTAACAATGGTTAAGTATACAATGCAGCATTATTAAGTAGAGGTACAATGTACAGCAGATCGCTGGAACTTATTCATCTTGTAGAAATGAAACATAAGACCCCTTTAGGAGCAACTCATATTTCACCCTCCTCACAGCCTCTGTCAACTACTATTCTACTTTTTCATCTATCAGTTTAATTATTTTAGATCCCTCTTAAATAAAAATGGAATCGTGAAGTGTTTGTCCTTCTGTGACTGGCTCATTTCACTAAAGCATAATAACCCCAGTTTCTTCTATTTTGTTGCATGTGGTAATATTTACTTCATTTTTGAGAATACATAGTCTTTCGCTGTTTATATATTTTGCATTTTCTTTATCCACCCATCCATCTGCTGATGGGCATTTAGCTGTTTTCATATTTTAGTTGTTGTGAATAATGCCTTAATGAAAATGGGGGGGCAAAGGATCTTTGAGATCCTAATTTCAACTCTTTTGGATAAATACCCAGAATTGGAGATTGCAGATCACATGGTAACTCTATTTTTAATTTTTTGAGGAACCCCTATACTACTTTCCATAGTGACTGTACCATTTTATATTCCCAGTGACAGTACAGGAGGGTTCCAATTTCTCCACATCCTTACTAACACTTTTTATCGCTTGTTTTTTTTGGATAATATTATCCTAATACTTATGAGGTGATATCTCATTACAGTTTAATTTGAATTTACCTAACGATTAATGGTGTTGAATATCTTTTCATACACTGTAGATCTGAAAGTATAAAACTCCTAGAAGAAAACAGGGTAAAGCTTTATGATGTTATTCTTGGCAATGATTTTTTGGCTGTGACACAAAAAAAACACAGGTAACAAAAGCAAACAAAACAAAACAAAACCCTCAATTAAAAATTGGGCAAAGTGCTTGAATAGACTCTTCTTTTTTTTTTTTTTTAAAGATTTTATTTATTTGACAGAGAGAAACACAGCGAGAGAGGGAACACAAGTAGAGGGAATGGTAGCGGGAGAAGTAGGCCCCCTGCCGAGCAGAGAGCCCGATGCGGGGCTCGATTCCAGGCCCCTGGGAACTGACGTGGGCCGAAGGCAGACGCTCAACGACTGAGCCACCCAGGCGCCCCTAGACTCTTCTACAGAGAAAAATAAGAAAGCTTATTTTAGGAGAGTTCAATCACATATGCTGTTGTCTCTCTTTCTTTTTCTCTCTTTGTCTATGAGTGTGTATGTGTGTGTGTGTACACGTGTGTGTACATACCTATGGCAAGAAGATCCATACCTCTTCTACTTAACATTGTGCTGGATGTACTAACTAATGCAAAAGAAAAGAAAAAGAAGCAGAAGACATACATACAGATTGGACAGGAAAAAAATAAAACTGTCCTTATCCAGAGATGATACAATTATCTGTGTGGAAAATCCTAAAGAAAACAAAAGCAAAACAAACATCTTTTAGAACTAATAAATGAGTTCAGTATAATTGTAGGATACAAGGTTAATATGTGGGAAACTACAAAACACTGATGAAAGAAATTTAAAAATATATAGAAATAAGTAGGGATATGTACTGCACACATAAATTGGAAGATTCCATATGGTCAAGATGTCAATTATCTCAAATTTAGTCCATAGATTCAACATTATATCATTCAAAATTACAAGAAGTTTTTGTTAATATCAACAAGGTAATTCTAACATTTGTATGGAAAGGCAACGGTATTAAATAGCCAAAACGATCTTTTAATAAAAAGTCAGAGGAATCATATTGCCCAATTTGAAGACTCACTATAAAACTACAGTACTCAAAACAACATGGTATTAGTTACACTAAACAGCCCAGAAAGACACAAACGTAGTCAACTGATTTTTGACAAGTTGGGAATCTATCCAATATAAAAGGATTATCTTTTCTTAACATATAGTGCTGCTGGCACAATTGGGCATTCGCATGCAAAAAAAAATAAAATGACTAAAAAGAAGGGAAGAGAATAGATTAAAGTAAGATAAAACAAAATTAAAGGTAAGTGGGATACATGTCTCATACCTTCCATAAAAATTAACTCTAAATAAGTCATAGACCTCAATGTAGATTCTAAAATTATAAAATTTTTAGGAGAAAACACAGAAGAAAATCTTCATCACCTTTATTTTAGCAAGCTTTTAGATGCAACACCAAAAGCATAACCCATGATGAAGAAAAATGATAAACTTTATAAAAATTAAAAACATCTCCTCTATGAAACATAACCTAAGGTATGAGAAGACATACCAAAGACTGAAAGAAAATGCTTTAGTAGTAATACACATGTATGACATAACCTCACTGAAGAGGGTGAATGAAAAAAAAAGAGCTGATGGATAACTTTGGAAAATATTGTTTTGACTGTAAATCATAACTGTATATAAACTATTACTGCTCTATAATCTACCTAATTTAATTGATAGCTTCACTGCCATTTCTGGAAATAAGAATTTCCCTTTCCCAATACATTATTACATTAAGCATATTAGGAGCATAATCAAGAAATGAGAAAAAGACATGAAGAGACATTTCTGCAAAGACATCCAAATGGCCAACAGACACATGAAAAAGTACTCTATGTCCCTCAGCATCAGGGAAATATAAATCAATACCAGAGTGAGATACCACCTCACACCAGTCAGAATGGCTAAAATTAACCAGTCAGGAAACGAAAGATATTGGCAAGGATGCGGAGAAAGGGGAATCCTCCTACACTGTTGGTGGGAATGCAAGCTGGTGCAGCCACTCTGGAAAACAGTATGGAGGTTCTTCAAAAAGTTGAAAATAGAGCTACCCTATGACCCAGCAATTTCACTACTGGGTCTTTATCCTAAAGATAAATATAGTGATTCAAAGGGGTATGTGTACCGAATGTTTATAGCAGCAGTGTCCACAATAGCCAAACTATGGAAAGAGCCTAGATGTCAATCAACAGATGAATGGATAAAGAAGATGTGGTATATAAATACAATGGGATATTTACACAGCCATCAAAAAATGAAATCTTGCCATTTGCAACGACATGGATGGAACTAGAGCCTATTATGCTAAATGAAATAAGTCAATCAGAGAAAGACAATTATCATATGGTCTCACTGATATGAGGGATTTGAGAAACAAGGCTGAGGATCATAGGGGAAGAGAGGGGGAAATGAAACAAGAGGAAATAGAGAGGGAGGCAAACCATAAGAGACACTTAATCTCAGGAAACAAACTGGGAGTTGCTGGAGGGGACAGGGGTGGGAGGGATGTGGTGGCAGGGTGATGGACACTGAGGAGGGTATGTGCTATCATGAGTGCTGTGAATTGTGTAAGACTGATGATTCACTGGCCTGTACCCCTGAAACAAATAATACATTATATGTTAATATAAAGCCTGGCAGTGACCAAAAGAATAAAAACAAAATAAAAAGAAAAATTAAAAAAAAAGAGCATAATTAGTGATTTAATGACTAGCATATAGCCACGTTTTGACAGAAGGATGGTCCCATTATATATATATATATATATATATATATATATATATATATATATATATATCTGTATTTCTACCTCTACCTCCCTTATCTCTATTTATCTATCATCTATATATCTACTTAAACTTGTATCATTCATCAGTAGCTATTATAAACGGTAACACTCAATTTAATTAAAAGTTCAAAGAAATATTTTCTTTCCAAAAACTTTGAAACTCACAGCCTTCCTGAACATTTTACTTGGGGATAATTTTTAATTAAAATAAGTATGACCAAGTACAGACTTCTGATTAACAATATATTTAAGATTAAATTAATAATACAGCTATAAATTAAAAAACTCTAAAACTGAGAAAGTTTTCAGTTTTTTCAATTTCAACAGTATTCTTAAAACATTGGCTATGAGTGTCAACTCTGGATATCTAAATTATACATATTTAAATAAAAATACTTGTTATTTATCAATATAACCAATAAAATGAGAAATTTAACTAATGTTTGCTTACATATGTAATATTTTCAGGGTGCTAGATTACTTAATATTAAATATTTGAAAATATTTTCTCCCATGCAGAAAGCTATAATGGAATACATCTCTTCGATGTATCAACTTTTATATAATTAAGATAGTGAAAAAGTTAAAATAATCATATTACTGTTGTTTCAGAAACTATTCTCTTTTTTCAAGGTAAAGCTCTAATTTGTGCTTTAGATCTTCCTTCCTTTTGGATAAAGAATAGGCTTAAATTTTTTTTTTCATGCCTAAGGGAGTAGCTAGCACACAGTAGGTGGTCAATATATGCTTTCTAATTTGTTTCTTTTTTTTTTTTTAAAGATTTTATTTATTTATTTGACAGAGAGAGAGAGAGAGATCACAGGTAGGCAGAAAGAGAGGGGGAAGCAGGCTCCCCGCTGAGCAGAGAGCCCCATGTGGGGCTTGATCCCAGGACCCTGAGACCGCGACCTGAGCCGAAGGCAGAGGCTTTAACCCAGTGAGCCACCAAAATGCCCCTAATTTGTTTCTTTTTTTAATTTAATTTAATTTTTTCAGTGTTCCTGATGCGTGAAAAATTAAATTTATTTTTAAAATGTTTCTACAAGTAAGTAGAAAAAACATTCATTAATTGGATTGAAATATTTTTGAGGAGGAGGGAATAGGCATTGTTTTTCAGTTCAAACCACTACTATAACTTCAATACACATTTTTTAAAAAAATCAGTTTCATTTATATGTAAGATAAGAGCATTTCTCCTGTCTTTTGCCAGTCAGTGTTTTTTCCACTCATGCAAACCTGTATTTATTCTGGAAGAAGATATCTATTCATGTGAAAATAATCTAGGTCTTCTAATTTTCATTTAATTTGCATTGGTATCTTGGAGTTATTCTGAAATCTATTTTTATTCCTCACTAAAAAATGTCATTTTTCTTCATGCTGTTTGAGTTGTAACTTTAGAAGCATGACATACACAGACCCAAAAGGTGAAAAAAAAAATATTTTTGTCTATAAATTTATGTTCAGAAGCAAAAAGACACCTCAGCAAAGCAAAAGGATAAGCCTTGATAGGGAAAGAAAAAATTGGAAGAAATGGAAGGGAAGAATATTTCTACATGCTCCATTAAAAGAAAAACTAAAGATTATCTGAAGCCTGAAATTCTAATCTAGGTTCAATCTTCTTGAAGCATTTTTCATTTCTAATTCACTGTGAGAGAACAAGCACCATATTAAACTCCAAGCTGGAAGTCATAATATACAATATTAGTATATCGGATATACTCATTCAAAATTGCATTAGTAGTAATACCGCTTAGGAAAGCCTGGCATATTTCTGCACTAATAACAAATGAGAGTTAGGGGGTAACAGCGAGTAAAACTTTATTATCATCTGCTTTTATTTAAAATCAAATTCAGGTCTCATTCCTAGTGGGAAGTTATTGTCAAAAAAGAAAACACCTGAAATTATTTGCTTTATAATTATGCTTCTATTCACATTCAAGTTTTATGTATTTAAGATTTATAACCACAAGGTTATATTAACTTTGCACAATAAATATGCACTATGAGTTTTTCTGTTCTGCAGTAGCAAAAACTATAGTCAAAGAGAAAGATAAAAGAAAGCAAAGAGACGGGTGGAGGGGAGGAGAGGGAGAATCCAAAGATAAATCAGAAATATCAAAAGTTTTTATATATAAAACATTATTTAGTCATTCTAAATATGTGTTACATTCAACAAACGTTTATTGGAAATCTTACCATGAAAGTGTTATTCTGTGAAAAGTAAGTCCCTGCCCCCCCAACTCCACCCCTACTTTCCCAGCTACCTTCCCCAGCACATAAATTGAGATAAAAATTCTAACAACAATGTGGTGGCTAATTTAGGTTTCCTTAAATGTCAGGGGCATAAGGACACAGTGCCAAAATAATTTTCTGCATTTAAAAAATAATAATAAAAATTAAAAAGTTACTTTTGGTCATATTCTGAACAATTGGTTGAATTAGTAAATCTTTTCACTTTTTAAGGAATCTGGGAATTATTTTATTTTTCATGTCTCTATTGTGTATTTTTTAATTCTGGTAAAATATACATAGCATAAAATTTACATTTTTTAACTGTTTTTAAGTATACAGTTCAGTAGAATGAAGTGTATTTACACTATTGTGCAATCTTTGTAACTCTTAACATCTTGTAAAACACCTCTGTAACCATCAGTTACATAATAACACCTCATTCGTCCATCCTCCCAGCCCCTGGCAACCACCTTTCTACTTTCTGTCTCCATAAATTTGACAACTTTAGGCACCTCCTACAGCTTTGTTCCTTATATTTGTTTTATATATTTACCTTTACCTGAGAGCTTTATTATTTTTGTATGGCTTTGAATTACCATCTCGTATACTTTCATATTAGCTTGAAAGATTCCCTCTGGGATCTCTTGAAGGGCAGCTCTTGTGGTTTGGAACTTAGCTTTTACCTAGGAATGTTTTAATTTCTCCCATATTTTTATTTTATTTTATTTTATTTTATTTTATTTTATTTTATTTTATTTTATTTTATTTTATTTTATTTTATTTTATTTTATTTTATTTTATTTATTTGGCAGAGAGAGAGATCACAAGTAGGCAGAGAGGCAGGCAGAGAGAGAGGGGGAAGCAGGCTCCCCGCTGGGCAGAGAGCCCGATGCGGGGCTCAATCTCAGGACCCTGAGATCATGACCTGAGCCGAAGGCAGAGGCTTTAACATACTGAGCCATCCAGGCGCCCAATTTCTCTCATATTTTTGAAGGGTAGTTTTGTTAGATATTGAATTCTCAGAGGATAATTTGGGTTATTTTTCCCAGCACTTTAAATATATCATTATAGTGCCTTTCGGCTTCCATGGTTTCTGTTTAACTTATAGAGGAACTCTTAGGTGTAACGGTCCAATTTACTGTTACTTTCAAGATACCTCTGTGTTTAGCCTGTGCTAGTTTGATTATAATATGTCTTAGTGTGAGTCTCCTTGAGTTTATCATATTTAAACATCATTGAATTATTTGTATTTGTATATACATTTCTTTCCTCAAATTTGGGAAGCTTTTGGTAATTATTTCTCAAAGAAGCTTTCCTCCCCTTTCTTGCTTTTGCTTCTGGGACTTCCATAATATGTATTACGTTCCAACTGATGGCATCCCATAAATTCCTTAGGCTTTGATTGCTCTTCTTTGATCTTTTTTTTTTTTAAATTTTGCTCCTCCAACTTGATACTTTCAAATTCCTTGTCTTCAAGTTTGTTCATTCATTTATCTGCATGTTCAAGTCTGCCTTTTAACATATTTAAGACAATTGTTTTAAATTCTTCCTTTAATAAGTGTAAAAAATGTTTCTTCAAGGATAGTTTTTAGAGATTTACTTTATTCCTTTGCATGGGCCACGTTTTCCTGTTTCTTTGTATGCTTTATGATCTTTAATTTAAAACTGGATATTTGCAAAAATAGCCACTTCTCCCAGTCTTTGTAGACTACGTCAGTGCAGGGGAAGACCGCTACTCTGCCCTGCATGAAGTAAAAGGTCTTCTCTGGCTTTTTCTGGGCATGTGTCTTCCCTAGGCCTATCTCTATTTTCTCAATTCCACCATCTGTATAAATGGGGGCTTTTAAATAACTCAATTTCCCTAAGAATCTTAATCCTGGTTTGTCCTGGAGCTTCGCTCTTTTGTTGTATTACTCACTAAGAAATTTCTTGTCCCTCGTATCTGCATTTTTGCCACCTGCAGTTTTAATGAACTATGCTTGGTTCCCTCAGCCTGAGATCTGAGCTGCTTTTAGCCATTTGAGTTCTGATTTAGTCTTTATATAGACCCATCTCTATGGTACTCTACAGACAGGTTAGAACGATGCAAATTCATCTCACTCTACTGTCTCCAGTTTCCAGAAAAGAATTGAAGTTGGGTCACTGCATCCCCCCAATGGACCATACCACCCTGGAGAGGAGATGGGAAAATGTTAATAAAACACTACAAATTTTCCTAGTATTTCTTCATTGGACATTCTCTTGATTGCATTAGATTTTTGACTGATTTCCAGAGTTCCTACGAAGTTATTTTAGTCAGCTTCTAATTGTTTATTTAATGTTTCCATTGGGGAATGAAGGTCTGTAATTTCTTAGACTGCAATCTATCTGATATCACTCCCTTGCCATCACTCTTTTTTTTTTTTTTTAAAGATTCTATTTATTTGGCAGAGAGAAACACAGAGAGAGAGGGAACACAAGCAGAGGGAATAGCAGCAGGAGAAGCAGGCCTCCTGCAGAGCAGAGAGCCGATTGCGGGGCTCGATCCCAGGCCCCTGGGATCTGACCTGGGCCGAAGGCAGCCACTTAACGACGGAGCCACCCAGGCGCCCCCTGCCATCACTCTTTAAGCACCATCATTGCTAATCTCATTTCATTTTCTCCCATAGTATCTAAACTTTACCTCTATAATAGACACTATTTACAGTACACTGTACTTGACCATTTTCTTGTCTACATCTGGCACTTGATTGCAAAATATATTACTCTATATTCCTAGTGTCTTTCCTGAGATAGTAAATATTAGGATCTCTAAAAGAATTTGTAATATGAAAGAGCCTACATTTGTCAGTAAGGTAGCACCAGACAAATGTGGTTACTGAACAGTTGTAATATGGCCAGTGTATATTATTTAATTATAATTAATTAAGATTTAAATACCACTTTTCAGATCTTTTTATAAAATTTTAAGTATGTTGGAACTTGTGTATGAGAATCTTTTTTTACTGTAAATTTTATAAACATTCATATCCTATTTTCTGATGAAAATCTATTATCAAATTTGTTGTGCTTAACTATAAAGTAGACACAAGTTTTGAGGAATTTTAGGGAACAATGTAAAATTATTAAAAATACTTGTATATAAACAGTATTTTTATATGGTACATTAGATATTGAACACTACAGCAGAAACTAATGATGTACTGTATGCTGGCTAACTGAACATAATAAAAAAATTCACATTTGCTGTTTGCTTTTTCAAAGCACCTATTAGAAATTTTTAAATTATATCTGGATTTCACATTATATTACTTTCGAATGTCACTGATCTAGGCTTTCATCAAAATCCCAGATCTAGTACTTTTTTATGAAACTATAAGTACCAGTATGTTTTTTTTTTTTTTTTAAAGATTTATTTATTTATTTTACAGAGGGAAAGGGCAGGGAGAGTGAGAGTGAGAGAATCTCAAGCCAACTTCCCACTAAGTGCAGAGCCCAACTCTGGGCCCCATCTCAGGACCCTGAGCTCATGACCTGAATAGAAATTGAGAGTTGGATGCTTCGCTGACTGAGCCATTATGTTGTCTGTTTACTATGTATTCAATCCCCTTGCTGATTTTTGACTTAGTGGCTCAAAATATGAAATCAATAAGCTTTTTAAAGCAAGAAGCTAATTTGTCAAACGTGTGGGAGAAAGGAGAGTGCATATATAATCAACATGTAGACCATTTTCTAGGGAAAACAATTCCAAAAACCTTTTCTCCTAAATATGGTAATAATAATATGTTTAAGACTTAAACTAAAAGTGATTAAGAAAAAAGCTGTGTTAAGCATGGGCCAATTCTTTCCATGTATTTAATCATGTATTAAAATTTCTTTTGCAAACACACTGCTGATCAATTGTTCACTAATACAGAAAGTTTTTTTCTCCTTTATAATATCAAATTGTTAATGACCCCTTATTTCAAAGATACAATTAAAACTTTGTAAAAGAATTATTCGAGCAATTCTAATTCTGATTTTTCTTATGTATTTTTTTGTGCATGCATATACATATTTTTGTGTGTGTGTGCATATTACTTTTTCTCCATGGGATCTTCAATTTAGGTTTTTATTTAAAAAATGTTTTGAATGTTCCCTTAGTTATTTCATCTTGCATAATGTAAGAAAGTAATCAGAAGAGGTTTTAAAGTGTAGCTTGAAATATTCAACTTTTCTAAGTTGGTAGAAACCATTGGTATTCAGCTTCTGAAGTTAGACATTGGTGTTTAGAAAGGATCACTGTGACTTTTCAAGATGTTTTCTTTCTCACCATATGCCCATTTGATAAAAGATTCCTCACACTTATTTAGTCAAGAGTGAGAAACAAACCCTATATCATACATGACATACTGGATGTGCACACAAACATGATCACACACTTCCAGTCAAGTTAAAATTTCTTGAAAATACATAAATTGTCAAATACATAGCTTTCCAAAGATAACAGATCAGAAATAGATGCCTGATCCAGAAATAGATGCCTGATAAAAAGCTAGTTATAAAAAGATTAAAATAATGAGCTGTTGGTACTAAGGATTTCCATTACTTATCATTCACCACCGGTGTTATTTTGTATTTAATTAATTGAATGTGAACTTGATTTTGTTCTTCTAGACAAAATTAACTGCTAAATACAATAAGGTTAAGATAAATTTATCTGTAATAAGATGGGTATAAAACTTTATAAGATGGCAACTAAAGTCAACATGTCATCAACTGTTTCACAAATCAAATTTGTTACTTCAGCTGAATTGTTTTATGCAATACTTTCTTAATGAAGGGAGCAGTGCCTGAAATTTCATTCTTGGATAAGTATCTTGTTGAATATCAGTACTTTTAATAGCGCTGGTTTAGAGTAAGGCATCCTATTGGATACCTTCAGTATTATGCAGCTACAACTTCTGAGGGCTCAAATATACAGTAAATGACTAAAATCCATGCAAATAAATAAAATGAAGTTTCCACTGGTAGGTTGGGATCTCCCCAAATTCCTTACTGAATGAGTTGGAGGTCAGTCAGTATTTCTTCTGTGTTTTTTTTTTTTTTTTTGAAGAACCACAAAAACTATTTAAGCCAAATTTAAACTAAGCTAAAAAGACCTTTCCTTTGGTGCGAAAAATCTTTAAAAGGAAATGAAATCTTATTTCTAAGTATTCTTAGCATTTTCTGTTAGTTCTCTTTTCCTCATACTTTTTTGCAGGAGGTGTTAGTTTGAAAAATAAAACTTCATATAGCAAGATGAGAGAATAAAGATATTTTTATAGCACTTAGAAAATTGCTAAATGTATGTAATTTAATTTTTAGGAGCAGCAAGGTAGAAAATGGGCCTTATAAAGTGTCATAATGGAAATGTTACATTCTGATTAGTTAACAACTCTGATACTATTCTAGATTAGAACAAATTTAGGCAATTGAACCTTTTTGTATTATCATAAAATTTTGCTGGGTTTACTAAGAGAAATTTTACTAAGCTTTTCTCAAGGGATTTTTTTTCTCAAGGGATTTAAAAATCACTTCTTTATATTACTTATTTTCTGCACTATATAGCACGTACAGCCTTCACTAACACTAACAGTGATCATTTTTGTCACCTTTCTCATCCCTCAATGACTTTCACTTTCCTCACATGTATTTACTCTACATTGATTCATAACTTCTCTTTTGGTTTATAATTTACTGTACCTGGCACATTACTGGCACATTACAAATTTCTCTCCACGTATGTCATTTATTCAATTCTCATCTTTTACTTTGTGAGAAATAAAAATTAAGTTCCAGCTGAGAAAATACATATGAAAGTGTTACGCAAAATTTAAAAGGAAGGCAAAATACTCTTGATGGTAGTGTTATTATAATATTTAGTAAGGTTCTAATTTTGAAAAAAAAGATTTTATAAGAGTTAACAGAGATCTGAGACTATGTTTTTGTTGTTGTTGTTATTTTGTTTAAATACATGAGGATTTATAGCTATTACATTTCTGGGAAGTTAGGATGAATCCTCTAAATTATTTTTATTCAGTGTAGTCGGGAGAGAGAATCAGATCTCTTCCTAGAGACTCTTCAAAAGTTAATATTATCCTCGCTTCTCATAAATGGTATTTTCTTTTCTTTTAAGTTATGCAAATTTCTTGATCTCTACTACCAAATGGCTTACTTTGAATGATTTTATAACTAGAAAAATATTTAGGTATTTTAATAGAATGTTTAAGATGTATGACCAAATCACATCATGCCGGATCATAGAAAAAGCCACTGATTCTTTTGCTTTTATGAATATCAAGGTTAGAAAAGACATCAGGTAGATCAGTACTATTTATAATATCCATATCAACTTCTTGTTTTTTCTTTTTAAAAGATTTTATTTATTTATTTGACAGAGAGAGAGAGATCACAAGTAGGGAGAGAGGCAGGCAGAGAGAGAGGGAGAAGCAGGCTCCCCGCCGAGCAGAGAGCCCGATGCAGGGCTCCATCCCAGGACCCTGAGATCATGACGTGAGCTGAAAGCAGAGGCCTTAACCCACTGAGCCACCCAGACGTCATTTTTTAAAATTTTTGTCATTTATGAAGAGGTGTTATTATTATTATTATCCACATTTTGTTAGTGCTTCCAAAATATCTCAGATTTTCACATCAACTTCTTCTAAGTGAAAATCTAGAGATATCATGGAAGTACTAATAAAATGTGGATAATAATAATAACACCTCTTCATAAATGACAAAAATTTTAAAAAAATGATATATGTAAAGCACTATATGCCCATTACCTATTTCTTGGCAATTTTTCAATCTCTGGACTAGCTACAATTAAACTACAGATGGAAAGGATAAGATAGTCTTTAATAATTAAGACAGTTATGCTCATACTTGAGCTTATTTGTCTTTCATTTCTTTATACCAAGTGAATCTTATCTTTGTCCTTTGGTATTCAACATATTCACACATATATCAACATATATTCAAAAAACAACAACTATGGGGTGCCTGGATGGCTCAGTGGGTTAAAGCCTCTGCCTTCAGGTCAGGTCATGATCTCGGGGTCCTGTGATCGAGCCCCACATTGGGGTCTGTGCTCAGCAGGGAGCCTGCTTCCCCCTCTCTTCTGCCTGCCTGCCTCTCTGCCTCCTTGTGATCTCTTTCTCTCTGTCAAATGAATAAAAAAAAATCTTTAATTAAAGAAAAAAAAAACAACAAGAAATGAACGGTTTTTTTCATTTTCTTTGAAACAGTGCCAGGATTCTATCATCTTAGTCTCTACTTACTGCAGAGAGTTTGCTGTCATTGTTTATGTCATGTTAAATAAGTATCACTGTAGCACAGAAAAACATCAGCTTTTCCTGGCCAAAATAACCAAGTGGTATGCCAAACTGAAAAGAGGTGACTCTGTGGTGTGACTGCCTACAGGACATTTACTGAAGGTGTATAGCCACTCCATCTGTGAATAAGAGAAAATATAGATTTTTGTCAATATACTCTGGTCTCTTATAGTATTGATTTTTGGAACCAAAAAATTTGGGCAGTAAAGTGACAAAATTTCTAAGGTATGTGTTTTGTTCAAAGGCCAAAGCATGGTGAATTGACATAATTGACATACAATCTTCAAAAATGAACATATTTCAGGAGCACCTGGGTGGCTCAGTAGGTTAAAGCCTCTGCCTTCAGCTCAGGTCATGATCCCAGGGTGCTGGGATTGAGCCCCACATTGGGCTCTCTGCTCGGCAGGGAGCCTGCTTCCCCCTCTCTCTCTGCCTGCTTCTCTGCCTACTTGTGATCTCTCTCTCTGTGTCAAATAAATAAATAAAATCTTTAAAAAACCCAAAAAACAAAAATGAACATATTTCAGCCAGAAAATTGAATAATCTTTCTCTAAACAAGTCATTTCCAGGAATTATAATATCTGTCACATTTTAATAACTGATGGGATATTCCTTTTGTAATTACTGATTCCTCTTTAAACTGATTTACTGATAATAAGATTCCATCTTATATCAAAATAAAATCCTTTAAAAAGACTTGTCTTCCCTTGTGGCTGATGCTTAGTAGACATCATGAGTCTCATGCTCTTCTAAATATCTGATTGCCTTTAATTTTACTTGAATAAGACATGGGTGTCAGTGTTTTTGCTTACAGTTGCATTGTGCTTAGAAGTTATTTCATGCCAGGTCTTAAAGATTTTGAGTTACTATTGTGTTCAATACTGATCTCCCACAGGCACATTCTGATAACCATTTGAGGTCTTCCCATCTAAGCACAAAGTGCAACATATATCCTGCAATTCCATATTGTGAGCTAACAACTTCCTCTAGGAACTGTAAACAGTATATCATACTACCTACTGGTTTATATGATCAGGGAAAAAGACTTATTTTATGTCTCTTTACAAAAAATGTTCATTTGAGTAGCGTATATGAATCAATTATTAATGAATGTGTGCAGATATATTGAGGATGTTTAACTACATGTTAGTAGAAAATAACTTAAAAAAACTGATATTTATATCACACTGATTCCATTGATTACTGGAAAACAATGTGAGATTTTTTTTCTTTCTTTTTTTAAAGAGCTGCTGCTATTTCTTCTAAGTCTTTTTCTTTTTTTTAAGATTTTATTTATATATTTGAGGGGCGCCTGGGTGGCTCAGTCGTTAAGCGGCGGCCTTCAGCCCAGGTCATGATCCCAGCGTCCTGGGATCGAGCCCCGCATCGGGCTCTCTGCTCAGCGGGAAGCCTGCTTCTCCTGCTACCATTCCCTCTGCTTGTGTTCCCTCTCTCACTGTGTTTCTCTCTGTCAAATAAATAAAATCTTTAAAAAAAAAAAGATTTTATTTATTTATTTGAGGGAGAGAGCACACAAGCAGGAGTAAGGGCAGAGGGAGAAACAGACTGCCTGCTGAGTTCAGAGCTCCATGTGGGGTTTGATACCAAGACCCCAAGATCATGACCTAAGCCGAAGTCAGACGCTTAACCGACTGAGCCAACCTTGAGCCCTGAGGTTTTTTTTTTCCCTTTTTGAAAATTGGAGGATCAATTTGTATTCACACCACTGTACAGAAATAAAATGTTTTATAAATTTTTTCTGGCTCTTTTCTAATTATGATCATATCTCTTGCTAAGGCCTGTAACTTTATTATTCAGTTTTGTAAGTTACTTGGTATAGAATCTAAGGAACTTTTTTTTTTAATTCGGTGGCCATGATATTGTAAAATTAAGGACGTACACAAACTGTTGGTCACCTGGAACAGTAAGAATGTAAAAAATGATGAACAATGCCAGGTTGGGATTGTGCTGAGCCAGCTGATTTAGGTTTAGCTTGGGTAATAAGCAGAACTAGAGCATTTAAGCATAAACTTCCTTTGACCACTTCCATAATATTAAAACAGACTGAATGACACCACTGAGTAATAAACCAAATAAAATGTCCTGAGTAGTTAAGGTTTATAACAGACACCATTATGAAAGGCTGAAATATACACATTAAGTTATTTTTACTGGGTTAAGTATGGAAATAGTTCTGAAAACACTATGTATAGTGTTTTTATTATGTCCTGTTTCAAGATAATCTTTATTTTTTTTATAAACCTCATGCCTTAAATCTAAAAAAATCTTGCCTCAAATTATAATTTTTTAAGAACTCAGTAAGAATGTGTCTTATTTCTGATATCTTTTCACTCTGAGTAAATATCCAAAAAAACCACTTTAAATGATATTGAAAAATTCTTTGAGTGTGGTTACATAAAGTTATGACAACTATTTATCTAATAAAATAACAGGCTTTCAGCCTTAAATCTTATGAAGAAATTATTTCTTTATCTCTTTTGAATAATAAGCAAACTGTTGTTCATAGAACAGTGAGTCAATCTCAATTCCAGCTACTACAGGAGTTTGTATTCTATCAGCATTCACAAATATCATCCTGATTATCCACTTGTAAACCTCATTAACAAATGATCAAAGTGTGCTGAATGAATTGGATTCATTCGTATTATTCATATACATTATTCATATATTAAACACATACCAATGTGTTTAAATACATATTAATTATATATATTATATATTGTTTACATATATATGCAATTTAAATATTGAATTAAATGGTTATTATAATATTAACATTAATAGTAGTAGTGATATTTTTAATAATACATATTGAGGCTGAGGTTCAGGGAGTTATGCTAATACAGCCTTTAATCTACAGAGTTGGCCTAATCTGAGTGATGCATTTAACCACTCTGGACATATTTAACTATTAATTGTTGAAACTGGACTAAATGTCTAAACTGCTTTGTGGCTTGGAGTTTGTTTGTATTAGTTTGTCTTCAGTGTTTAATTACCTTGGTTTCAGTCTTGGCTCTACTATTATCATCTCAATGGTATTTAGTAGCCTAATTTTCTTATGTACCTTTAAATAAATTATTCTATGTACTCCAGTGTCTTGTTGCCTAGACTTGTATTTGCTATTTGATCCACATACTGATTACTTTTTTTTTAAAGAATGAAGATTAGTTCTTTGACCCATGGGCTCTCACTGGCTCATGCTTTAGTCGAAGATACTTTTTATGCTGTCATTCATATGAAAAGATAGAAAAGGCAAAGATATAATGACAGAACCTAGGTTTATGATTGTTCGGGCTAGGGCTAGGGATGGGGATAGATTGTGACAAATACATGAGAGAATTTTTAGAGGGTGATAGGAAGCTGTATATTATGATTGTAGTAGTATTTGTATGATTGCATCTCATTTTAAGTCTTTAATTTGTACATTTAAAATTGTTGAATATTGTTGTATGCAAGTAATACCTCAATGGACTAACTTTTAAAAAATGAAATATCACCTGAGAGGTAGAGCAAAGGAGAGCACCAACATCTTTTTTAGTTAATGGAAATGCATTTATTTATTTATTTATTTATTTATTTATTTATTTTTTAATTAATTTTATTTATTTATTCTTTTATTCTTTTATTTACTTATATTTATTTTTAAATTTATTTTTCATTTATTTTATTTTATTTATTTTTTTATTTATTCTTTTTAGAGACAGAGAGAGCAAGAGAGCACAAGTGCAACTGAGGGAAAAAGGCAGAAAGAGAGGGAGAGAAAAAATCTTAAGCAGGCTCCACGCTCAGTGTGGAGCCCAATACAGGGCTCAATCTCAGGGCCCTGAGATCTTAGCTGAAATCAAGAATCAAGAGTCGGATGCTTACCTGACTAAGCCACTCACGCAATGCAGTAATGCATTTATTCATAGGAAGGGTTAATGTATATATATTATTTTAAAATAAACAATTAAACTGTATTTTATGTGTATTAAGCAACTTTGTAAGCCAAGATCTTTCCTAAAACAACTTGTGACAACCAAAACAGGTTTAGAAGGATATCATTAACACAATCACTTTCATAAAATATCTTAAAACAATGTTTTCAAAATGTGTGACGGATGTCTCTGATTGCATTAGTGGCCTTCCTTTTATCTTTGTTTTTTCCAATATTTTTAAAGATGAGAACTTACCTCATAAAATAAAATAGGTGATACTGCCTTCACTAACAAAATATAATATAAAATATATTTAAAAATAATAAGTTAAAGTAGCAATAATGACAGGGGTATGAATTTTTTCACTTTTAATAGACTTCATTTTTAGAGCTGATTTGAGCTCACAGCTAAACTGTGTGTGGAAGTAAAGATATTTCTCATACTCCACCCATGCCCAAATATGCATACTCCTTCATTATTAGCTTATCCCACCAGAGCAGTACATTAGTTAAAACGGATGAACCTATATTGACACATCACAATCACCCATGTCCACTGTTTACATTAGGGTTCACTGTATGGGTTTGGACAACTGCTTAATGTCATGTATCCATCCTTATAGTATCGTGCAGAGTAGTGGCACTGCCTGAAAAAAAGCTTTGTGCTCTACCTAGTTATCTTTCTCACTGCACAACTCCCGGAAATTACTGTTCCTTTTGTTGCCTCCATAATTTTACCTTTTCCAGAATATCATATAGTTGGAATTATACAGCGTGTAGCCTTTTCAGATTGGCTTCCTCCTTATTTTTAAAATTTTTATTCATTTAATTTAAGTAATCTCTACACTTAGCATGGCGCTTGATCTTATGAGCTGGAGATCAAGAGTCACACGCTCTTCTGACAGAGCCAGCCCGGTACCCCTGGCTTGGCTTCTTTCAATTAGTAATATGCATTTAAGGTTCCTCTGTACCTTTTCATAGCTTGATAGTTCATTTCCCTTTATTTATATATTTACTCACTCATTTATTTATTCAAGTTTTTATTTAAATTCTAGTTAATTAACTTACAGTGCAATATTAGTTTCAGGTGTAGAATTTAGTGATTAATCACTTACATACAACACAATCACAAGTGCCCTCCTTCATTCCTGTTATCCATTTAACCCATCTCCCCTTCCACCTCCCCTCCAGTAACTCTCAGTTTTTTCTTTTATGGGTCTGTTTTCTGATTCCCTCCTTTTTTCCTCTATTCATCTGATTTGTTTCTTAAATTTCACATATGAGTTAAATCTCATGGTATTTTTCTCTTACATATTTTGCTTAGTATAATACTCTCTAGGCCACCCACATTGTTGCAAATGGCAAAATTCATTCTTTTTGATGGCCAAGTAACATTCCATTGTATATACATATATACAACTTCTTTATTCATTCATCAGTTGATGACATTTGGGCTCTTTCCATAATTTGCCTATTGTTGATAATGCTGCTGTAAATACTGGGGTGCATGTGCCCCTTTGAAACAGTATTTTTGTATCCTTTGAGTAAATATTTAGTAGCACAAATGGCTTCCAGGGTAGTTCTATTTTTAACTTTTTGAGGAACCTCCCTATTGTTTTCCAGAGTGGCTGCACCAGTTTGCATTCCCATCAACAGTGTAAGAAGGTTTCCCTTTGTCCACATTCCTGCCAACAATTGTTGTTTTTTGTGTTGTTAATTTTAGCCATTTTGACAGGTGGAGGTGATATCTCATTCTAGTTTTGACTTGTATTTCCCAGATGATAAGTGTTATTGGACATCTTTCACATCTCTTAGCCATCATCAGTATGTCTTCTTTGGAAAAATATCTTTTCATGTCTTCTGCTCATTCTTTAACAGGATTATTGTTGAGTTTTATAAGATCTTTATATATTTTGAATACTAATCTTTTATCAGATAAGTTATTTGCAAATATCTTCTCCCATTCAGTAGGTCGTCTTTTAGTTTTGTTTCCTTTGCTGTGCAGAAGCTTTTTTACTTTTTATTTTGATGTGGTCCCAATAATTTATTTTTGTTTTTGTTTCCGCGTCTCAAGAGACATACCTAGTAAGAGGTTGCTATGGCCAACATCAAAGAAGTTACTACCTGTGTTCTCCTGTAGATTTTGAGTGGTTTCCTGTATCACATTTAGGTCTTTCATCCAATCTGAATTTAATTTTGTGTCTGGTGTAAAAAAGTGGTCCAGTTTCTTTTTTTGCACGTTGCTGTCCCGTTTTCCCAACACTGTTTGTTAAAGAGGTTGTCCTTTTCTCATAGGATATCCTTTCTTGCTTTGTCAAAGATTAGCTGAACATATTATTGTGGATCCATCTCTGGGTTTTCTATTCTGTTCTATTGATCTATGTGTCTGTTTTTGTGCTATTTACCATACTGTCTTGATCACTACAGCTTTGCAATAAAATTTGAAGTCTGGAACTGTGATGCCTTTGGCTTTGCTTTTCTTTTTCAAGATTGCTTTGGCTATTCAGTCTTTTTTGGTTCCATACAAATTTAGGATTGTTCTAACTCTGTGAAAAATGCTGTTGGTATTTTGATAGGGATTACATTAAATGTGTAGATTGCTTTGTGTAGCATAGACATTTTAACAATATTTGTTCTTCCAATCCACAAGCATGGAATGTCTTACCATTTCTTTTTATCAGTTTTAATTTCTTTCATAAGTGTTTTATACCTTTCACGGTGCAGATTTTTCACCTCTTTGGTTACGTTTATTCCTTGGTATCTTATGGTTTTTGTTGCAGTTGTGAATGGGATTGATTCCTTGATTTTCCTTTCTGCTGATTCATCATTGGTGTATAGAAATGCAACAGTTTGCCATATGCTGATTTTGTATCATGTAACTTTATTGAATTTGTGTGTCAGTTCTAGAAATTTTTTAGTGGAGACTTTTGGGTTTTCTATATATGTTTCTACATAACACCATGTTAATTGCAAACAGTAAGTTTTACTTCTTCCTTGCCAATTTGGATGTCATTTATTTCCTTTTGTTGTTTGACTGCTATGGCTAGGGCTTCCAGTACTACGTTAAATAACAGTGCTGAGAGTGGATATCCCTGCCTTGTTACTGACTATAGAAGAAAAGCTCTCAGTTTTTCCCCACTGAGGATGATAGCTGTGAGTTTTTTATATATGGTCTTTATTACTTTGAGGTATGTTCCTTCTATCTTTACTTTGTTAAGGGTTTTTATCATGAATGGATGTTGTACTTTGTCAAATATTTTTTCTACATCTACTGAGAGGATCATATGGTTTTTATCTTTTCTGTTATTAATGTGGTGTATCACATTGATTTGCAGATATTGAACCACTCCTGCAGTCCAAGAATAAATCTCACTCGATTGTGGTGAATGATTCTTTTAAAGGATGGTTGGATTCCATTTGCTAGTATTTTGTTGAGAATTTTTGCCTCCATGTTCATTAGGGATATTAGCCTGTAGTTTTCATTTTTAGTGGGGGTCTCTATCTGGTTTTGGAATCAAGGTAAGGATGGCCTCATAGAATGAGTTTGGAAATTTTCCTGCCATTTCTATTTTCTGGAATAGTTTGAGAAGAGTGGGTATTAACTCTTCTTTATATGTTTGGTAGAATTCCCCTGGTAAGCCATCTGGGCCTAGACATTTTTGTTGGGATATTTTTTATTATGATTCAATTTCTTTGCTGGCTCTTGGTGTTCAAGTTTTCTGTTTCTTCTTTCAGTTTTGGTAGTTTATCTTTCTAAGAATTTGTCCATTTCTTCTAGACTGTCTGATTTGGTGGCATATAATTTTTCTTAATATTCTCTTATAACTGTTTGTATTTCTGTGGTGTTAGTTTTGATTTCACCTCTCATTTGTGATGGGATTTTTTTTTTTTTTAGTCCTTTCTTTTTTCTTTTTGATATATTTGGCTAAGGTTTTATCAGTCTTATTTTTTTCCAAGAGCTAGCTCCTGGTCTCTTCAATCTGTTCCACTGATTCCTGTTGTTGTTGCTGTTTGTTTGCTTCTATGTCATTTATTTATGCTCTAATCTTTATTATTTCCCTTCTGCTGCTGGCTTTAGGCTTTATTTGTTCTTGTCTTTCTAGCTCCTTTAGGTGTAACTGATTGGATGTAATGAATACAGGGATGGAAGAGGTAGAGGAACAAATAAGTGATATAGAAGATATAATGATAAAAAATAAGGAAGCTGAACAAAAGAGGGAAAGAAATATCTTGGATCACAAAAGTAGACTTAGGGAGTTCAGTAACTCCAACAAATGTAGTAATTTTTGTATCCCAGGAGTCCCAGAAGAAGAAGTGAGAAAAGGGAGCAGAAGTTTTATGTGAGGAAATTACAGCTGAAAACTTCCATAATCTGAGGAAGGAAATGAACATTCAAATTTAGGAGGCACAGAGATTTCCTATCACAATGAAGGAAAGCAGGTCAACACCAAAACATTTTTGGTCAAACACCAAAAAAATAAACTGATAAAGAAAAATCCAAAGCAGCGAGATTACCAGTAGATCTATCCGAAGAAATGTGGCAAGCCAGAAGAAAGT
>CM053616.1:32605170-32643151 GCA_028646535.1 Procyon lotor | reverse complement strand
ACTCCCACCAATAGTGTATGAGGGCTCCCCTTTTTCCACATCCTCGCCAACACCTGTTGTTTCCTGTGTTATCAATTTTAAGATCTGTGAATTCAGTACTAGATTATCTAGTTTCAGCTCATACATTCTTCAAGTCAAAGTAGTATTGTTGCTAATTCCATGGTTTGTGATCGTTGCAGAAATGGGAATTTAAATGACCTAACAAATTTTGTTGGAAAAAAGACAGAATCTTTAGCCTATGAATAGGATGCTTGCAGAAATCCTTCAGTAGTTTACAAATGTAGTAAAATTCAACACATGAATGATTTTTCCTTGATATCTAATACAAAAATGTGTAACTCACATTGAAATTTATAAGGGAGGGGAACTTGGGTGGCTCAGTGGGTTAAAGCCTCTGCCTTCGGCTCAGGTCATGATCTCAGGGTCCTGGGATCCAGCCCTGCATTGGGCTCTCTGTTCAGCAGGGAACCTGTTTCCCCCTCTCTCTCTGCCTGCCTCTTTGCCTACTTGTGTTCTCTCTCTCTCTGTCAGATAAATAAATAAAATCTTTAAAAAAAAAAAGAAATTTATAAGAGAAAATTTTACTTAATATTTTTTTCAATTTTATTTTATTTTTTCAGGGTTCCAAGATTCATTGTTTATGAACCACACCCAGTGCTCCATGCAATATATACCCTCCTTAATACTCACCTCCAGGCTCACCCAATCCCCCACTCCCCTCCCCTCCAAAACCCTCTGTTGCTCAGAGTCCACAGTCTCTCATGGTTCGTCTACCCTTCTAATTTCCCCCAATTCACTTTTCCTTTCCTTATCCTAATGTCCTCCATGTTATTCTTTATGCTCCACAAGTAAGTGAAACCATATGATAATTTACTCTCTCCACTTGACTTATTTCAGTCAGCATAATCTCCTCCAGTCCCATCCATGTTGATACAAAGGCTGTGTATTCATCATTTCTGATGGAGGCATAATATTCCATTGTATATATGGACCATATCTTCTTTATCCATTCATCTCTAAAGGACATTTGGCTCTTTCCACAGTTTGGTGATTGTGGACATTGTTGCTATGAACATTGGGATGCATATGGCCCTTCTTTCCACTACATCATATCTTTGGGGTAAATACTCAGTAGTGCAATGGCAGGGTCATAAGGTAGCTCTATTTTTAGTTTCTTGAAGAATCTCCACACTGTTTTCCAAAATGGCTGCACAAACTTGCATCCCACCAACAGTGGAATGCTGTTTCTCAACAACCTCTCTAAGACTTGTTGTTTACTGTCTTGTTTCTCCACAACCTCTCCAACACTTGCTGTTTGTTTACCGTCCTGTTAATTTTGGCCATTCTAACTGGTGTAAGGTGATATCTCAATGTGGTTTTGATTTGAATCTCCCTGATGGCTAATGTTGATGGACACTTTTTCATATGTCTGTTAGCCATTTGTATGTCTTCCTTGGAGAAGTGTCTGTTCATGTCTTCTGCCCATTTTTTGACGTGATTATCTTTTTTTTGAGTGTTGAGTTTGAGTACTGGCACAAAAATAAACACATAGACCAGTGAAACAGAGTGGAGAGCCCAGATATGGACCCACAACTCTGTGGTCAAATAATCTTTGACAAAGCCGGAAAAAATATCCAATGGAAAGAAGACAGTCTCTTCAATAAATGGTACTGGGAAAAGTGGACAGCTATGTATAAAGGAATGACACTTGACCCTTCTCTTACACCATACACAAAGATAAACTCGAAATGAATAACAGACCTCAACGTTAGGCAGGAATCTATTAAAATCCTAGAGGAGAACATAGGCAGTAACTTCTTCGACATCGGCCACAGCAACTTCTTTCAAGACATGTTTCCAGGGATGCCTGGGTGACTCAGTTGGTTAAGCAGCTGCCTTCAGCTTGGGTCATGATCCCAGGGTCCTGGGGTGGAGCCCCACATCGGGCTCCTTGCTCAGCAGGGAGCCTGCTTCTCCCTCTGCCTCTCTGCCTGCTGGTGCTCTCTCTCTTTCTGACAAATAAATAAAAAAATCTTTTTTTTTTTTTTTTAAATACATGTCTCCAAAGGCAAAGGAAACAAAAGCAAAAATGAACTTTTGGGACTTCATCAAGATAAAAAGCTTCTGCACAGCAAAATAAACAGTCAACCAAACAAAGAGGCCACCCACGGAATGGGAGATGATATTCGCAAATGACTTTACTTAGTTTTTTAAAGAACTTTCCCTCAAAACAATAATCTTTCTTATTCTTCCCCTTTACTTAAATCACAGAAACCAAGGAATGCTTGTTATTTTGTCTAGGAAAGATGAGCTAGGAAAATGAAATGCTTACAAGTTTGTTATACTACACCAAGGAGCAAAAGGCAATGGCCTTGACATGTGTTTTACATTCTGACCTTATATGCAAACTAACAATGTTTTGACAGGACACATGCCCTGCTGGAGAAGAGATTGCCACATTTCTTTCTGTAGGAGTGATGGGTTTGAATACTTAGAAGTAAAACAAATTTCTAAACATTCTTAACTAGATGTTAATAATGAATTTGCATCTTTGATTCATTTGCATCTTTTTTGATTCATTTAACTTTAATATATTTATTTGATGCAAATTAAATCCACCTTTCTATTTTGCCTAGTGGTTTAACAATATCCTTCCCAAGTTCTATTATAAGGGAAAACAATACTGCTCTATGTTGCCATCACGGTATCCTTGAGGCATTCTATTTCAATACATGCAGGGGGAGGAATAATTAAAGACAGTGAAACAGCAAGGAGTAATAGCCTAGAACAAAGTTAGGCTACTGTAAGAATTTTAAATTAGACATCCCTAATACTGAATTGACTGCAAAATATATAATTCTATGAAATAACACCAGTGACTTGACCTCTATTAATATGTAAGGTGGCAAATTAAAGCAATTTTATGTGTGAATCTGTTAAAGCTCACTGTTGATTCAGGTGTTACCACAATGTAAATTCTTATGGTATTTGAAAAACTAAAATCCAGATACAGACTCCATAGTCTTTAGGTTACTTTACACCACTAAAACTTCGGTTTTTGTAGTTACAGAATATTTCCATATAGCCAAATAGAAGAGATTGGACAAAAAAAAAAAAAAAAAAAGAGGTTGGACAAATTGATGACTACATTCTAACCAGAACTAATAGTCTATATATTTTTTTAAATATATGCTTTTTAATTCTATATATCTACTGGTTTAGTGGACAAAAATAAATACATATTTATCTTATTCTGAATAAGCAAAATTCAGGTAGGATGATTAGAGAAAACTTTGTGTATTTCATTGTGCCCTTAAAATGTATTTAGTGAGAATATTCTCCTTTGTTCCTCAATGAAAACTCACTCCTCTGAGTTTTCTGAACAGTCTTAGGTAATAATAAAAAAATTATAATTACTGTGAGGCACAAAATATTTTGTCTTCTGAACTTTATCGTATTCCTGGAAAATAACCTTTGATTTAAAATTTCTGCTCTACCACTTTTTCTAATCCATTTCACATGAATGTACAAAACCATAAAATCCTTAGAAAAAAGTAAAGCATTGCCAACATGGATCTTGCTGTCAAATAGTTTTCCAAAGTAAGCTATAAATGCACTGTAGAATTTTTCATACAAAGCTGAGCCACCAAAGGAAGGTGCACTTGGTGCCAATGTAGAAAACATGACTGAGGCTTCAAAGAAAAAAGATGAATGAGAAGCAAATTCTCCCCTAACAAGAAGAGCAGCATAGATGAAGAGATTAGATACATACAACAATGAATAAACAAAATATAATATAAGCAGGGTACACATTTTTCTCAAGTGCCCATGAAAGATACACCAAGATAGACTATGTTCTTGCCATAAAATAAACCTTGGCAAGTATTTTTAAAAGTACAACATAAATCATATGAAATATATTTTCTGACTATAATGGAACAAGAAATAAACAAGAGAAAGATGTCTGGAAAATCCCCAAATATTTGGAAACTAAATTGCATACCTCTGAAAATCTCATGAGTCAGTGAGGGTATCTCAAGTGAGATTTAAAAAGATTTTTAACTGAATTATAGTGAAAATACCTCATATCAAAACCAGTGGGATGTATCTAAAATAATTTTAAATGAAATGCATAGCTTTAAAATACTTGTATTAAAGCAAAAAGTTATGATGTTTCCCTAAAATATGGATTAAGGAAAGGATGACTCCTCTGACCACTGCTGTTCAACAAAATTCTGGAAATTGTAGACAGGAAAATATGGCAAGAAAGACAATTAATATACATGTGAAAATTAAAACGTCTATTCATAGATGACTGAAATGCCTGTGCAGGAATTCCAAAGAATTTGTCAAAAAACTCCCTGAACTAGTGAGTGAGTTTTGAAAGGTCTCAGTATACCAGTGCAAGGTACAAAAGGCTGTCAAATTTATATATATTAGAGATTAGCAATTAAATTTCAAAGTAAAAATTTATAATTTGTATTTACAACAAGAACTGAACTGTTTAAGCATAAATGTAAGGAGATATATGCTATAATTACCATCTGAACAAGATGATGGAGAACCATTTCTTGCTATAAAACCTGGAAATAATATAAGAAACAGCAAAAGAAAACTCTAAAGGATAGTAAGAGCAGATAAGTTTATTTGGATTCCTGGAAATAGAGGAACCACACAGTAGCAGGATGTCTTACCTCCCCCACCCAAGAGAGAAGGTGCCATAGATATAGTGGTACTTCTTGCCCCAAATTATAATCAAAAGGTAGCCCACGTAAATTCACTCTTCATTCAGATTATACAAGAGTCTCTGAAAAAACCAAGAAAACTGACACAATAGGCAAGGGGTTTAATGAGAAGCCACACCAGCAATAAGCACCATGAAAGGTGCACTTCTTTCCTGCTGAATCAAAAACTCTACTTCCTCAGAAAAAATGCAGGAGAACTTAGACGGCACTAGCAGGAGGGATCCTGACACAACAGACTACATGGTCTAAGCAGCCTTTTTGTCTCCTTTGGCTTGTGACTTCCCTAGCCCTCCAGGAGATACTGAGTGACTAACTGGCAGTACCAGTCAGGGAGACCTCACCACAATGAGCAAAACACCCAGGAAGCCTCCTTGCCCATGTGATCGGATCACATGGAACGGAACACGGAACACCCCTCCCTGACAGAGAGACATCAGGGAGACCAGGGGATTCTGGGAAAAGGGACCACACCACAACAGTCATACCAACCAAGGAAACTTCTTGTTTCTCTAGGCCTGAGATGCCATCCTCCTCCCCAAAGACACCTGGGTGGTCAGGGGACACCTCTAGGTGGACAGCTGCCAAAACAGGAACCACCAAGAGACACTTGGCAGTCCAGTCCATCCTGCAGGTACTTTTTTTGCCTTCTCAGGCAGCACTAGCAGGAACCAGTAGGAGCCTCAGTAGTACCAGGCAATCCAAGTATACTAAAATTATGCAGAAAACGCTCTGAAAATTAAACTGCCATCAGAAGGGCAGCCCATAAAAATAGCCCCAGGGCTGCATGCTGAACCTAAACAGGGTCATAATCTGCTAAAATAAAAGACATAAATAGAACTCAGGACTCCAAAATAATAGAAAAACTGTCAAGAATATAACTGAAAATCACCTGTCATGTGAAGAACCAAGATACCCACAACTTGAATGAGAGAAGATAATTAACTGCTACCAACACTAAGAAAAATCAGCTGTTGAATGAGCTGACAAAGATTTTAAAGCAGTCATCATAAAAATGCTTTAATAATCAGCATTAAATTTTCTTTGAGATATAAAAAGTAAATCTCATCAAAGAAATTAAGAGTTACATAGGAGAACCAAACAAATTATAGAACTGAAAAATTCCATAACAAATAAAATAAACTTCTATAAATTCCCAGTAATTCAGTGGAGATGACAGAGAATATATAATTAATGAACTTGAGGACAAATAAATAAAATATACCAGATCTGAAAGGTAAAGACAAGATTGAATGAACAACATATGTGAGCAGAGTTTAAAGGACTTCTGGGACTTTGACAAATGATCTAACATTTATATCATTGGGCTCCATAAAGAAGAGAAAGATATTGGGAATAAAAACATATTCAAATAAATGATGGCTGAATGTTTCCCTCATTTGGCCAAAGAGATAGCTGAATCTACAATTATATTCAGAGACTTCAACATCTCCTCTAAGCAAAATACAGAATCACTAGATAGAAAATCAATACAACCAAAGGAGATCTGAGCAACACAATCAACAGGATTAATTATTTTATAATAATCCAGAGAAGGGGCGCCTGGGTGGCTCAGAGGGTTAAAGCCTCTGCCTTCAGCTCAGGTCATGATCTCAGGGTCCTAGGATCGAGCCCCGCATCGGGTTCTCTGCTCAGCAGAGAGCCTTCTTCCCCCTCTCTCTCTTTTCCTGCCTTTCTGCCTGCTTGTGATCTCTCTCTCTCTCTGTCAAATAAATAAAATCTTTAAAAAAAAATAAAATAATCCAGAGAAAAGAGCAGAATTTCAATTTTTTAAGCAATTGTTTGTATTCACCAAGATATGCCATATCCTAGACCATAAAACAAATTTCAGTGAATTTAAGATAATTGAAATCACAATGTGTTCTCTTGCAATAATGTAATCAAAGTAAAAATCAAAAGACATAAAAGGAAAATCTCTGAACATTTGGAAATAAAACACACTTCTATGTAGTTCCCAGGTCAAAGAAATCTTAAAATAAATAAACAAATACAAAGAAGTGAAGAAAAATGAAAATACGTTGTATTTTAGAATGTGGGATACAGTTAATATAGTGCTGAAAGGAAAAGGTATAGCATAAAATGCTTACCTTAGAAATGAGGAAAAGTTCCAAATCAATAATCTAAGCGCCTACCTCAAGAAACCAGAAGAGTAATATAAATCCAAAATAAATAGAAGGAAGAAAATAAGAGAAGTCAATAAGATTGAAATCAGAAAAGTGGAGAAAATCAAACAAAAAGTTGATTCTTCAAAAATAATCTATGAAATAGATAAATTTCTAACAAAACTGACAAAAAGAGAACACAAATGAAATAAGATATTACTGCAGATCCTCCAGCCATTAAAACGATAAGAGAATACTACAAAGAACTTTACATTTACATGACAACTTATAAGAAGTAATGCAATTACTCAAAAATTCAAGCTACCAAAATCAAGTAAGTTTAGAGAATCAAAATGGTTCTGTAATCAGTAAAGACACTGAATTTTAATAAGAGTATTCTAAAAAGAATCTCCATTTTCATGTAGCAGTGCCCTAAAAAATAAACAAGCAATTTTCCTGTTACCCAGAAATTGGACCCCTTGACATCTTTTTCCAAAAAAATTAAAATGTGTGTTCAAAGAAAAAGCTGGTAAATGACTGTTCATAGCAATCTTATTGTAATAGCCGAAATCAACAATTATACCTGACTTGTTAAAATGTAACGCAGAGTCCTCTGTGATGGAAAGTTTCAGAGGGGCGTAGGCCTTTGGAAAGCCGCAGGGAGATGTCTTCCTTGAAATTTTTTAGCCCCAACAGCTGCCCTGTGACCTAAGAGCTGTAGCATTGTCCCTTACGCTATGTTTAGCAGAACACATAGAACACGCAGATTAGCATATTGTATCTTCCCATAAACAGATCCTCCTAGTTTCAGTAAGACCCCTTGTCACACGTCACGTGCTTGAGAAACAGTGATAAGGATTTGTGATTATCCTGAAGGACCAATAAAAGTGAGAGCAAATAACAAAAGGTTTTCATCTCTGAGCGATGACCCCCTTGTCTTCTCTTTTTCACAGTAAAGTATGAAGTTATCTTTCATCCATCAGTACAGGGATTGCTGGCCATTCCTGGCAAAGACAGACCAGATGTCCTTCAGTGAATAAATGGGTAAGCAAACTGTTGTGCGTACATAATGTTGAATACTTTTCAGCAATGAAAAGAAATGAATGATTATTACATTACAAGACTTGCACAAATCTACAGAAAATTATACCTGGTAATAAGAACCAATCCCAATAGTTTACATACTCTGTTATTCTATTTTTTTTAAATGTTTTGTTTATTATTTCAGAAAGAGCAGAGTGAGTGAAAGAGAGGAGCACAAACAGAGGGGAGAAACAGAAGGAGAGGGACAAGCAGACTCGCCACTGAGTAGGGAGCCGGACCCAGGGCTTGATCCCAGAACCCTGGGAACATGACCAGAGCCAAAGGCATACGCTTAACTGACTATGCTACCCAGGCACCCCTGTGATTCCATTTTTATAATATTTTGAAATCACAACATTTTAAAGCACTTTTTATTATTTTATTTTATTTTATTATTTTTTTAAACATTTTATTTCTTTATTTTGAGAGAGAGAGAGAGAGACATCACAAGTAGGCAGAGAGGCAGGCAGAGGGAGAGGGGGAAGCAGTCTCCCTGCTGAGCAGAGAGCCTAATGCAGGGCTTGATCCCAGGACCCTGAGATTATGACCTGAGCTGAAGGCAGAGGCTTTAACCCACTGAGCTACCCAGGCTTCCTTTTAAAAGGAAGAACAAATGAGAGGTGGATGTGGTTATAAAAGAACAACATAAAGACTTTGGTGAGAACTGTTGAGAATCATGATCACAGTGGTTCTTGTACAAACGTACACAAGTAATTACAGAACTAAATACACACACACACACAAATGAGTTCTAGTAAAACTGGAAAAATATGGATAAGATCTGTGGGTTTTTACACTGTTGATATCTTGATTGTGACTTTGTATTATAATTCAACAAAATATTACCATTGGGCAAATTGTATACATGGGGTCTCTCTATGTTACTTCTTAAAAATGTGTGACTTTACAATTATTGCAGTAAAAATTACCCTCTTATCTCAATAAAGTTGCTTTCACTTAGATGTGATAAAGTACAATGAAAAAATTAAAAAGAAAAAAACCCTGATGAATGAAACCAAAGAGGAGCTAAGTGAATGAAGAGATAGTCTATGTATATGGAGTAGAACAATCAATATGTTAAAATGTCAATTTCGTAGAGATTTCAACAGCTTATTCTAAAACATTTGGAGATAAAAAGGATATACAAGACACAAAACAATTTTTGTAAAAAGCTATAGTAATAAGTACAGTGTCTCCTGTTGGTGAAAAGTTAGACACATAAGCAATACAGCAAACTAGGTGCCCAGAAATAGACCCATACAAATATAGTCAATTGACTTTAGACAAAGTTGCAAAGGCAGTTCAATGTGGAATAAATAGTCTTTTTCAGGTAATGGTGCTGGAATAAATGGATGATCTTACATATCACAACACATTTGAATATATGAATCACAATATATCGTAGACTAAAATATAAAACTATAAGAGGCACAGAAGAAAATATAGGAGAAATTCTGTGTGACTTTGAGTTAGGCAAAGAATTTTTAAGCATGACACCAAACATAGAAATCCTAAACAAAAAAATCAATAAATTCACTTCAGCAAAATAAAAAATTGCGCTTTGCCAAAGACACTTTTTGTAGAATGAAGAGGCAAGCCATAAACTGAAAGATGTATTTGAAAATCACATATCTGATAAAAGACTTATACTAAAAAAATATAAAGAATTTTCAAGGCTCATTTATAAGAGAAAAAACTGGGCAAGAATGTGAATGGATATTTTATCAAAGGTAGCATATAGAATACAAGTGAATATATGAAAAGAACCTCATTATTAGTCATTAGAGGCATCAAATAACATCCCAAGAAATCCCTGAATCACCTACTCTTTCTTTCTCTGTCTCTGACTCTCTTTGTTCTGTCCTCCTTCCTTTTTGTTCTTTTTCTTTTTTAGCATTATGAAAAGATGTTAATCATAACTTTAAACAAGTAGTAATTCTAAATGATAGGCAAAGAACACAGTGTTCCTTACTTAGCAGATTGTTTTTATAACATGCTTTGGTAACTATTCCTTGAGGAATCAGTGTGGGAAAACATTGAACACAAATGCATTGGTTTACTTTCTGTTGTGCCTCAGTTTGAAATTTTTTCTGACTTTGAGAATATAAATAACAGAGCAGAAAACAAAGTGTAATATATATTGTAAAGCATAATATATATAATTTGTATCAAATCAGGCCTAATCTGAGAACAATAGAAATGGCAAAGAGGATCAAACAGAAGACCAAAATTTAATAAATTATCAAGTATGTTAAACTAAATCATATATGTGTAAAAATAATGCTTCATTGTCACATATATGTGTATCTATGTGTATAAATGTACATTTTATAACATTCATGTATTTATGATTATATATATGTACATTTACATATAATACTTTGCTGTTAACTTGCCCTTATAATTTCTAATAGTTTTTGTAATTAAGTTTATAATTTGTGTTACTGAATTCCTCACTATTCAAAAAGAAACAATATATACAAATTATAAGACATTTTATCACATATTCCAACATAATCAAATGTATTTGTTTCATGCACTTTTGAATTGCAAATGCGTTTGCAATTTTGCTGAATTCTTACCATGTTAAATGATTCCTTTTATCTGTATTTAATTTTTTGCAATTTCAGACACTGATAGCATTTCACACATATGATTTATTTTAATGGTTGTTGTCATTCTGAGTCTTTAATTTTTATTGAAAAGTAATCTTGGATCTGAGGTAAAATGACTCCCTCTCATTCTCCAGGGCACTGCATGTCACAAACAATGTAAACAGCGCCATTACTACATTGTATCAGCCCAATTTTAAGGGGGAGTATGATCTACAATGTATTCAGAGTCCTGTAAGCCTGTATATAGCCTAAAAAGCAAGGCTGCAGGCAGGGTATGAGCAGTGACTCATTAGAGACCATAGCCATTCTGCAAATGAACTTCTCTCAGGACCCATTTTTTCCTCTTAGCCCTTCCTACTACTCTCTCTTACTCAACACTGGGTTCTTTTAGTCTTCATTCAGATGCAACCAGTTTCCCTTCACTATTAGGTCATTTACTTTCAGGTTATGATGTTCAATTGAGAGTTAATAAAGAAAGTGCTTAAGACAAACTTTCTTAGAGTCATATTTGAATTCCAGTATTTCCTCCGTTACTTAACTATTTCTGTAACAAGAATTTCTTAACCTCTCTGAACCGGCTTCCTCACCTTTGCTCCCAAACTCATGATTCAGAGAGTTATATCAGATAACGAATGCAAAGAGCTTAACATTTTAGTTAGAACAAATAAAAACTCGATAACATATTTATGCATTAAATTTCTTTTTTTTTTTTTTTTAAAGATTTTATTTGACAGAGAAACACAGCAAGAGAGGGAGCACAAGCAGAGGGAATGGTAGCGGGAGAAGCAGCCTTCCCACGGAGCAGGGAGCCCGATGTGGGGCTCGATCCCAGGACTCTGAGATCATGTGCATTAATTTTCTTGATTGTTTGATTTGAGTTTGTTTATTGAGTATTAAAGAGAATCATTACTCTCGAGGATAGTGCTTTAAAATATTTATAATTATTTAATAATTATGAATAAGAAATGTTACTCTAAATGTTATTAATGTTACTAAGTATTTCTGATTTTCTAAGATGAGAGCTCTCTTTTATCATTTTTAGTACTTGCTTAAGGGAGAAGAGTGTAGAGGTAGTTACACAACATACATACATTTGTATTTTTAATAGTGTTATGCTGTCTATTGTGATGAAAATATTTTCTTATGAAATGTGTTACATCAAACCTACTATCCTTTACATTATTAAGGGATAATCAAAGAAATGGAGAGGAAAATTATGTGGAAACAAGCAATAAATAGGAACTACTTTGAATTACAATTTTAATAGGATCATGAATGATAATTTTTTCTTAATTTTAAGTTTTGCTTGAGACCACACATGTGAGGGAAAAGTGCAAGTCACAAACACACTTTTTTAAAAAAGATTTCTTCATGGGGTGCCTGGGTGGCTGAGTCAGTTGAGGGTCTGACTCTTGTTTTGGCTCAGGTCATGATCTCAGGGTCTGGAGTTGGAGGGCCCATCCCATCCCCCAACCCCCTCACAACCCCCCAACCCGTATCTGACTCTCTGCTCAGCCAGGAGTCTGCTTGAGATTCTTCCTCGCCCCTCCCCCCTGGCTCACATGCAGGTTCATTCACTCTCTCTCTAAAAAGAAATAAATCTTTAAAAAAAAAAAAAATTAAATAAATAAATAAATAAATAAATAAATAAATAAATAAATAAATAAAAGAAAGGATATCTTCTTGTTAAAGAGTGGAGGGGAAAAAATGCATCCTTTTACATCTCCTGACTCTAGCATTTTAATAATACTTTAAAGATTATTTAAAGCACAAAGATCATTTAGATAAGATGTGTAAGAGTAAGTACTGTATGGCAATCACACTTCATACAGTAAAGTAAGGTGTTTGGGGCCATTTCCTCACAGGGAAACAACTTGAAAATCTGAGGAGTCAATTAAAAATACTTCTAAAGGTATCAGTACTACCAAGAAAGTGATAATTTCAGGATTGGAATTGAAGAGCAAACAGAAATTCTAGAGGGGCAAGCCTAGTATTTGATACTGTATTACATTTTGAAATAATTTGCCCATTCCAAAACTGTGAGGCAGATATAGACAAATCGAGACAATCCAAAATAATCTAGGACTCGAGGAAAGAAGGAGTAAACCAAACCAGAACAAGAACAAAACCCCTAAAATCCTAATAAAAAGAAGCCTTGGTAAAAATGCCACACTTTCATGTAGGACTTGAGGAATGGATGCATAGACAGACACTGGCAGTTACAGGACTGAAGCCAGTTTCAAAGAACCTCCATTACTGTGGGGGAAAAGACAATCTGGGATTATTAGTGCCTTTTAACAAAGGTGAAATTAAATCTTCTCCAGGGAAATATAACCTGCAGAGAGCCTCAATGTATTGCTGCAATTTTTGAGATAAAATCTGGCGAAAGGGAAAAAAAAGAGAAACCCAGAAAATAGACAGTAAGAATAGTCATAGGATATCCAGGAAATAGATTTATCAGGCACCAAATTCAAAATAACAATGCTTGGATGAACATCCAATTCTTAATTTTGGCTCACCTCATGATTTCAGGGGCCGGGATAGAGCCCTGCATCGGGCTCCCCACTCAGCAGGGAGAAACTTTTAAGAGAACTGTATCTGGAGGATGTGCTTGCTTTCCGGAAGGGAAGACTTACATCGTATTCATGTTGGATGTGTATTAAATGGGGCAATTGCTGGCTCGTGTGTGATACGTAAAGTTCAATAAGGGATTTCTTGAGGGAAGTTTAACTTATGATTTTTCAGTATGGATACTGGTGCGTGATATTTATCTGAAGGAGGTAAGGAGGCTGGTTCAAGACAGTATATGGGGAGTAGTCATATGCTGTCTGCACTTCCACTACGACAAATAAAGGGCTCCTTTTTTATAGACAAAGTAGACACCATGAGAAATAACAGACCATCTTGAAGGATTTTATTCCAGAAAGCTTTAAGAAAGAGTTAAGGTACCCAAATTAAAAAAATATTTCATTAGACACACTTTTTGGAGGTGAATTCTGAGAAGAGTTATTAAGCAGAGAGATAAATTATAGGGAGTAAAGATAGGTAGACAGATTGATAGATAATTTCTTTGAATAACTGTGTCCAAAAACTTATTATATGTAAATCATGAACACTGGAATTTCTTCCTTCTCTGTCCCTAATTTTAAAGGTTTCTGCTAATACTTTCCAAAATTAGCCACTATTTGTAGTTTCTTGTATATTTTAATAGTACTTCTTTATTGAGAGAGAAACAGTCCTTTTACACATGAAAGACAGTGTTCTATGTACACTGTACTTTGATATATACATTAATACATTTGCATACTTATTATGGAAATATTTTCACATCACTGTATAGAAAGCTTCCTATTTTTAAGATGCATATATAAAAATGGTATGGGTGTATCATATTCAATTTAACCAAATCCTCAATAATTACATTTGACCTGTTTTCAAATATGTATTATTAGGGAGAAAAAAAGTTGTCTTGAATAGGCACATGCAAACATTGTTCCATAACTAATTGCATATTATAGGTTGGGTTCCCTGGGAAGCAGACACCAAGATGGAGTTAAAAGTGCAGGTTTTTATTGGGGTTGCTCTTGGGATCCCCTGTGGAAGGCGTGGAGTGGTGGAGAAGGATATTGCAGAGGGAGTTCTCAAGCTTCTACCTAGAATCTCTGAATACGTTTTCCTCTCATATCTTAACAAAGTTGTTATCAATCAAGTTTTGTGCAAGTCAGATGAGTTAAAATTCACATTTCAGTCTAGTTTTATTACATTTTCCATAAGTGGGGTTGAGTATCTTTGGAAATATTTGGATTCATTTGTAATTGTTTTGCTGTGAAATCATCCATTTCACCTACCCTTTCCCCATATTTTCATTGGTTTCTGGTCTTTTTCTTACAGATTCCTACTAGTTCTTAATATACAAATGATGATAGACTTTGTGATAAGTAATATATAACTTTTTCATTTTTCCGTTTGTGTTTTTACTTTGCATGTTGAAATACTGACATGTAAGATTTTTTATTTTTATAAAATTAAGTTTATCAATATTTTTGTGAATTTTGAAACAATTTTGAAGAGAGCTCTTATTCTTATGTCAAAGAATAAGACATCCTTTTTTGTGTTATTATGGATTTATTTTTTATATGCAAGGATTTGATCCTGGTATGTAATGTCATATAGGGCTCAAACTACACTTCTTTTCTGGATGAATAAATTTTTATTAAAATTGTCATCCTTACACCATTAAGGTAAAATACATGAAATATTTAATCACATTCTGCACTGCGATTGATTATCTCCAAAGCCATTAGAATTGCCGACTGATCAAAATTTCACTATAATTCCACTGTGAAATTACCTACATTATTGGTATTGTGGAGAATAACTACGGTGAACACGTAATTTATTATCCAAATTGGAGCATTTTTTACAGTAAAAGGAGGTCCATTAATATGTATTCTAGGACAACAGGAATAAGCTTTGATTGCCCAGGCTTTAGGCCATTCTAGAAATAGCTTCTTTAGCTCTCTCTCAATTTCTTCTATTGAAACTAGTGTATAATTTTATTTTCTCATAATACCTTTGTCAAGTTTTGAGTATCAGGTTATGTTTTCCTCATAAAATAAGTTTGGAAGTGCTTTTTACTCTTTTATTTGCTCAATTAATTTAGAATTTAATAGTGTTGGTTTTTTCCTTATATGTTTCATAGAATTCACTAACAAAATCATCAGTGCATTGGGATGTATATCATCACATATACACCCTGTGCATTAGGTTTTATTTATGGTTATATTTTGCACTTGTAAATCTTCATTAACTTTCAAAATACAACACAAATGTTTGTTTACTCTCATTTACATGTCTTTCTCTAGAAATTTTTTCTTTGGTGTTAACTGTACCAATAATTCTTGGCTTTCTTCTGACATTTCAGGTTATTTTGTGGTTATTTATATTCTATAGAGAAAGGGTTAAATTAATTAAAATGTAATGACTGTTCACTATTTCCCAGGCAGTATACTAGGTAACTTAAACCTTAACAGCTATTATTTGATAGTACATTATTTTTCAGTTTCCAATTAAAAGTCATGGCTTACAAGAGTTAATTAGTAAGTTTAAGGCATGAAATTATTGTACCACATCTGTTTCTTTTTCTGCCATCATCCTTTTTTAGAGGGAGTTACTTTTCCTTATTATATGTGATTCCGAAAAGGGTTGTTAATAGGTTTATCCATTTTACTGGTATGATCATATGCCTCAAATGAAGTAGTTATATTACTTTATCACCTGATAATGTAGATTGGTTCATAAGCATATAAACCAAGAGCAAAGTAGTCTCTGGAACTCATATGCAGATAATAGAAGAGAAAAGCCATCTTCCCACAGGGACTACTAAATTAAAAACCTATGAAGCTATCTATGACTGCTGGAAGCAATCTTACCTAACATTCCAAAAGTGTCTTTAAACATTAAAGCACAACCTCTCAAGTCACTTAGATAGGAAAAAAGAGAGAGAGAGAGAATGTGCCTCGGAATAGATTGACTTTTATATCCTGATTTGGCCTGGGACTTTTTCATTTTTTGCAAATCAATTAATGCTTTTTAAATTAATTTTGGGAACCTCCCCGCACCCTGAAACAGGTCTTAATAATAGATTATATGTTCACTCTTCCTATATTTTGTTTGTGTTTCTGGGATCTGGCTGTGTTCAGAGCCAGATGTACTCGAGATTTTTTTTAATTCTGTGTTCTTGCTTAAGATAGATTAATTGGATTTCTGTCAGTTATAAACATATAAATCCTAAACAATTCAGCTAAACAGAATTGGGATTTATGCCTTTATTTATCTAATTCTAAAATCAATGATTTTTACCTTATTCCATCTATTGAAACGTAAGTTTTAAAGTATGCTTTTCTGATTTCCCAATTGTCTTTCAATTTGTAAAGGTTGGAAACTTTCATAATCAAACATATTCATGGTAGAATATAAGTGTTTAATGCATATGATTTCTGATAATTAAATCTTCTGTTTGATTTACTTGTTTACTTGAAATTATTTAAGTATTTGTTTTTATTTTTTTTTAAGATTTTTATTTATTTGAGAGAGAGAGAATGAGAATGAGAGAGAATGAGAGAGAGAGAGAGACAGAAAGCATGAGAAGTGGAGGGTAAAAGGGAGAAGCAGACTCCCTGCTGAGCAGGGAGCCTGATGCGGGACTCAATCACGGGACTCCAAGATCATGACCTGAGCTCAAAGCAGTCACTTAACCAACTGAGCCACCCAGGCACCCTAAGTATTTGCTTTTAAACTTTACAGTTTGTTTTCTAAAACTAAAAATCGAGTTAAAAGATAAATTTCAAGGTAGTTATATATTTTGGTCCCCCAAAGCAGCTCATAAAATGACATTTTAAGTGCTAAAGTAAAACTTAAATATCACTGGTCTTAATCTTTCATCTTACAAACAGGGAAAGAAAAACTCTCTGTACTTCTCTTGACTCTTATTACTGAACCCATAATTTTTTTTTTTTTAAGATTTTTTTTTATTTATTTGACAGAGAGAAACACAGCGAGAGAGGGGACACAAGCAGAGGGAATGGCAGCGGGAGAAGCAGGCTTCCCGCGGAGCAGGGAGCCCGATGCGGGGCTCGATCCCAGGACGCTGGGATCTGACCTGGGCCGAAGGCAGACGCTTAACGACTGAGCCACCCAGGCGCCCCACCCATAATTTTATTGTAGTTTAATCCAATTATACTTGGGTTTCTTTTACTTGCATCTGAAATTCTAATACCTGATGTAAGACTCATCTTTCCAAATTTCTTCTTATCTGTTAATTCTCCATTATCTAACTGTTGTAGGTCTTCTCACTTGTCCCTGCAGATGTTTAAAAATACCTTAATGTATTTTCTTTGATTCCTTTCAAAAACAAAGAAATAAGACAAGATGAAATCAGAGAGGGAGACAAACCATAAGAGACTCTTAATCATGGGAAATAAACTGAGGGTTACTGGAAGGGAGGAGAGGTGGAGAGATGGGGTAACTGGGTGATGGACATTAAGGAGGGCATGTGATGTAATAAACAGTGGGTATTAAATAAGACTGATGAATCACAGACCTGTACCTCTAAAACCAAAAATACATTATATGTTAATTAATTGAATTTAAATAAAAGAAAATAAAATAGAACACAAAAACGATAGTATCAAAATTTATATCCTTTTTTTATAAGATTATAATATCAGGTATATGATCATTAATATCATGTGTCAATTTGACCAAGCTAAGTGGTGCCCGGACGACTGGTAAAACATGATTTCTGAGTGTGTCTGTAGAGACCTCACAGGAAGAGATTAGCGTTCGAAGTAGACTAAGAAGGCCACCCCACCAATGCAGGAGGGCACTGTTCAATTCATCGAAAGAATAGTACAAAAAGGCCGAGGTAGGGTGAATTTGACCTTTGCTTGAGTTGAAACATTCATCTTCTCCGTGTTCAGACATTGCACTCATGTTTCTTGGGCTTTTAGACTCAAACCGGGGTCTACATCATCAGCCCCTAGATTCTCAGGCCTTCAGAAGTTGGACTGAATTACCCCACCAGCTTTCCTGGTTTTTCAACTTGCAGATGCCAGATTATGGGGCTTCTTGGTCCTCATAACCACGTAAGCTAATTCTTAAATTCTTAATCTCGTCTTGTCTCTAAAGCTCTCTCTACACATAGCCTATTGGTTCTGTTTCTTCGGCGAACCCTTACTAATACAGAGTGTAACTTTTAAAATAAATATTTTTAGCTGAAAGTGCAAAGGTAATAAGAAGCCTAAATTTACCAAATTCAATTACATATTTTCTGTTTATTTTAAAATTTTAATTTTGTTGATATGAATTTGTGATACAATACTTTATGGTATCAAATCATTGTTTTCTCTTCTAATCCCTAATAGAATTCTTTGTCATAATACTGAAATTATTTCCTTCCTATGAAAACAGTCATCCATCTGAACATGTCAGACAATTATGGACACCGTAGCATAGACAATAATTCTGCTATTGTGTAATCTTACCTTAAAAAACAGTCCAGTTTGGTGAGAAAATAAAAACGTGTCTGTATTCCAGTTACATTGGAATGCCATCTATTTGAAGCTAGAGCCCAGTTAAAGCTTGATCAAAAATTCTAGAATCACAGGAGTACCAATTATTTCAGGTGATGACAGTGTTTGGAATTATTTTCGAGGTAAATTCAGAGCCATCCAGGGAATCTTTGCCAAGAGCAGATCTTCCTTTTAATAAAAGACTTAAAATTCCTAGATTCTTACTAGAGTTTATGAATCATTTGCTTCTTGCTTCTAATTTCAGTTACAAACTCATCATTAAGAGATTCAAATCATCCTTGTGCTTTGGGTTATTTGTATTTGTGTTATCACCGCCAATTCTTCCATTTTAAATATGTCTCTGTGGCCCCTTGTTTGTTTGTTTGTTTTCTAATCAAAGTTGATATGGCATTTTAAGAAACAAAAACACAATAGCTTCTTCTTGCTTTCCTTTGACGTGTAATTAACGCACATCAGTGTTAATTGAATGTTTAAAAATCAGGCTACCATACTGTCAATCTGCAGTTAAATATTGGGAAATAAGTTCCAATTCTGCTCCCACCTTTGAATCAAATAAAAGGCCCTGTTACTGCCTTTGACTCCATAAAAGCATGTCTTTGACACTTTTCACTGCACAGTGATCGTCTATAGTTTATTATTCAGGCCAGTTATTGTGCTATCATCACCATGAGTTTCAATTAAGCCAGGTGCTTAAGAACACACAAATTTAATGTGTTATTTCAGTGAATGCAACACTCGACTGTAAAGATGACAAAGAACTCCCGAGCCCAAATTACCCAAGCTTTAGGTAATGTGTTCTGTATTAATAGAACAGCTCTTGTAGCAATATTTTATTCTGAATTGTATAATAAAGGTAGCTGGCACCATTGACTAGTGAGTTATTGTGAGTTTGAAGAGAGTTTTGAAACCTCAAGCTGGAGAATAACTACAATTCCATTAAAATAAGGAATTGCATCAAAGACGATACCATCACCACTACATGAATACAACAAAGTGAAGCATTGTGCTATTTCTTCCCATTAATTCCCTGATGAATGGCACTGTTGATACATACATATTTCTAGAAAATAGAAACATGTATATCACACACGATTTGGCCTAATAGATGACGTGGGCAGCTTGAAGGTCTTGCTTTAATCTCAAAACAAAATAGTTAAGAACACACCACATGGGAGGAATAAGTTAGCGATGGCAAGATGGTAAGATCCTGAACTTACTTCCTCCCATGGACACAGTAAACTTATAGTTACATGTGCAATAATCTCCTCTGAAAAATACCTGAAAACTGAATGATCACCACCTTCATATCAAAAGATTAAAGACAGCAGAAAATAGGTAGGAGAAGCAGAAACACAGTCTTACCAAAAGAAACAAAACAAAACAAAAACCTACCCCACAATCAGAAGAGATCTCAAAAATACTGAATTTTTTCCTGAGAAGGGAGTGGTCTGTGCTTCACATCAGGGACACCAACCCGTAGATCCTGCCCAGTAGAGATGAACTTCCGAAATGCCTGGTTTTGAAAAACAATAGAGATTACATCCAAGAAAATCATGGTAACCAACTTAGAGAACTTGCTCTTAAAGGAAGATCGAGTCTAAAGCAATAAAAATACCATAAACAACCTGAGGCCGAATTCTTGAAAGGCTCAGAAATTGGTAGCCATAGGAAATTTTGAAAGTGGAGCTGAATATACAGTGAAAGCAAGAAGATTCAGATTCCTCTTTTCAATCATCTCATATTAGTAAATGCTGTGTCTTCTGGAAAAAAAAAGAGGATTAATGCTGAAGAAAGTGAATCAGAGTCATTCTAACTGAATGTCACCAGGCATATCTGGAGAGGTTGGGTACAAAATGCATCCCCCTTGTATGCGTCCTTGGGAAACTACTGGAGGATCTCACTCCCCCAAGCAGAAAAGAAAACAAACCTAAGTTACAAGAAACAGAAAAGCCACCTTAAAGAGACATTTCAGGTTGATGTGAAAAGGAGATGCTAGAGTCACGTTTGTTCATTAGGTCAGTCTAGAGGGAATCCAGTCACCTTCGGAGCATAGAGGAGGGTGTCTGCAAGGTACAGGTGGGTCAGTATCCTGAGAGAAGGGTTATGCAACTAGAGAGAATTTTGTGACAGTTAGTCACAGGCACATGTGTAACTAAGCATAAAAGAAAAAAGCCTTAATCGTTAATTTCAAGGAAACAAAAAGTTACATATGAAAGGAAATATAAACTTAGTATAATGCAATGCTTAGCTATAACTTCTATGTTCAGTCAGAGTAGTGTAAATATTTGTATTAGTTTCCTTTTGCCATATAACGAATTATCACCAAATTCAGCAGCTTAAAAGCACACACAGTTATTTCGCAGTTTAATAGGTCAGGAGTACAGGCAAAATGTAGCTAGGTTTTCCGCTTCTGGTCTCCCAGGGTTTCACGTGATATGTGCACTGGGCCATGTTTCTTTCTGGAATTCAGAGTCCGTTTCCAAATTTATGTAGTTGTTGTCAAGATTCAGTTCCTTGTGGTTATATGACTCACAGCCCTTACTTCATAATAACCATTGGCTGGAGGACACCTTCAGTTTCTAGCAGTCATCTGCTGTTCTCTGCTATGTGGCCCTCCCCATAGGTGCTCATCTTATGGCCGTTGGCTTCCTCGAGGCAAGCAGGAGGATTTATTTCTCTCTCTACTCTGCTAATAGACTCTTACAAGGTAATACAATCAAGAGAGGAGCAGCCCATCACCCTTCCCATATTGCATGGACTACAAGGAAGTCACAAGTCCCACTCACACACACAAGGAGGGGATTATACAGGGCATATTACCAGGGACTAAAGATCATGGAAACCAATGTAGGTTTCTGCTTACCACAATATTAAATAAGGATTGAAATAAAAGTTCTAAAATGACAATTTTAGAAGAATAGAGGAAGACAAAGTATATGTGGGCATGTAAGATCCCACAGACTATGCATATTCTGCATATTCTCACAGTCTAAAACAAAAACAGTATTTGAGAAAATTACACATGATTATGAAGAAACATCAGAAACAATGCACTCAATCCTTTTTCTGCATGCATATTTGAAAAAAAAGAAAATTAAATAAAAAATATAAGTATTATTTGAGCTAAAAAGCAGCTATGGATTTGAGGGAAGAAAATAGATGATGGAGGGGCGCCTGGGTGGCTCAGTGGGTTAAAGCCTCTGCCTTCGGCTCAGGTCATATCTCAGGGTCTTGGGATGGAGCCCCGCATCGGGCTCTCTGCTCAGCAGAGAGCCTGCTTCCCCCTCTTTCTCTGCCTACCTCTCTGCCTACTTGTGATCTCTCTCTCTCTCTGTCAAATAAATAAAATATTAAAAAGAAAAAAAAAAGATGATAGAAATACTGATGAAAAGGTGAAGAGAAAGAAAGAGTTAACTTATACTTGGATATGGGGTTATGGAAACAAAGATGGTTAAGCATTCTAAGATAAACTGTTGTAGGAATTCAAGTAGACATCAACAGAAAATTTAATACATGTTTTTAAAGTTTTATCTCAGAATATTTTCTCCAATATATGTAACCTTCTGAAGAAACAAACAAAGATCAGTAAGACAGTTTGTCACAACACCATACATAATAAAGTAGTAATTTAAGGGAAGTTTGTGGAATTAATTTTTAAATAGTGATTTGATTCAATTATTCAACAAAAGGAAAATTTAAGATTCTAATTTGGCAACTGAGTGGTCTGAAAACAATACAGGAAAAGAGAAAAAATTGTTGCAAAGGGATTAATATTTAAGAAATCAACATCAATCATGGATACATCCATTTAAATATCCTTGTTAGGATATTTAATTCAGCAACTTCATCAGCAAAAATGCAAATAAGTGAATTCTCACAAATAACTAATTTCCTGTGTGTGTTTTTGTGTCTACATGGGTGTTTAAAGACAGGCAAGACACACTAACAAGTCATACCTACAAATACAAAGTTCCTGAGCTTAAAAATTTTCATTTTATGTGTTTGTAGATATGAACAAACCATGCAAAGAAAATTTCCCTTTAAAAACAGGTGGTGACAGTGTTTTCCTCTGAATATCCCTTTGGACTTAGGCTCCCAACAAGTTAAGGCCCCAGTAGGAACATAAACTGTTAATAAGGGGAGAAGTGTCTGAAAATAAAACAAATTTAAATTAAACAAGAGGTGAAAATAAGAGTTTGAGAGATCTAGGGACAGTAGACATGACAGTAGTTTTCAGACAATAACAGGCATTTGAAAAATTTGGGCAGAGGTCAATGTTCCAAAGTGATAGAATAAAATAATTACAAAATAATAAAAATTTCTCCCTCTCTCAGACAAAGTTTTGTTTCATCATCTATCTCAAGCAAGACAGCTAATATTCTGGATATTTCATCTTCAGTTTTACTTTGCATAACAAAAAGATCTATAATAGATCATGACATAAATTATACCAAAAATGCAACATGAAATCATGTTGTGAACATACATTTTATGAATTGTGATTAGCCTTCTTAAATCTACCCATAAAAGGGAGGAAAGGGCAATATAAAAATAGAGATTGGAAGAATTTCCATTCAATTTGCTAGTATGATGAGGTTCAAATAATAATAAATAGCTTATCAAATACTATAAATTTCCAACATCAGTGTCTTCAATAAATCATGAAAGGCAAGAAAGTAGAACTGAAAATACAAGTTACAACAAGAATGCCCTCCCCAAACAAACAAACAGACACAAAGATTATAGATAAAATGCAGGGGCAATATGTCCTACAGAGTAAATGCCTGAGGAGTAGAAGGAGGAGCAGAGCAAACTCCAGGACAGAACTGAGCAGAGTTACGTGAGGGAATGTTAAGTACTACATAAGTCATTCGCTCTAATAAGATGAAATGTTGTGGGCAGCAAAAACATTTCATTTCAGCACCACATATGTATATTGTAATGGAAAATAATGAACTGCAGCAAATAGTGCATCTGTTCTTATTTTACTATGTAACAATATTTTAATAATAGAAGGACTTTTTACATTATGTAGTAATTTAAATCTATATGACTCCAAAGTAGATATTTGGGTACCCGGCTAGACTTCCCTTCGTGTGTGTTTTGGACAATTATGCTCTGACCCCCCAACCTGAATTCTGATTTTCTAGTTTTCAAGCTTGATTTATTTTTTTTATTTTTAAGGGTTTTTTTTTTTTTAAGCTTTTTATTTATTTATTTGACAGAGAGAGAGAGAGATCACAGGCAGAGAGGCAGGGGGAAGCAGGCTCCCCGCTGAGCAGAGAGCCCAATGCAGGTCTCGATCCCAGGACGCTGAGATCATGACCTGAGCTGAAGGCAGAGGCTTTAACCCACTGAGTCCCCCAGGCACCCCTCAAGCTTGATTTAGCCTAAACTATGACTTTCAAAATAGAATTAAACCCTGTTAAGATAGAACAGTAAATACTATAGTATGTATATACACAGAAGAAGATTCCTATCAATTCCAAGAGTGTTTAGAGTTTAAAATGGAACAATCTCAGCTAGTCTGAAAAATATCAAATGGTCAGATGCCTGACAAACTGAGTAGCATACTTTCAAATAATACTATTAGTGTTACAACACACTAAATAGAATCACCCAAATTTCAGTACAAGATTTAAGAATATTTAAAATGACTTAGGGAAGTTGGTAGACTCTTGGGTAATTTTATAATTGAATGGTTTGTAAAAAAATTGGCATAAAACTCCCATTACTTTCAGACTATAGAGTAATGACAGAAGTGAAATACAGAGGGGAGTCTGAAGATATTTTTTAGGTGAGATGGAACTCAGAAATGATCCACTTAGAAATTAAGTCTTTTGGCCAATAGTGACCTCTCAGTACTGAAGGTCAACACTATCTTTGACTAATACAGTTTGTGATGAATATCATTGTGAAGAGAAAGACGTGTTTTTACCAATATTATATGAACAATTCGTGCTTATTTACTAGCTTGTCTAACAAGTGCCCATGTTTCACTGCAGGGGAGGCTTGGACATCACTATGATAGAATAACATTCATTAATATGAATATGAATTATATGTGCAGAGCCTTGAAAGATATATGTTGGCCATTTTCTACTATTGGTAACTTCAATGGAAACAAGTCATTCCAATACCTAGTGTTCAGATACTAACATATCAGTGATGAGTAAAACAGTAAAAGGAGTGGAAAAACATCCATAACTAATAAAGTAACTGACATTCTATTTTTATAGCAATTTAAAAAAATTCAATTCAGATATGGAGTACTAGTTGTCTGTCAGTAACATGATATAAACAAGTACATTTAACTTCATGAGTAATTTGATACATTAAGAAAATGATGGCATTAAAAATAGATGTCATCACTGCTACTCATTCCCGAGATGCAGTGATGATTGATCATCATGAGTATGCAACTGGAGTCTTGTTTGAGTCTATGGAACTTAAAATGAGCATTATTTTACTAAAATGAAAGCATTTCATTTTCCTAAAATGAAACCTGTCAACATGTTCTTTATTTTTATTTGATTATGGATTCTTTCATGTAAATACAGCTATTTTAAAATATATTTATACTTTAAAAAACTAAAATTAATATGCATACAAATTATATGGATACATTCTTTTCTGAAATCTAACCAATATATTGAATATTTTATTGAAAAATGTAGTTTACATGTCTCATGAAGGCCAACAATGTGTTAAAAATAACTATAAGCATTTCTAATTACATGTTTACCTAATCCATTTTAATAACATTTGATCTTTTGTAACTAACAATGAACATCAATCTGTAAATTAAAATTGCTTATAAAACAACTTCAGACAAAATGATTATTAGCTAAATCAAGGAAGCATACATTGTCATTTAAGCTAACAGTATAATAAAAATACTTGTCAAATATAAAAAAACTTCTCATTTAAACCTTGAGCACATGTAATTGAAATTACAAAAATGTTAACTTTTTTAAGCTTTAGGCTAAACATGCCATTTCCTGAGTTGTATGCAAGTGTGCTGCTCTAGCTAACCAATCAATTTAAATTGACATTTTGTTAGAACAGGAGTATTTGGGGAATAAAAGATGAACATGCTTTCATCCTTACTCATAAATCAATTCTATTCTGTGCATAAAACATAGAAAATCTTTTAATTCAAGTTATTAAAATACAATCCTAACAAAGTCATTGCATTTTTCTTTTCTTGTCCAATGTAATGTTCATGAAAAAGCACACAAAGTACATTCTACGAGTGCTATTATAAACTTCCATAACTGCAATAGTGATAAAATCGTGATAAAAATGCCATTTTGCTACAGAAGAACATGTAATTTTCTTTTCCTTTTTTTTTTTTTAAGTAAGCTCCACACTGGGTGTGGAGCCCAGTGTGGGACTTGAACTCATGAGCCTGAGATCAAGAACTGAGCTGGTATCAAGAGTCAGATGCTTAACTGACTGAGATGTCCCCAAGAGTAATTTTTTTTTAAAGATTTTACATATTTATTTGACAGAAAGAGAGATCACAAGTAGGCAGAGAGGCAGGCAGGGGGAGAGGGGGAAGTAGGCTCCTCACTAAGCAGAGAGCCCAATGTGGGGCCCAATCCCAGGACCCTGAGATCATGACCTGAGCCTAAGGCAGAGGCTTTAATCCACTGAGCCACCCAGGCGCCCCAAGAACATGTAACTTTTAAAAGGATATTCTTTGTTTTACAAACAGAGCAGATGGAGGACTTACAGGAAACTTAGAATGGAGAATGGGTACCCGTTTATGTTTACATGGGGTTTGTTTTCATCAATAATGAATCCAATTCAGTCCTTGTTTAAAAAAATACCCAGAAAATTTATTATATGGGTGGAGGATATGATTTTCATTTGTCTTGATAGTGGTTGTATGTGCTCCCAGAAGGGTAATGTATGCCAGATATTGACAAACTATTTGTGTCTTGACCTTATTAGTAAGTTTTAAACCATTATTTGTAAGTTTTGAACCATTTCAATGATTCATTCAGAGTACACTGCTGCTTACTGAATGACATTCTTGGGCTTAAAATGCTTTAGCTGTGTCTGTAGATAACCTTAGTTGGTTGGACTTTTTAGCAGGATGGAGTATTGATTTTAAAACATGTCCACAAGTTCTTTGATGATCTTCCCCTCTTCAAAAGGTGAAACCCCATACTGCTTCCCTTCAGTGTGGGTGGAACTTTTCCATTATGTTCGGTTAGCCAACATAGAGTACAGTATTGATAGTGTTCAGTGACTCATTAGTTGCATGTAGCCAATAGAATGTAGTAGAAGTGATTGTGACTGATACCTAAGATTCAGATATAAAAGACTTCACACTTCCTTCTTACTCTTTCTATTGTATTCCTTTACCTATGGTAGATAGTCTTTGTGTCTTGAGGACATCCAAGCAGACCTGTGACAGGTCCTGTGGTCTGCAGCACTACTTTATAAATAAGCCATCTTGGAAACTGAAAATCCCAGCCCCAGTTATCTTCTAGGTGGTACAGCCCAGCCACCACCTTGACTAAAGCACCGTGAGAGATCTAGATCCAGAACTGGCCAGATGGACCACTTCTGGACTCTGAACTCTCAGGAATTCTGTGTGATACTGTATGTTTGTTAAGTTAGGAAATAATTTGTTATATATAAGATTATTTATTTATTCAATCAGTGATTACTGATAACAACATGAATCCTTTCTTAACTATCAAATTCTGATAGATTAGAAATTCTTATCTCTTTCCAGATAATGAAAGGATCATAATTCATTGTTAGCTCCAGTTAACACCTTCTTAAATTATTTGGTATTTTGCTATGCATTTTGATTATATATGCTTTTAAATATGACAAAATATTCTTGTTCTTACTATTGGATTTTTGTTGATTTATGTAGTCAATATTTGTGAAGTCCCGATGCAGGGCTCAATCCCAGAACCCTGAGATCATGACCTGAGCCGAAGGCAGAGGCTTTAACCCACTGAGCCACCCAGGCACCCCAGTATTTTTCTTTAATTACCAACTTTTTTTGTATCAACATCTTTAATTTAAACAGCCTATTGGTGATTTGTAGAAACTCATATTTAATAAGCAGTAAGTGCTTGGTTATATATTTACTGCCAGTATTTTTTTTTATTATCCTTATAATTTGTAAAAACTTAACTGGGAATAGCATTTTGAAAATCTTCTCTTCAAACTTCTCAACTGACATCCATTTAATTTTGGTCTTGTATGAATTTCTCCTCTCCTTGGTTTGATACTTTTCAAATATTTTTCAAAAACATAGTAGTAGTTTTACCTTAATTATTTTGGCTATCCAATGCATTCTGAAATTTCAGATTTGCTTTCCTTTATTGTTTGGTTTTATATGTGTTGCTTTTTTTCCTCTTATATTTAAAACATGTTTTATTTTGCTTTTGATCACTGCTTTATTCTTATCATCTTTTCTTTATTGGAACACTGAGCATTTATTGATGGGTTCAGATGAATTACCCTCTGTTTGTTACTGTGTCTCTATTTTTTTATCTGGTTCATTTCCCGTGCATTCTAGAGGCTTTTCCTTAATTTTTTTTACTTGTGCCTTAAATTCAATTGCCTTCACTGTTTGTCCCTATGTTATACAAACAATGAAGTTTTTTATGCCCATAGTAATTTTGGCCCACTAGCATTATATTCTCATTTAATCTTTGCCTTTCTTTTATGTTTAATATGGACAGTTGCCTTCTTGAAGATTTTGTAAAAATGAACAAAATGTCTTGTTTGTTTTCTCACAAGTGTCTATTTATAGGATGACATTCCTCCCATGAACTTCTTGTCATCCTGTTTTGTTTCAGTAGTAGAAGTCAGATTGTGGTTTGCATTTCATTTGTGGTTTCCCCCTTGGGTTTGGACCATAGGAGTATGACCTACATTTAATCCTACCCATGTGTTTCAGGTAATGAACTATCCTAGCTTCTTCCCTGAAAATGCTCTATTATGGGATTTTCTTTTTAATAATCATCCCCAATGACTATTTTTTTCTAAAATTCAGAGTTTATTATTGAAAACAGTCCATGTCCAAGTCCAAGCTACCTTCTGAAGTTAATTTCAAGTCCAAGCTACCTTCTGAAGTTAATTTCCACTATTCCCAATTTTTGTTGTCCTTCCATTCAATTTTCCTTTCCATTCAAATTTGAAACTCTTGACATATTTTTATTGAACCTCTTTTTAATGCTATTTCTTCTCTTCAAGTTCTAACTAAAATTCTATAACCAACTGCTACTCTGATGCAATATCGATTATCTTTAAGCTTTTATTGCACTACTTTTTATCAGTTTATGTTTCTATTTTATCTCTTTAACTTGTCTTATGTCTTATCAAGATCAAAGTTATCATGTTGGTTTTACCACATCTTTGCAAAACAGTCAAATAGTGATAGGAACATAGTAAACACTAAAGCCATACTTACTAAGAAGATGAATGCACTTCCTCCTTTAAATGCTAGATTGTGATAGCCTATGATTTAGAAAGCACATAAAGTACACTCAGGCAAATTAAATATATTTTTAAAAGATATCCATAGAAAGACTATTAGCTTCACTTAACAAGCAGAAATCCAAAATGTTGCAAATCCTTATCAGAAAACTGGCTAGTTATATGTATATTAATTGTACAATGATTTCTCCACTATGAAAATAACATGCGTTAATAGACTGCTCAGTTCACTCTTATTTATTTATTTATTTATTGAATTGGAAAATGCTCATTTTAACTCTAGTAAAATTTAAAAACGAGTTATTCCATGAATTGTCAGAAAATTATGAAATTAAGGCAGTTTTTGTCTTGTTCTCAAGTGTCAGTTGCTTTTGGCATATCGACATGAAGGCCTTATTTATATATTTATTTATTTATTTACTTACTTATTTTAAAAGATTTTATTTATTTATTTGTCAGAGAGAGAGAAAGCAAGCACAAGCATGGGGAGGGACAGGCAGAGGGAGAAGCAGGCTCCCCGCTAAGCAAGAAACTCAGATATGGGACTCAATCCCAGGACCCTGGGATCACCACCCGAGCTGAAGGCAGAGCTTAACGGTCTGAGCCATCCAGGCGGTCCTGAAGGCCTTTAAAAAAAAAAATCCGAAATAATAAACATAAGGATTACTACTAATTGTAACACCTTCCTGGAGCTCTTTGACTTTTATGTTTGTTATCATAAGCCAACTACGATCTTGCCCACTTTTATTTCTTTTGACACTTTGTCATCTGCAGCATATTTCAAAATGTAAATATTCCTTCCTGTCCTGGAAAAGTTGTACACTAAATACGACTGTTTTGACCTTTTCAGTATCCTCCGTTTTGACTGGTTGTCTGTTCTATTCGCAGGTTCCTAGGGTGGTAAACAGGGAAAGCTGGGCATGGCAAGTGAATCAAATTACAGAATACTAAAAAGGTCATAGTAGGATGCCTTTAATTTCACAGAACATAAGAGATGGGGAAAAAAAGATAATATTTGAAAAATGAGTAAATGTGATTTTATGTGTGTTTTTAACAAATAACTAGTCAAAGCCAATAATAAACTTCCTTTTGTTTAGCCCAATTTTTACATTATTTTGGGACTACATCTGAAAAGTCAGTAAACATATTTTCACTGCAGATTTAATATAATTAATTCCGTTTTTCCTTGAATTAACAATGTATCAAATTCTCTTGAGTAGGAAACCTTTATTGTGTTAGTGCAGATAATATTTAACAAATAACACCTGTGTAATAGTGTGAATTTCCTTCTCTTATTTCCATTCAAAAGATAGCTTAAAATATTGAATAATAGATCCAGATGGAAGATGAACTTTACTTAGTTTATTCTGCCTTATGGACGATTTTCACAATTGGGTTTATTGTCCCCCTTGCTTCAGGAGACTCAGAGGACTGATCTTTCATTGTGCTGTTTGTTTCATTGATGAATAGTTTCTCAAATGTTAAATGCACTTAAGCAAAAATCAATTGTACACATCAATCGGAGATGAAACTTTTTCAAAGCGCACATAGGGATTTTGGCTGAATGTTTCCAGTAAAGTGATTTTAAGCATTATACAGGTATAAACTAAGGTGTCTGTCTGTGTTGCAAGTAGTTAACGTAAAAATGAGAATTCTGCTCGTCTTTTCAAACTATGGCAAAATGGAGTAAAATTTGTGACTTACCGGTTATGAAAAATGTTCCCTAATTTTCATAATAAAATTGTGAAAGATTCAGTTGCTTAATTTTAACCAATAAGTTCACAGCTCACCACACCACCTTCTCTCAGGGATATGTGTTGATAGGGGAGCTGTCATCTCAAGTACTGTTAGTTCCCATGCAGAAATTTGAAGGGGACTCGACGAGGAAGTATGTGTGTCCCTATACTTTCAACTCCCTAGCTAAAACTAGTCAATGTACCTGCCCAAGTGTAAGGGAGCCAGGAAGTGAAGTTCTGTCATGTGGATAGAGACAAGGAGCTGTAAATATTTTGTTAGCTGTGTTAATAATTATCTAAAGGAGTAATAAAACTTGGAACAATATAGCTCTATATTTTAAATCTTTTTTATCTTAGTTATAGTTGATACACTAATTTACACTAGTTTTGTGTATACACCATAGTGATTCAGCTTCTTTATACGTTATGCTGTGCTCATCATATGTGTAGCTACCAGCTGTCAGCATACAACACTATTACAGTACCACTGACTTTATTCTCCACACTGTGCATTTTCTTCCTGTGAATTCTTCATTCCATAACTCAAAGCCTGTATCTCCCACTCCCTCCACTCATTTTGCCCTTCCTGCATTCCACTCCCTTCTGGCAACCATTAATTTGTTCTCTGTATTTGTAAATCTGATTCTGCTTTTTGTTTGTTTATTTGTTTACTTTTCTTAGATTCCACATATGAGTGAAATTATATGGTGATTTTTTTTCAGACTGACTTATTTCATGTAGCATAATATTCTCTAGGTCCATCCATGTTGTAAATGGCACAATCTCATCCGTTTTTATGGCTGTGCAATATTTCAGTGTGTGTGTGTGTGTGTGTGTGTGTGTGTGTGTGCACATGCACATGTTACATCTTCCTTATCCATTTTTCTATCAATGGATGTTTGGGTTGCTTCCATATCTTGCAATAAACGTAGGAGTGCATATATCTTTTTGAATTTGTTTTTTCATTTCTTTAGTTAAACTCCCAGTAATGGAATTATTGGATAATATGATACTTCTATTTTTAATTTTTTAAGGACCCGCCACACTGTTTCCCACATGGCTATACCAATTTATATTCCCATCAACAGTGCTCGAGTATTCATTTTTCTGTACATTCTCTGCAATACTTGTTATTTCTTGTCTTTTTGATTCTAGCCATTCCAATGGCTAGAGTGTAAGGTGAGATACCTCTCTTTGGTTTTGGTTTGCATTTCCCTGATGATTAGTAATGTTGAGCATCTTTCCTTATGTCTGTTGGCCATCTGTGTCTTCTTTGAAAAAAATATTTGTTCAGGCCCTCTGCCCCTTTCTAAATTGGATTGTTGGTTTTTCTGGTGTGGAATTGCACAAGTTTTTTAGATACATTTTTGGATATTAACACATCACCAGATATATCATTTACAAGTATCTTTTTCCACTCAGAAGATTCCCTCTTTGTTTTGTTGATGATTTCCTCCACTGTGAGAAAGATTTTATTTCGATGCAATCCCAGTAGTTTGTTCTTGTTTTTTTTTTTTCCCTTGCATTATCAGATACATCCAGAAAAATGTTGCTATGGCCAATGCCAGAGAAATTACTGCCTATGTTCCCTTCTAGGATTTTTATGGTTTCAGGTCTGTCGTTAGATCTTTAATCCATTTTGAGTTTATTTTTGTGTTTAGTGTTAGAAAGTGGTCCAGTTTCATGCTTTTATATGTAGCTGTCCTGTTTTCCCTTCATTTATCAAAGAGACGGCCTTTTCCCCCATTGTATAATCTTGCTTTGTCATACATTAATTGACCATGTAAGTGTGGGTTTATTTCTGGGCTCTCTATCCTGTTCTATCTATGTCTGTTTCTCTGCTGCTGCCACACTGTTTTGATTTTTTATAGCTCATAGTATATCTTGAAATCTGGGATTAATATCTTCTTTCCCAAGATTGCTTTGGTTATTTGGGGTCTTTTGTAGTTCTATACGATCTTACTATTATTTGTTTTAGTTCTGTGAAAAATGTTGTTATTTTGGTAGACACTGTATTGAATCTGTAGATTGCCTTAGATGGTGTGGATATTTTAACAATATTAATACTTCCAGTCCATGAGCATGGAATATCTTGCCATCATCAATTTCTTTCATCAGTGTTTCATAGTTTTCAGAATATGGATGTTTCACCTCTTTGGTTAACTTTATTCCATGGTATTTTGAAACAATTGCAAATGGAATTGTTTTCTTAATTTCTCTTACTGCTACTTTATTATTAATGTATAGAAATGCTACCGATTTCTGGGTATTAATTTTATATTCAGAAACTTCAGTGAATTCATTTATTATATCCCATATTTTTTTTGGTGGAGTCTGTAGGATTTTCTATGTATAGTGTCATGTCAAATGCAAATATACATACCATAGTTAAGTGTAGATTCCTTTTTATTTATCCTGACCATTAGATCTAGATGTGTTTTGAAATTTACATTATTTCCGTTAGATTTTAGCAAAGTTATAAGGGACACATAATTGAAGAACTTGTAATAGTTACTTACCTGAGTGTAGCCTTTGTGATTAATTAATAGATATGGATTAGGACTATCCAACTAGGGCATAAATTGTCCCTGAGATATAGCTTAAATAAACTTTCCCCCATAATATCTTATATTCTATGTGAAATGCCTGATATTCATCACAAATACAGCAATAGTTATTTGCCCATGTGGCCTACACTATTGGGAATCAATTCAACACAATTTACAGAAGTGGGACTAAATATAGTTTAAGCAAAAAGGTTAGTTTATTAAAATGATATTAGTGTGGCTAAAGGATCACAGTGAGGCTGGGGTTTAGGAAAACCTACAGCTAAGAAAGCAGATGGCGTCATAATTCTTATGGTCTTGGGTTTTTGGTTCATCCTTGCATATCCTTTCCAAATTTCTTCTTCTTTTCTCTCTAATTGCATAAAGACTTATTTTTCTTTTCTGGTCAACATGATTGGACACATTTTTTCTTTTAAAGTTTAACCACACAAATACTTTCAAATTCAATTATCTTAAGTTAATGTCCTGAAATAGATTCGTAGGTGTAAACTATCAGGCAAAGCTGAGAAGAAATGGGGTAAATTTGTGTGCCTTTCCAGGTCAGGTACACATCCAAGATAAGTACATCACCATTGATAATCAAGTGGAACAGAGTCACAGATAATATGAGTACACTCATTGCAGTAGTTTATAGAAGTTTGTGTCATAGGTTGGTATAGAAAATACTATATTCCTCTGTTGTAAGTATTTTTACTTCTTCTCTAACCTACTTGTGCTAACTTATCTTATTTGTCATTATTTTTTTAAGAATTGGATTTATTTATTTGAGAGAGATAGAAAGTGGGAGACAGAACATGAATAGAGGAGAGGGACAGAGGGAGAAGAAGACTCCCTGCTGAACGGGGAGCCCAATTCAGGGCTCAATCCCAGGACTCAGAGATTGTGACCTCAGCAGAAGGCAGATGCTTAACCAACTGAGTCACCCAGGCAACCTATCTCATTTATCTTTATATTGCCATTATCTATGACTGCTCAGTACATGTTAAATAGTAAAAATACATTTATTGAAAAAATAATAAAATTTTAAATATCCCTCACACGCGTTGTAATTATTGCAATGCCAGAAACTTATGAAATCTGCATACTTCCACCTAAGTCACTTTATTCAGTATTTCCTTTAATATAAAGATCTATAATCTCTTCTGTAGATGGTGTTGGTTGCTAACCTGACATTTAATTTCTTCTTCTTTCTGAAAGAAACCCAATGTTGACAGTTGACCATTCTTCCCCTACAGAGACCTTATAAATCAGAAGAAGCCAAATGCATTTTTTAGTCCAGCAGTGAGTCCTGATCAGTATAAACAATCACATTTGTCTGTAGTTAGTGTAGAAATAAGCTAAGTTCAATTAGGACATAGAACAAAGTATTCTCAACATAAATGTTACTAGGTATGGGTAAGTACATATCCTGTATTATTCTGAACCAAAAGGAAAAATAAATTTTCCTCTCATGGTTATTAAAGAAGCCTCCTCTCTTTCACACTAGATAGGAAAAAGAGAGCCAATAGCCCTAGGTTCTGATAATAGCCATTTTGCAAACATGAAAACATTGAGTCTGAGGCAAGACTGGCATGATAAACAAGGTGAAACAGAGAACCAAGAAACAGAGCTAGGACCCAGTTTTACCATATCTGGTACTTGCCTTTCTTTTTGAATATCCTACTATATGTGATAATGTTTCCATTTTCCTCCAAGTCCTTTTTAAAAAGGCTTTTTGTTGGGTGCCTGGGTGGCTCAGTGGGTTAAAGCCTCTGCCTTCGGCTCAGGTAATGATCTCAGGATCCTGGGATTGAGCCCCACATGGGGCTCTCTGCTCAGCGGGGAGCCTGTTTCCCCTTCTCTCTCTGCCTGCCTCTCTGCCTACTTGTGATCCCTATCTGTCAAATAAATAAATAAAATCTTTAAAAAATAAATAAATAAAAATAAAAAGGCTTTTTGTTTCACACAGCTGAAGGCAAGCAAAATGATACATTATCCCTAAATGCATCTTTGCCTTTGATTTTGCTTTAAAAACAAAATTGCCCCCAAATACCTCAGTGTCTTAAAATACATATATTACACTCTGATGTTATTTATTCTGCTAGCTTAATTCACAAATTAATTATTTGCCTTAACAAAACAACTTTCAAAGTGTATTGTGCATTCATAATATAAACATAATAAAGAAGACAGATTTACCTACTGTTTTTAACTATGAAACTTTGCCTATCCAAATTGTAAATGATCCATAGCTCTTTAGTATAACCAATCAGGATTCATTTAATTAGTCTTTGACTCGGATTATTATATGTGTTTCAAAGTAATTGAACAGGGTTTTCAGAGCCTTATAATTCAGATTTTTATTATGTCAGACATCTGTTCTCTCTAATAATTTCACCTTAATTGTCCATTCTTCTTTGTAAAAGAATTCATAATTTAGGCATTTTTTCTACTTCAAGCATGACTGTCACAAGTGCATCTTATTACTTTTGTTTCTAAAAGTATCTACAGAGAAATGACCTACTTAGAGACGTTTTATTTAATAAAAGCATGAAATATTTAATTATAGAAAAGGAAAATTAAAAACTTAATTCAGAATTGTCACTAAAATGGGCTTTAAATGGGGCGCCTGGGTGGCTCAGTGGTTAGGCGGCTGCCTTTGGCTCAGGTCATGATCCTAGGGTCCTGGGATCGAGGTCCACATCAGGCTCCCTGCTCAGCAGGAAGCCTGCTTTTCCCTCTCCCACTCCCCCTGCTTGTGTTTCCTTTCTCTCTCTCTCTCTCTCTGTCAAATAAATAAATAAAATCTTTTTTAAAAATGGGCTTTATACTCTTCCATTTATTGATAGGCTAGAAGTGGGACCCAAGGTTGTTTAGCACAGTCTGTTTCCAAAATCATATTAAAATATGCAGCAATGAATATTGCTCTTTATACCTTAAGCCTGGAAGCAAAAGTCAGCTGGTGAATTAAGTTTTTATTTAAATTCAAGTTAGTTACCATACAGTGGAATAATAGTTTTACTGCACAATATAGTGATTCAGGACTTCCATACATCACTCAGTGCTCATCACAGCAAGAGCCCTCCTTAATCCCCATCACCTATTGCACCCATCCACGGTCCCCTGGTGACGATCAGTTTGTTCTCTATAGTTAAGAATCTGTTTCTTGGTTTGCCTCTCTCTCTTTTTTCTCTCCTTGCTAGTTTGTTTTGTTTCTTAAATTCCACATATGAGTGAAATCATATGGTATTAGTCTTTCTCTGACTTATTCTGCTCATCACAATACTCTATAGCTTCATACATGTCATTATAAATGGCAAGATTTTGTTTTTTATGGCTGAATAATATTCCATTGGAGATATAGAGATAGAGAGAGAGATAGAGAGGTCATTTTTTTTTTTTTTATCCATTCATCTATCAATGGACATTCGGGCTATTTCCTAGTTCAGCTCAGGTAAATAATGCTACAATAAACATCTGGGTACATGTATTCCTTTGAATTAGTATTTTTGTATTCTTTGTGTAAATACCTAGTAGTGTGATTGCTGCATTATAGGATGGTTCTATTTTTAACTTTTTAAGGATCCTCCATGCTGTTTTTTTTTTCTTTTTGTATTAACATATAATGTATTATCTGCCCCAGGGTACATGTCTGTGAATCATCAGGCTTACATATTTCACAGCAATTACTATAGCACATACCCTCCCTAATGTCCATAACCCAACCACCCTATTCCTACCGCGCTACCCCCCAGCAACCCTCAGTTTGTTTCATGAGTTTAGGAGTCTCTTATGATCTGTCTCCTTCCTGATCCCATCTTGTTTCATTTCCCCCCAACCCCCATGATCCCCTACCCTGCCTCTCAAATTCTCCATATCAGTATAATACGATCATATGATAATTGTCTTGCTCTGATTGACTTATTTCGCATAGCATAATACCCTCTAGTTCCATCCACGTCGTTGCAAATCTAGAAAGATGTTATAGCCGACATCAGAGTAATTACTGCCTGAGCTCTCTTCTAAGATTTTTATGGTTTCAGGTCCCACATTTAGGTCTTTCAACCATTTTGAATTTATTTTTGTGTATGGTGTAAGAAAGTGGCCCAGTTTCACTGTTTTGCATTTTGCTGTCTAGATTTCCCAAAACCATTTGTTGAAGAGACTGTCGTTTTTCCTCTGGATATTCTTCTCTGCTTTGTTCAAGATTAACTGACCATATAATTGTCACTTTATTTCTGGGTCATCTGTTCTGTTCCATTGATCTATGTGTCTATGTGTACTATACAGTTTTGATTATTACAACTTTGTAATATAACTTGAAGTCCAGAATTGTGATGCCTCTGGCATTGTTTTTCTTTTTCAAGATTGCTTTGGCTACTTGGGGACTTTTGTGTTTCTGTACAAATTTTAGGATTGTTTGTTCTAGCCCTGTGAGAAATGCTATTCATGTCTTGATAGAGACTGCATTAAATATATAGAGTGCTTTGGGTAGTACAGACATTTTAACAACACTTATTCTTCCAATTTGTGAGCATGAAATTTCTTTCTTTTTTTTTTTTTTTTT
>CM053616.1:32584129-32604670 GCA_028646535.1 Procyon lotor | reverse complement strand
TTTTTGTTCTATTTAGACCTTCAGCTGATTGGATGAAGACAACCTACATTTGGGAAGGCAATCTGCTTCACTCAGTGTACTGATTAAGATGCTAATCACATCCAAAAACACCTTCACAGACACACCCAGAAAAATGTTGGACTATCTGGGCACCCAGTGGCCCAATCCAGTTGACACATAAAATTAACTATCACATCGTCTTCTTTTTTTTCATGTTGTTTTGGAGATGTTTTTAACGCTTATCATTTATGTGGAAAGAGAACAAATTATTAAGGCAATGTGCTCTCTTACTTAGGCCCTGCATAGCCAATAAAGAAGAAAATGACAAGCTTTCTTGGAGATGTACTTAATTTTTTTAAGCTTTAAGACTTTCTAAGCATTTTCTCAATGTAGTGGCAGAAAGTGTCAACTGAAAATTCTTTCAGAAGAAAATTTAATTACTTTGCAGGATTAAAATTTTAATTATGAGTCTTCAATTGAATGTTAATATTGAGATTTACTCTTCAGATTTTTCCGCAAATATGTCCTCTATGCACAAACTAAAGATAAAGGAGGTTCATAGTAAATACTTTTTTTTGCAGTTCACTAAATCACTGATAATTGACTTTGAGAAACATTTTATGCTTATGACATGAAAAGTAATAATAAGTCTATTCTTACCTGATGGACTGGGGAAAAAATTTAGTTAGTTGATATAGAATGTGGCTACCTAGACAATTTGGAGAGGAACTATCCTTATGGAAAATTGAAAGTGATGCAGCATTTTAGAAAAGAAATGAATAAAAACAAAAAAAAGTAAATTTTGATATTTCTCTTTTGTCACTCTCCCACTAATATAGAAATGTATTTAGAGTTTCATATAATTTTAAGGTTGAAAGAGCCTTATATTGCATCTAATTTAGCTTTCTTAATATTACAAATGAGAACTGTGAGGCTAAAAGAGTTACATGACTGTTGATGAAAAAGTTATGCATAAAAAATATTTCCCTGTTTTACTTCCAAATCTCCCAAACTAGTATGCGATACTGATCATGTCAGTCTCTAATGCGGTTGTTGGAAGATATGATCTATATGATACCTTCCATCTGTAATGGAGGGGAAGGGACATAGGTACCTAGAAAGAAAGGAATAAATATAAAATATAATACAATGGTCTTTACATTGATGAATAACAGTGGTGTGCAGTGAACAACTTATTTTCATTTCTTTCTCTAGAGATTTCTTCTCAAAATGGAAAGATTATTAAGGTATATCATTTACCTATACGATACTACACTTAACTGTATGTTATGATAAAGTTAATATTGATCTTTTAAATGGCCTTGATTGATAATTCAGATTATCAACCCAGTATTGCTAATCAAATTATAAAATAAACATTTTAACCTAATATTCTGAAACATGGATTTTTATTGACTGCATTTAGTTTCCTTTTGAAATTTGAAATAAATTAAATTCTTTGTTCAATAACGTAATGCCATATCTTATCAGGGATTCTGAAAGAAAAACACCTCCACCAAACTAACTACTCTTAAGTAAAATTCTCGTCAAAATCTAATTATTTGATTTGTGAATGGTTCTATCCCAAATTCAACAAATTGGGGGCACCTGGGTGACTCAGTTGGTTGAGCTTCTGCCTTTGGCTCAGGTCATGACTCCAGGGTCCTGGGATAGAGCCGCACATTGGGCACTTTGCTCAATGGGAAGCCTGCTTCTCTCTCTCCCATGCCTCCTTCTTTTGTTCCTTCTCTGGCTGTCTCTTTTTGTCAAATAAATAAGATGTTTAAAACAAATAAAAAAAATAATGAAATTCAACAAACTGAAAATAAAAATTGGAGAATATGGGATAAAGAATATATGACATAGTGTGATGTCATCTTAATGAATGACACCATGGACGAAGTAAGCTTTTTGTATTAAAAGTTGAAGGAATTCATTGTCAGAGCACATGAGAATACCAATACTTGGTTGACATGCTTCTATTTTAACATACATCTAAAATGTCATAGAACTACATTTTGGTCGCTGCAAAGTATATAATTGAATGTACTTTTGACCACTGAGGTAAGTTTTTCCCACTATTTTCTTTGTTGCTTATGAAATATATATTCTCTTTCATCAACCATATTTTATTGATGCATATGTATATGTTTACACAGATAGCACAAACTTTTGGCTTCTTTGAATGTTTTTGACATAATTAATTGAGATAATTAATATGAGATATATTGAGATGATAGTCTGACTGGAAATTAAAACAAAAGTTGTGCAGGGGCACCTGGGTGGCTCAGTCGGTTAAGAGTCTGCTTTCCACTCAGGTCATGATCTTGGGTCCTGGGAGCCCTGTGTTGGACTCCTTGCTCAGTGAGGAGTCTGCTTCTCCCTCTCTCTCTGCTCATCCCCTGCTCATGCTAGTGCTCACTCTCTCAAATAAGTAAGTAAAATCTTTTTAAAAAGTGGTGCATTTATGATAATATTCCTAAAGAAAATCCCATATGAGTGCATTTACTACAGTCAACTTAATTGTACTTTTCCTGATAGAAATAGCACAGATTATTTCATAGACAATCTATAGTCTTATCCTATACTCCCTTAAAACAAAGTCTGAGGCAAGGGTTAAGTGTCAATGGGTTATCTGGGGTAGATGTTAATCCCTGGCCAGCAAGATGAGAGGGAAAGGAAAGTAAGGGGGCAGAGTGGAAAACAAGCGACGTGATGCGTTACTCCACCAGCTACTGCTTCACACCAAGTTGTGTAATAGATGCAGTCACTTGTCAGGGACACCATAGCACATCATCAGACAGGCAGTTGATAGAAAATGTCACAAATCAAAAAAAAAAAAAAAAGAAAGAAAATGTCACAAATCGGTCCATAGGAGGGATAAAGGAGTAAATGTTGTTGTTCTATCTACAGTTTCTTATTGGTCACAATATATCCTATGAAGAATTAAGTTTTCTTCTTCAGAGTTGCTTTGTGGACCTTTCCCCTGTATCAGTTTCTCCAGAAGCTCCACCCATGGCCTGAGATGTTGGGCTTCCTCCATTACTTGAAGTGATCGGAAATGGCAGGAAGTCAAGGTAGGCAGCAAGTGGGTTTCAAGAGCAGCAGTAAGCAAGGATGAATCTTCTTGAGCAAGTGCCTGATTAGCCAAGGTGGTACGTTTGAAAGCATGGCTTTGGAGGGAAGTAGCTACAGATGCAGCTGGGGCAGAACAAGTAGCTAATAATCTGAAACTTGAGGAGACATGGGAAATTTGAGAAATTTACGGTAGCTCCTTGAATGTTGTGCATATTTCATGCATATCGTATGTATTTTTCATAGCTGACTGGTACCTGATTTTTGGATGGTATTTTAATACACATAAGCAGCAGAACTATACTAACCTAAACGCATAGCAGACTCTGCTTTTTTTTTCTCATTAAAGACCAAATGATCTAGTAAGAATTAGCAAATATAAATATTTTGAGTAATCGGTAATTACTGTAATCGGTGCTGTATTTAAAAGCATATCCATTGCATTTTGGTCTGATCAGCTTTGCCATTGTTATTATTTTCCCTTTAAAACAGCAAAGTGTGTGGCATGCAAAGATTTACAAATTTTCCCCAGGTCATCAGACTAACAACAGCATTTAATTTGTCAAATTGTGTTGTAAAATGTCAAGTTGCAGGCAATGATTTTAAATATGCAGAAACTTTCATATATCACTAATTTCTATATCTAAATTTTAGTTCTATTTCTAAAAGCATCATTTTAGTGAATAAGTAAATTTTTCTTAGTTTATACCTTTGATTTTTTTCCTCTTTAGTATAGACTAGTTCTTTTGTGTAAGTTCATGGAGTAAAGCTAATCGTTCCCTGTTATCATTCAGTGAGGAGGTAGCCCCAAAGTAGGTGCAGAGAAAATTTATCCCAAAGATTTACAAAGACAGAATTGTGAATTGTCCACAGACTGAAAGTGAAACCAGTCTCATAAATTGGCACAGGAAAAGCATGATCAAACGGTTTTTAAACAAGCCTGGATCAGGGAGAACTCTGTGTTGCTTCAGAAAGAATGAATGCCACAATACACATTTTTACACATTTTACTGCATTAAATAGATGCTATACATAATTTTCTTTTTTTAATTTTTTTTAAAGATTTTATTTATTTGTTTGACAGAGAGAGAGAGAGAGATCACAAGTAGGCAGAGAAGGGGGGTGGGGGGGAAGCAGGCCCCCTGCTGAGCAGAGAGCTCAATCCCAGGACCTCTAGATCATGACCTGAGCCGAAGGCAGAGGCTTTAACCCACTGAGCCACTCAGGCTCCCCAATATACATAATTTTCTTGAAGGTACACAAGTTTTTAAGATTTCTCTCAATTAGGCATTTAAATGAAGTTAGAAAAAAGTTATTCCCAAAATATAATACACAATTTGTTTCAAAATTAAAACATGTTAAGATATCCTAAAACTTTGACCTATACTTCTGTCATAGTAAGAAACTCAGAGTACTTGCGGGAAGTCTATTCTCATGTGGAAATTAGAATTACATTAATAAGCCCTGCGATGGTTATTGGATTAAATAAGTAAATGCATCTCATATAGGATAAGAGTCAATAAAACTTGGCGTGCCTAAGAATTTATTAGATTTATACTGCAATATCCCTTGTAATATATCGATTTTATACTGCCTTACATTTTAAATGTTTGCCAATGAAATATGTACAGCATATAGAATTTTAGATTCTTAATTTAAATTATTGAGTATATGACTATTCAAGGCTTTAAAAATCAAATTTTATGTGAAATTAACTGTTTAAGAATACAGGATTTGAGTAGTATTATTAACTAATGTTTTATCTTTAAAATACATATTTTAGGGGTGACTGGGTGCCTCAGTCACTTAAGCGGCTGCCTTCAGCTCAGGTCATGATCCCAGGGTCCTGGGATGGAGTCCTGCATTGGGCCCCCTGCTCAGCCAGGAGTCTGCTTCTCCTTCTCTCTTCACCCTCGCTTGTGCTGTCTCAAACAATAAATAAAATCTTACAATAGTAAAATAAAATACATATTTTATACTATTTATAATATCACCTCTAGAGTTAAGTACTGGAAATACCAAAGATACATGTCCAAAATTAGTTTAATATGAGCATAGGTATTTGTGCTCGTTTATGAGTAAAGATTTCTTGACCTAAATCAGTAAGCTTTGATTTATTTTCTAGTTGTGTGTGTGTATTAAATGAATGTATGATTAACACATTTTCTTTCTTCATCTGTCATTAACAAGTGCTTGTCTGTGCTGGCTGTGGTATTGCATGTGGAAGAATAATGCCAAGGTGAGGTTACTGGCCCTGCCTTCACGGGGTTTTCAGTTTTGCATTTTTTCCTTTATGCATCATGCATTTGTGAATATCTTTGACTAATCTTAAGATTTCAGTCCATGACCACAGAATATAGAAAACTAACCTATATGTATCATTGAGCCTATGATCTTTAATTAATTAATGCTTTTAACAAACTGAACACTTAAAAGTAGATGAAGATTCATCCTGCATTTCTAAAATTCAATAATATTTTGAATATTTTAACCAAAGAAGTTTTATATCTTCTGTGGTTGACATCCATACCAACACAGTTTTATAATTAGTACTGTTTGATGTATAGCTGTTGTTTTGATATAATATCAAATATAATTTGATATAATATCCATACTTAGGCAGAACCAAATGAATAATTTTACGATTTTTGTATCTTTGTGTATCTGCTATCACTGTTAAAGATGTATACTATACGTAAGTAGTTGGGGAACAATGTCTAAAATACCTGTAGCATTTTATACCTCGTATTTTCTTAAGTTCAATTTTAGTATAATGTAATAGTAATATGCATTCATTTGTTCTTAGAATTAATAAAGAATGAAATGATCTAGCATTATATAATTTAATAAAATGTCTTTTTTATGATCATCTGGGTTTCAGTATGATTTTTTCAATGTCAATCTCATCTAGCTTCAATAACCTGTCAAGACAACTCTGTCTTTTTTTTTTTAAATTTTCTGTAAAACGCACCAATTCTACCAAGAAAATACTGTGCGTAGATTAATCCTATTATACTGAAAAAGAATTATTCATAATTGCAAGTGAACTTTAGATAAACTAATATCTAAAGAGAATTATTTATGGGACTAGGTAAAAATGGGCCCCAATGAAAGTCTTCCGGCAGAACTGCTGATAGACAGAACAAATCAGGTAATAACGAGGGCAAGAAACTTGGCTAGATTTCTGGATAATTTCAGTAAAGATCCCTTGGAACAAATACTTACGAGTTCTAAAGTACAGTGGCCCAGAATGCAGGAGATAACTCTCTCAGGATCAAGGACAGAAGATGCCAAGATAGAGTGAGAACTACGTCAACGGCTTTTTTTTAATTTTAACAAGTGAATATGGCTTTTTTTAAAAAAAAAAAAAGTGATGGGGTTTTGTTTGTTTGTTTGTGTGTTTGTTTGTTTTTTACCTGAAACAAAGAATTTTCAGGCTGTCATTCAAATTAAAGATCCTCCTTTCTCCATAACGAGCAGTGTTATGGAGTGTTTTGACTCTGATTCTCACTCCATTCTGCAATCAAGTTACTTAATTAACAGTATAACTGTTTTTGCTTAATCAACAAATATCTGGAGTTTCTCAAATTTCTAGCCTCCCGTGTTTTTTCTTCATTATGCCGATAAAATTTTTTATCAGCACTCTAAGGTCAAACTTTGACCTAAGAATTCTAAGGAGCTGAAGGGGGTCCTTCATTGCTGTCTGAATTGCTGGGTTCCTCTACTGACCATCTTTGTCCTCCCCATCCCTAGTTCTTGCTTCTCAGCTCCGTCTCCACCTTATCTTTCTCTCAGACCTATTATTTGCAACATTAATTTCTGACAGGGTGATATATGTGCATATTACATATTAACAAACTACACTAGATCTCAGAATTTTTTATGACAATTCGATAGCTTATAGGAGAATATTTTGTGTTTACTTCTCCTGAGTTCAACATTTAAGGACCACCAGTTACTGATCGACATTTCTAGGCCATCGCTATGAGAAAGATTTCTGTAAAATATAATCCATTATTTCACCTCTAATTTTTTTTCCTAACAGTGTTTTCAACATAATTTTTAGGTCTACTTCTTCCTTCATATGTCTATGACAAACATCTTAGGTGAATTGCAGTTGTAACTATTTGTTCTAAATTCATTTTTCTACTACCTAAAGAATATGAAAGCATTGAGGATAAATCTAGAGTAAAATGAATGAAGAAAGGATAAAATACAGATTTTATTAGAGCATCTGATTTAGACTAGAAACTAAATTGGAAAGGAAATAGAAGTGAGGAAATATCCTATGTTCTTCTTTGCAAATTAATTATAACCTTACTTACATACAGCAAATCCTGCTTTCAACACCCTGATGGTATTTTAACCCATCTTGTTCTCTTAACTGAACTTATGTATTATAATGCAAAATATGACATAGTTCCATTTATTAAAAAATAGTTTCTATTTTAATCACACGGAAAGAAGACTGAGGAGATTTTCTTACCTTTCCCCTCAAATATTTGTGGCTTAGCTCTTAGCTAAGCTCTTAGCTCTTAGCTCTCTTCACACAGATGAACTTAATTCATTCTACTTTATTCAACTTTCTTCTTCCTCCTCCACCTTGGCTCAAAACTGCAAGCACACACAAGCACCTGTTGGAAAGGGAATGGTTGTTACCTTCAACTTACCGAAGCTGAATATTTTACTCCTCATATCGGTCTGAACAATGTTTTGCCCTTCCCCATGTCCCTTCTAGGTCAGTGATCAATGGGGCTTCTGGTGGTTTTTTGTCCATGAAAACTGTCAAAGGCACAGCCTGCCGGACCTTACATGGCCAGTGGCCTTTCTTTGCATTTGAAGTATGTAATCTACCACTGGTTCTATAACATGTTCCAAAAATGGTTCTCCAGCCTTTAGGCTAAGGATAGTAAATCCTGTAAATTTCCATTCTTGTTTCTGTTTTTGTTTTGGTGACATGTTCCAAAGACTTAATTGCAAGTATCACATTAGGAGCCAAATCCCCATAGAATTTAGTCAAAAGACTCCTTTGGTCCATGCATGTCTAACATCATTGTCCACATTGTCCAGAAAGGCTGGTTTCTTTCTTTCTTTCTTTCTTTTTTTTTTTTTTTAAGATTTTATTTATTTGACAGAGAGAAACGCAGCGAGAGAGGGAACGGTAGCAGGAGAAGCAGGCTTCCCGCAGAGCGGGGAGCCCAATGCGGGGCTCGATCCCAGAACTCTGGGATCATGACCTGAGCCGAAGGCAGACGCTTAACGACTGAGCCACCCAGGTGCCCCCAGAAAGGCTAGTTTCTGAAGAATCTGCGGAGATTGTGTTAAAATTTATTTTAAACCTCAATATCACAAAGGAATTTTTAGGCTTTCTCAGTAACTAATAGAGGTATATGTCATTCTCAGAAAAGTGCATCCAGTTGCATTTTGCACAGCAGGTCCAAAATTATAATGTTGATCTCAGAGTGATTTCCATCATTGTCTTTTAATTTTGTGGTTTTATTCTATAACCAATAGAGTTCATGCTATCTCAGTCAGCTAAAGGTAGAGGTTTCACAACAAACACTCCAAGAATCTAGCATGCAACATGGTAAGCATTTAGGTCTCACTTACATGTCTGTATTGTGGTTGATGACTATGCCGACTCTAGGTTGATTTCCAATGAACTTGGTCTATACTCTACGTGACTTTTGTTCTTCTGGGATCACAGGCCACCATGGCATGTCCTCAGGGTGTTTACAAAAGCTTAAGAAGGCAAAAAGAAGGGTGCCTGAGTGGCTTGGTGGGTTAAAGCCTCTGCCTTCAGCTCAGTTCATGATCTCAGGGTCATGTATTGGGCTGTCTGTTCAGCAGGTAGACTGCTTCCCCCTTTCTCTTTGCTTACCTCTCTGCCTACTTGTAATCTCTCTCTCTGTTTGTCAAATAAATAAATAAATAAATAACATATTAGGAAAAAAAAGGCAAAAAGAAGCGCATTGTTTCTTGAGACCACAGCCTATAACAAGTACATATGCCGCTGGCCACAGCTAGTTAGCAGGCCAAGCCTAAATCAACCAGGCAGATAGAATAGCACACCCCACCTGCAGTGGGAGAGGAAGGGAAGTGAGGAGTTGCTGAGCCATCATCCATACTTTGGAATGTCCAGTGAAATTGTACTCTTTTGGATTATAATTCCAACAATGGTAATTTAGCTTCAAAGCACTAAATTATAGCTCCCAAAATATAAACTATAGATTCAGTTAGGAAGCTTTGGGCTACAACTAATGGAAATTTTTATTCATACTGATTTAAACAATAAAGACTTTTAGGAAATCTAGAGGTAGTGCTGATTTTAAAGCTGGTTATTTAGCACCCAGCAGTGCCCGACAAATCCCCTGAATCTTTCAGTACCTTGTCTCTACATTTTCAGTGTTCTCTTCACCCTCAGGGTTGTTGTTGTGTGGGCACTCTTTCAGAATTTGTGATAAAAGATGACAACACGAGAGGAAGAAGAAAGAATAGGACTTCTTATATGGTCTCTATTGGTAGATGTAAAACTTTTCTAGGAAACCTCTGCAAATTTTCCCAGGTATTTTATAGGCTAAAATTGGGTCACACACCCATTTTTGAACCACTCACTTGCATGAGGATGATCTTACCTTTAGATCAATCATTTCTACCTTTGGAACTGGCAGAGCTGACAGTAAGGTCAACATTTTTAGATGCACATATTTTTTATTTGTTTTGTTTTGTTTTGTGTTGCTTTATTTTGTTTTGTTTTATGGGAGGGGGTGGTTTGAGGGGAGGTAACAAAGACACTGGATCCTTTTCAGAGTTTTATAAGGAAGAAGGGGAAATGGATATTGGATATTAGTAAACAGTATGCCATACATTTATGTAATGCTCTTTGTTCATTTTTCCTTGCTTATCACAAGAAAGGATTGCATTTAAAGAAACAAGATTCAAACACCCAGCTAATTAACCTTCCATACAGCTCATGCCAAATCCCAAAGAAATACAGTCCCATGCATTGTAAAACTTTTAAAAAATCTTTACACATCTCTCTCACTGCAAATATTAATAACATGTGACTTGACCCAAAGCAGCCATTTTCATGCCAAACTTATAAAATACTCTCACAGGTAACCCTTTTATCTTTTCCATTCCTACCTTTTCTTTCACCCCTTTACTGTACATAGTAATTTAATTATCTGACATAAGTCAATTTTCTTGTCCCCCATAATTCAGATTTTATCTAACAGAAGTGACTAAGAAGCTGACCCAGAAAATATGAAGCCTGTATCTTTCTAAGGGGATAGAGAAGGAAAACATTTACAAACAATTTTAATGTAACATTTTCCTTTTTTTATTGCTATCATGTATGTATATAAAAATATAAATTAATCTGACAGGTGACAGATATTCTCAACATCTTCTGAAATCCCAAAGGAAGTTGAACATAATCCCTTTCTTCTTATAATAATTCATTATAGTGCACCTTCATTAATGTTTCTAAGTCATCGGTTCCATTGTATCTGGTGATGAATATTTATATACATATAAAGGCCATTTTAATCCTTAAAAAGTGCTTTTTAAACCTACCTCCATTTTAAAATTTTCATATTTGTAAACGTATATATGATCATTATGTCCACGGATTTAATTCTTCCCATGTTTTTGTTTTGTTTTGTTTTGTTTCAGTTAAGATTACTTTGTAGAATAACACCTACATGCACATTCTTTTTCTTCTTGAATGTGTATTTATTGTTTGCTTTTTGTGAATGTCAATATGGACTTAATGCGTTCCACCAGCTCAGCTGATCCCAATTTAGTGTAATCATTGCTTACTTTTTTTAAAAATTTTAATTTCAGCATAGATAACATACAGTGTTATATTTCACTTACCTGCACTTTTAATTAGTTTCAAGAAAGGATTGCAGTCATCATTCAAATGTGAGCCTACCCAGAAGAGAAGGACACTATGATAGTTAAAGAAAAAGTAGGATTCTTTTAACAGAGAATATAGGATCTTAAGGTTTACATTCAAACTTGCCCTAATAGAAAAGAACATGTTCCAGTGAATGTATTTCTTACATTCTTGAGACTAGTTTACATACTTAACACATACATACATATGTACACAATATTTCTAATATTTAAAAATGCATACAGTGTTTCTATTTGGATTTGATAGTTAAACAATTTATTTCTTTAAATTTCACCTTTATTTTGCATTCCATGTCAATGGGTGATACAAACCAACATTGACGAGTAAATGTTAAATCTCTACGTCATATTGGTGGAATGGCTGCCGCCAAGAAATAAGACATGTTAAAGAACTTTGAACTGTGCTATTTTATTATTTTTCAAAGTATTTTATTATATTTGTATGATTATACAAAGAATGTGCTTACTGGAAAAAATACTTAATGAAAATTAGGAAATTTAAAAAATTACCCATAAGCCCACTGTTGAGACAACTACTTTAGAAAAATAGTTTAGACAACTACTTTACACAAAATATATATATGTGTGCGTGTGTTTGTTGTGTGTATCTACAGCTCTTTACAGTTATAAATAGATGTGGATACAGATATAGGTAAAAATAGGGTTTATTTATACACATATATTCAAAATACTTGCCACATATTAACATAATAGTATATACGCAGTATATTATAGAGTGCTTTTCTCATTGGGTGATTATGAACATTTTTAATGCCATTAAATTTTCTACATGAGTTTTTTCCTGATAGCTTATTGTTACAACTACAGTTTAGTGGACCATTATACTTTACTAAACGTATGGCCTACTGTTAATACACACACACACACACACACACACACACACACACACACACAAACACACACACATACACATCTCTAGGCTAAAACCATGTATACAATGGGGTGCCTGGGTGGCTCAGTCAGTTAAACATCTTGATTTTGGCTCAGGCCATAATCTCAGGTGGCGGGATGGAGCCCTGTGGCAGGCTCTGCGCTGGGCATGGGGTCTGCTTGTGCCTCTCCCTCTGCTCCGCCCTCCCTCTGCTATTGTGTTCTGTCTCTCTCAAATAAATAAATAAATAAATAAAAATAAAATAAAATACAACCACATATTTATCTATAAATCATTGTGTAAGACAATTGCTTGAATGGGTCAAGATATTTCATGGATCCTTCATTACTCGTTTAAGATAATTTCTTAAATGTTAATTGCTGGGAAGACATTTTGAAATGCACGTTGGATGTGACAGCTGGCCCCCGCAGAGACAGTGCCAGATCTTGTACCTTTGTAGAGCAGCAGTACACCACTATCACTCTCTTGTGGCCATCTTTTGAAAATCCAACACTGTTTTAGCCAGGGATAAAGAATATAAATGGACAAAGTTTCCATTTTTTCTAACATTTGTTTCTAAGGCGTTTATGAATTGCCTATTTGTGTCCTTTGTTTTCTTAATATGCTATTCTGTTTTCACGTAGGTAATATGTATACTAAAAACTGACAGTTTGTCATTTATCTCCAATATTCTACTTCAACTTTGTCCTTAGTTTTTCTAAAATGTTTATGTGGTTGGGGTACCTGAGTGGCTCAGTCGGTTAAGCATTTGGCTCAGGTCGTGATCCCAGGGTCTTGAGACTGAGTCCCTCTGCGCAGGGAGCCTGCTTCTCTCTCTGCCATTCTCCCCACTTGTGCTCTCTCTCTCTCAAAAAAAGTAAATAAATAAATAAAATCTTATAAATAAGTAAAATGTTTATGTGGTCAAATTTATTCATATTTTTCTTTATGTTTTCTTCCTTTGGAATAATTTCTTACTAAAAGAGATTTCTCAAAACCGACATCAGATGGTTACTGGTATTCTACTTTTCTCATTATTCCTTTAAAAATAATAATGCTGTAATCTGTCTAGAAATTAGCTCTGTGTGTGTGCTTCTGCGTGTGTATGCCTAGATGTGTGTATGTTGCTATAAGGTCTTAGTGTGTATGTGTGTGTGTTTCTTTATTTAAATTCAAGTAAAATTAAGTTAACATATACTTATACAAGTTATCATATACTGTATTATTAGTTATCAGGATAGAATTTAGTGATTCATTATTTGCATGTATCACCCAGTGCTCTTGATTTAAATATTTAACTTGTTTTCCTTGCACCATCTTTCTCACTGATTGAAAGGATCTGATTCTCTGGGTTTCTTTGGCTACGTCTGTCTATTCTCATGTAAGTGCCAGTGTTTTTCTTTGCAGTTTTATATATTAACAATTTGATGGTTCAGTTCCTCCAAATATCCTCATTTTTCACAATACACTTATATTTCAACTGTTTATCATTCGGGTAAACTTCTGCAATATGCTTGATAAATTAAATTTACACATTAGTTTGGGAAAAGTTAACCATTGTTTATTTATAAGAGTCTCTTTTTCAATGTCTTATTAGCTGAGTTCTTAATTAAACTTAAAATTATTTTTTAAAAACAAAACAACAAAAATAACGAAGAGGTGAAAACTCATCTTCATTTTTTTTTAAAGATTTTATTTATTTATTTGAGACAGAGAGAGTGCCTGAGTGGAGGCGAGGGGCAGAGGAAGAAGGAGAAGCAGGATCCCTACAAGGCAAGGGACCAGACTCAGGGCTCCATCTCAGGGTTCTGGGATCTAGACCTGAGCTGGAGGCAAACACTTAACCTAATCTTTTAACCAACTGAGCCACCCAGGCACCCTCCATTTCTTATTTTATGCATTTTCCCTAGATTATCTCATCCAGCCTTATAGTTCCAATTGCAACTTCTGTGCTGAATTTCCAGAATGTGTATTTCAATTTCATACTCTTCACAGTGGCTTCATTAGGTAATGCTCAGTAAGCACTTACTAAGTGTAGATCCTGGATGAAGTGCTTTATGTGGATTATCTCATTTTTTCCCTGGAGAACAACTCCTTAAAGATGTATAATCAGTATTTTATAGATGATGAAACTATGGCTCCAAATGATTAAAAAATCTGCCCAAGGTCACTGAAGTAGAAAAAGACATACGAATTTAACACAACTGTTCTCTAATGTCCATGTTCTTAATATTTAAAGCCTTCTATCTCCAAGTGTTTGTTTCCTGTATACCTCGTTACCAGTAGTCCCATCAAATTCAGCATGCCAAAATGTTTACTGATCATCTTTACCTCAATTACTTTTTTTCCATTTTTTTATTCTTTTTAAGTTGGTTATACTACAATATTCCGCATCACCTAAAAAGACCTGGAAATCGTTCTTGCAACTTGCTGTTCCTTCCTGTCTTATACTTAACAATCATAAATCTTGTCAATAGTAAAAATATAGTTTTTTTTTTCTCAAGATAGACTCTATTCATGTTACATACTATTGTTATTGCTCTCAATTAAAGCTCTATTTTTCCTTTACATATTTATCACTGTGGCCCTTCAGGACACAAATATCACCAAATCGCCTGGCTGAAATTTCTCACATGTCTTTCTGAAGCTTTAAAATTGGAAGAATTAATTGTTGCTTTTGTTTTTATTCTCCAAGCAACCAGACTCAAATTTATACTTACGGAAAAATCCAATGTATTTTTACTCAGAAAATGAGATAGTGCCAAACAAAACAAAACCCCTACTTTTTAATTTTGTATTGTCTTTCATGTGTTAAATATTACATTTTTTGCATTAGTGTGTGGCAAAAAAAATAATATCGCCTTTATGTATCAAATTCAGAATATTTCATCTGTAAAAGGCTAAATTTTTGAAATGAAATAGAAGGGAGAAGCTAGTACAAAGTAAAATGCTTTTATTGTTTTGGGCACTAAACTATAGGATTTCAGAAATACAGTGTACTAAATAAACTTTCTTAGTAGTAGATAACAAGCATTTTCAATCACTAATAATAGCAGATAGGTTTCACCTAAAGCTATGGGTATCATTGCTCTGATTTGTTGCAAAAACTTACAAGCTTATAATTTTAAATAATTACCCAATTAAATTCCTAAGCCTTCCATTTTTCTCACCATTACAATTACTAAGATGATTATATTTATCTTAGGAATAGTGAATGTTCGGAATTGAACTGCCAAATGGCACCTTAGGAACATACTAGTATTTCAAGAGAGAATGTATAATTTTGCAGATAACATAACTTTGGTTAGATATGAGAGAGAACAAAAGAAAAAGAAAAGAAAAAAAACAAATATGCAGAAATCGGAGACAATAGACTACAAAGAAGTGTTTATGACTGACCTTTCCCCACATGTAAGATGTGGTAGAATTAAACTTCAGCATGCTACTCCAACTGAGATATTTCCTAGGAAAATGACAAAGAGTGATAAGAAGTAATGACAAGAAGATCTTAAATGGTGCACCCTTTCTCAAGTACTAGAATAAATTAATGGCTTAGCATAATTCCAAGTAGGCAATAAGCTCTTATAGGGGCTGTTTTGTTTTGTTTTCATTTTTTAATTATTCTAAGAAGTACAAATCTTAATGCTGAAGCTTTATTATCCAGAGTCTCCAGAACACATTCTAGAAGGTAAATTTTAATCAGTATAGACTGTTGCCTTTAGAAAATGCAAGGCAACTTAGCATGAATTTAAAATGTAAGTGGGCATATTTTTCTTTTTTGTGAACTCTTCGCTTCATCATCACTTTAAATTTTTTACTGGCCTCTCTTTTTCTCTTTTCTAGTGTGGGAAGTTACTCTGGAAAAAATCTATGTCTTTTTGCATCCATTTAAAAGGGATATTTCACAGGAATGAGATAACTTCTAGGTTCCAGCAACTTGCTTTTATTTTTTCAATACATATTTGTTGAAAATGCTTTAGTAATATAATATTTAAATACAGTTTTGAATGTTTGAAAATTGTATCATATTGGTTTCAAATGAGTGCTTTTATAGGGAAAAATATATGCATGTATCGATTGTACATACAGTTAAACAAATACTTTTTATTTTGTGGTATTAAAATCTGTTTTTCTCTTAGAAAATACAGTGGATGGAAAATATAGCTTTTGGGGAATTCTAAACATGGTGTGTAGAGGTTTCTGTGGACACTCCATGAATTATATTTAATACTGAAATATAGAGAATTAAACTGAAAGTAGATGGTTTTGAATGTAAGGGATGGGGATAAATCTGATGAATAAAAAGAAAAAAATGTTGATATATTCTAGCTCTCCACTTTAGCAGATGAGATTTATGGCGTAAGTTGCTATCAGGGTTTGGTAAGTTTTTATTTGGAAAACTCCTAAAAACTCATGTCTTCAATATGTGAGAATAATAATATGTGAATATATTTATATATTATATGTATAATATATTCATTCTGTGGTTCATCATTATGTCTTGTTTGAAATAATATTTAAATACTTCATACGGATTTCAAATGGAGATACAGATCATTAGATACTTAGGAGAGAATGGTGCTTAATGGCATGGTTTTAAAGACAAATTGCTGTGTTCGGTTACTGATTTTGCCTCTTTAGTAGAATTAGGAACTTGTACAACTTACCTTTCTGTGTTTTGGTTTTCTCATCTGAGTAATTGGATAAATGCATCTAAGTTCTTAAAAAGGTACCTGGCATGTAATGCAGAAAAAATAAATCTTATTTTCATAGACAATGAAGAGCTTAGTCAGTGGTTGGTGAATCTAGTTAATATCTAGTAGGTAGGCCTTAGCCTAGATTTTTTTCATGTTTCTAGTAACTTGTAATTTGCATATCATCCTTATTTTTAATATCTTATCTAGATGGAGGGGAAAGTTTGAGTTAGCAGCTTGTTCATGAAAGAAAATCATCCTGAGTTAAGGAAAATCAGGCCAGAGTTAGATATCGAATTTGTACAACCTGTGTAGTCAGATACAGAGCTCTTCTTCTTCTTCTTCTTTTTTTAAAGACTTTATTTATTTATTTGACACAGAGAGAGAGAGATCACAAGTAGGCAGGGAAGCAGGCAGAGAGAGAGAGAGAGAGAGAGAAGCAGGCTCCCTGCTAGCAGAAAGCCCGATGCGGGGCTCAATCCCGGGACTCTGGAATCATGACCTGAGCTGAAGGCGGAGGCTTTAACCCACTGAGCCACCCAGGAGCCCCAAGAGCTCTTCCTCTTCTAATAATTATTTGTTTCTAAGGAAAAAACAAGGGAGTGGAAAGCAGAAAAGATGGGGTAATAGTCAAAGACGTTCAATCAATTTTCACTTTTAAGAGGAGAAATGGTTCCTTGAGAGGACTGATTAATGATTCACCAAAGGTCTTACACGCCAAAAGAAATTTGCGTATATATATATATTCTCAATGTCGATGCCGTAAAAACTCTCCATTTTACAGGGAAAGAAAATAGGTCTCAGAGAGCTCAAGCAATGTGTAAGGTCATTATCACCATTTAGTAAATAAGAAGATTGAAGTGGAAATTTATGAATTACCATTGGAGAAAATAGTAAAAAGCACCAACAAACATACTTTCAGAAGTTTCAAATTAAAAACACGATAATGTCATAATATACAAGTCCTTTTCTTCCTTTCTTTAATGGCTATAATGTTTATACCTTGTCATATTACTACTGTCTTTCCTAACAATAATCTTGGAGTCATCATTTAAAAAGAGTTATTTTAAGTTTTGTAAATCATTTTAACATTCAAAGTTTCAAATAAACATACTACTTACCATTCTACCTGGATGGAAATCATTTATATAAAACTACCATACTTCTGCCTTTGCAAATCATACCTTTTAGTATTTCAGATATAATTTAGAATGACAGAGAAAAGAGCTATTCTTAATTCATGTTTTTAAGGAGAAAAGTAAAATTCAGAACTAGTAGGCTCTTGTTCTAAATTTAGAACATATAATTTTCTACTGTGTTCAAAAGTTATTTAACTGCAGTTAATAATGTATTATCTACTCTAACATCAAGTCTATAGAATTGCAACCATTTGGAATATTATCTACATTCTATCCTAAAACTTATTTTTGAAGCCATGCCATCTACAGTATTTTTCTATAGCTGTTAACATCAATTTAGTCTGCAAAATGCTAAAACATGATTTGCTATGCTCTGCCACCTTTCTAGTCTATGTCGGAAAAGAAATGTCACAGGTTTACATATGAGTTGATCTGTCTACATGACGATCAGGTCTACTGATTAAATCTAGATTTTGAATGTCTGATCAAGCCAGAATATTTCTGGCTTTCCTCTGTCAGAGGACAGGGGGAGAAGTGGCCTCTTCTTCTACCTCCAAGGGATTTACATGACCCCTTTCTGAAGATTTGTCAGGGTCTTTTGTTTAGAAAGGGCATTGATAAGCAATACTGGGTATAAATTTGTGCATGTCGGGGATATTTTGTATGTATGATGGAGCTATATTTCCCTAGATTTGAACTTAAGTGAATATTGGGAGTGAGGAAGCTGTGAAAAGGGGAAAAGAGACCTTGCTGGCTGCTCCACGAAGTAATCCCTTCGGCAGGCCAATGGATTAAGAGGCAGATGCAGAACTCAGACTTTCTGGGTTTAAACCTGGCTCTACTCTTTCCTCGCTCTGTGATTTTGGGTCCCTAACAATTTAAATTTTGTTAAAATGGTATCTTACTTGTCAATCCTACATGATTTTTTCATCTTTTTAGTAACAAAAGATATGAATTGCAAAGAAAAGCAATTGATACATATATATCACAAACAGCAAAAATTGCAGATTTCTTACTTTATGCCAAAAAGTAATTTCCAGGTGTTTTTGAGATTCTTTTTTTTTTTTTTTAAAGATTTTTATTTGTTTATATGACAGAAAGAGATCACAAGTAGGCAGAGAGGCAGGCAGAGAGAGAGGGGGAAGCAGGCTCCCTGCTGAGCAGAGAGCCCAATGCCGGGCTCGATCCCAGGACCCTTAGATCATGACCTGAGGCAGAGGCTTTAACCCACTGAGCCACCCAGGTGCCCCTGTTTTTGAGAGTCTTAATATGTAACCATTTATAGACTATTTAACTCTATTATAATTGCCTTTTGTTATATTCACTACTCAGTAACTTAACAAGTTCTATTAACATTTACTAAGTGCACATCCAAATCTTATGTGAACATTTATTATTCTTATATTGATATTAATATAAACATAAAAATAACACAGAACTATAATAATTCACATAACTGTGGGTTTGGAAGAAAGGACGTAGAAATACCCATACAATCATATGCAAAAGGACACATAGTGGGTTCTTTATAACTTGTACTCTCCAAATAGAATGAAAAGAGATGCTGCATCAATATACAGGTCAAAAATAGTTGGCTTGGGGGCTCGCTGAAACTCCTCTGGTGACCTGTTTGCTTAATCTATAGCTTAGACACTGCACATCTACAATTGTTTTAAAATTATTCAGCCAAGTTTTTACAAAATCATATTCCTTAGATTAAAGATTTACAGTTTGTTTTATGCTTTTAAAAATGAGGGGCGCCTGGGTGGCTCAGTCGTTAAGTGTCTGCCTTCGGCTCAGGTCATGTTCCCAGGGTCCTGGGATCGAGCCCCGCATCGGGCTCCGTGCTCGGCAGGAAGCCTGCTTCTCCTGCTACCATTCCCTCTGCTTGTGTTCCTTCTCTCGCTGTGTTTCTCTGTCAAATAAATAAAAAATAAAATCTTTAAAAAAATGTGAAAACATTACCCAATCTATTACTGAAATTAGAGAAATATATACCTATTTATTTTCCCTTTGTTAAAAATGATATTTCACACATCAATTCTAGATACATTTTTTACATCTATTCAAGAATAAAAGCTTTGAAAAAAAAAGAATAAAAGCTTTGAATTGCAAAAAGAGCAATCAACACTCTGTAATAATTTGATGACAATCCTAATTGAATCGTATAACAACCCATTGTTTCACCACAAACTTTGGTTTGTGACATTTTCCACTATTTGAAGTTTGTATTCTTATATTCCATAATTCTAGATATAAATGAATTCAAAGAACATCTTTGGGAATGCCCAGCTGGCTGGACTATCCTTCAGTAGAGAGTCTTTAGTGGTTATCAGTAGTTGGCTACATTTATGACTTTATCTCCCAGTACTCTAAAATCCACGGTGCGCATGTTTACAGCATGTACTAGGCACTGATATCTCTTCTACATCAAAGGTTTTATTACAATTTTGCCCCAAATGTACAAAAAGTTATCTACTCATAAAAAAAATTACTAGCAGATCTTTAACAAGGGAGTATATATAATGTTAATCTACTTCAAAATCTTAATAATATGACTTTCTCATTTTAAATTTATCAAATTAAAAGTTGCTATCCTTAACACAATTTAAATATTATATTTGTATGAAAACATCCCGTTTTCCCATTAGTTTTGTTTTGTGAGGGATCACGGGGGCAAAATTGTAGGAAAGGCCCACCAATAAAACTATTTAAATTTCTTTTTTTTTTTTTATAAAGATAATATATTTTTTTAAATTAATTTTTATTAACATATAATGTATTATTTGCCCCGGGGTACATGTCTGTGAATCATCAG
>CM053616.1:32500276-32583629 GCA_028646535.1 Procyon lotor | reverse complement strand
GTGCACATGTGCTCTCTCTCTCTTTCTCAAATAAATTAATTAATCAAAAAAAAAAGATCATCTGAGTTACATATATTACCACTAGAAACGCTAATTTAACTCTGAGTTATCCTTTGGCTACAACAAGCTTAGAAACGTTCACACTGATCTTGGATGTACATCTTTGTTATTCTTTGATACATCCTTCTTATTTCTTTATATACTTATACACACATATATGTGTATATGTATACACGTATATATGTATATGTAGTCCAGAAATAAAAAATAAATGTATTAGAAGGGTTTATTAAGGGGTGCCTGGGTGGCTCAGTGGGTTAAAGCCTCTGCCTTCGGCTCGGGTCATGATCTCAGGGTCCTGGGATCGAGCCCTGCATGGGGCTCTCTGCTCAGCGGGGAGCCTGCTTCTCCCTCTCTCTCTGCCTGCCTCTCTGCCTACTTGTGATCTCTCTCTCTCTGTGTCAAATAAATAAATAAAAAAAATAAAAAAAAATTAAAAAATAAAATTTACAGGATAACTTAGTAAATTTTATCTTCACTTAAGTGCTTCTCCTTCAACCCTGACATGTACTTCCATATGAAAGAAGCCCCATAATTATGACTCTTGCCTTCTCTGAACCCCTGTATTCATTTTGTTCTTTTTGAGGTGGAATAATTTCTATAACTAGAAAAAGAAACAGATGCAGCTTGTTCTTTTCTCTTTTTTTTACTTGAGAGCAAAGAGCTTTGGAAGCAAATGCTCCCCTTAACTCCCAATCAGCTCAGCGTGGAGTACGTGAGTACAGTAGGATCGTCACATTCTCATACTGTAGATGAATAATTATAGCAAAAATCTGTGGTTCATTATTAGGGAACATAATGTTCCTGTACACTTTAGCTGTGCTTTCCAACCTAATCTTTCTCAGTAATGGAGATGATTCTTTTGCACTCCATCTTTGCTTCATTGGGGTGCAGCAAAAAAATGAATATATTGCTGTTATGGACATTAATTATGACTGATAATTAAAATTAAGATTATATTAATGACTATCACATATTAGGTGGGTTTTATTTAGCAACCATAAAAGCCATTTAATTATTAACATCACCATTTTACAGAAACAAAAAGGTTAAAAAAAGTGAAATGTCCAAAGTCCCAATGCTTATAAAGAAGTAAAAATTCAAACTTACTGTTCTTCTACATAAAATTATACATAACATTAAATTTTAAAATAATTTCTCTTGAGAACCAAGTTCTTGTGGTCCAGGTACACTGCTTTTTCTAATTCTATATGTTGCTTAATGATTTAGATTGATCAATAGTTGACATACATACTAAATTATCTCGGATCTCAGGTATCTCAAACAACCCACTGAAAAATGAAAAATTTTAAATACTGAAGGTCTTCCAAGATGGTAACCACATGATGTACACCTTAGTTTTTAAATGAATTTACCTGGCAGATTTATTTTAAATTTTAGAGAAATAGCTATGACATTTAGTTATTTCCATTTTTAAATATAATTAATGTAACATTGTTATTTTCCAAGGAATAATTAGCCAATATAGTTGTTTCTAGATAGACCAGGTGCCAAAAATTATCGTTTGTTTTTATGAAGGTCACACATCCAAATCAGTAATGAATCCTACCATTAAATATCAATCTCAATATATAACTGAGAAAAATGCAATATAAGGCAATCCTCAAGGTTAACTATTTCATAGTGATATTAACAAGGAACATCATTTTGTTACATCTTAGAGTTTAGAAAATGTTTCTCAGATGTATAGTTTTCATATTCTTTAATGGATCATTCCAGAGCTATTTAATTTTTTAACCAGTTTTATGATACAAAATTAAAGCCTTTAGTCCTCTACATTATATCACAATCATATATTTTATGTTTTGTTTAATGATTTATTATAATCCATAAATTTAAAGAACAATGTAAAGTTTTATATTATACCTACTACTTTTGTGATAAAATAAAAGAGTATATTATAGCAATTATTTTGCAGCAATAAATATTTTGGGTGCTAAACTAACATGATTGATAGAGGACATGTCTCCCAAAGTTCAGTGTCTAATACCAGGTGCGTATAAGCAATCAGGACATGATAGTGCATTTGATGCATTTTAATATACATGATAAAGAACTCTTAACATGGAAGTGTCAAGGAAGGCACCTACCTTGGACCTGGTGGTGGAGGGTGGTGGTGATTTCCTTAACATTATCATTTAAAAACTTTAAATATAATAAAAATTAGTATCATTTAAAAACTTTAAATATAATAAAAATTAGTTTGTTAATTATATTACTTTTTTTCTAGTAGGAGTAAGGTAAGGAGGTTAGCTTTGGGTCGTTTAATTGTTTTAAAAAAGGGTATTGTCAGTTCAACAAAAATCACATATCCTCTCTTTTAAAGACAGTTTTGTGCATTTGATACTGGTAACGTACCCTTTTTTGGGCCAAATACAGAAGAAGATGTCTTTGGGCTGTCTAGAAAACTCAACAGAAGCAAATGTGATCTGCACATTACACTGTCACTTATACCACTTTGGCAATCCTCAGTCTCTCTGCTTTCCTTTTTTTTTTTTTTTTTTAATTACAGTTCAGAGAAAGACAATTATCATACGATCTACTGATATGAGGAATTTGAGAAACAAGACAGAGGATCATAGGGGAAGGGAGGGGAAAATGAAACAAGATGAAACCATGGTTTTTATGGTTTCTTAAGAACCATAAGAGACTCTTAATCTCAGGAAACAAACTGAGGGTTGCTGGAGTAGGGGGGGTCAGAGGGATAGGGTGGTGGGGTGATGGACACTGGGGAGGGTATGTGCTATGGTGAGTGCTGTGGATTGTGTAAGATTGATGAATCACAGACCTCTATTGCTGAAAAAAATAACACAATATATGTTAATAAATTACAGTTCAGCTTTCACCATGAGTACTCTGCCACCTAATAGCTGAGCATCTATCTATATGTAACCTATCAAGGTAAAATGTTCAGCATTAATCATGTTTCTGATTTATGGCAAAGTCACTGGCTTAACTGGAATTATTCCTTCAAGTTTTAAGTGTTAAATGTTACAGTATCTCTGTAACGAGTGACTCTAAAATTAAGTCACAGCTTTTGAGTTAAATTTTATAACATTGACCATTGGTGCCTGTGTTACATCATGCCATTCCGTTTGTCACTATAAGTAAAGGAAATCAATGAGAAAATAGAAATGATATTTGAGAATGATAAAGCATATTTTTTTATTTTGATGTTTTTAAATAGGATCATTTAAAGTTTACTATGTGAGTTGATTTGATGAATGTTTTTTTTTTTTTTGATGAACGTTTATGTTAAGAGTCAAAGGGAACTCAGTAATGCATTTATGTAAAACTAATGCTCATAATTAGCTTATGTTATGCAATGCCCTCAATAAATAAATGACAGTTTTGAGCTGAGGTACATTTTTGCTACTATTTTGCTAAATATTTGTAGAAAAAATGATTTGAATCATTTGAAAGTTATATGAGCCATTAGTGATTATGGCCTAAGGTATTAACTGAAAGTTATTTAAGTAATTTCCAGAGCCTGGTCCACAGTAGGCTAGGCATTAATCATCTGTTATGTCTTTTACAAACACAGAAGCAATTAAGTGAAAATTGCCAGGTTTACATAGAAGACATTATCATTGGCAATTATAGTATTAAAGGATAACTAGTGATTTAAATTTTGTTGAAGAATAAAAATCTATACCACATTATAATGGCTCTTTTCTGAAGTATAAGACTAAGCAAATTACACAAATAACAGGAGATTTGCAACAATATTCATGATCCTGGAATGAAAATAGGTGCAATGAAACAGTAAATACAATACAATCTCCTTTAAAATACAAAATAAAATAAAGTACATATGAATGTGTTAATTTTAGAAATAGTGGATTTGGGAAGAGAGTGATTTTATAGTCTCTTGAATTCGGAGTGAGGGCACCATGGAGCAATTGTGACTAATCTACTCCTTAAAAGCACAAATCTGGGGGTGCAAAATGATGTGTATATTAGGTAGTTCAGGGATTTATAATCATTTGAAATAAAATCCATTCATAATATTTCCATATAGTTTTAGATAGATTTTAATGTTTTTATATTATTCAGTGGCAGAGTAAGTAAACTCCTGTTCTCAAAGAAAAATGTATCTAATTTATACATATTTGGTTTAGTTATCATCTAAAAGCACAAGTTATAGCTACGTTCAATTGTGGAAACTTAAGTTAAAATTTGTGCATATAAACATGGAATTAAAAAAAAAAAGAATAAATAGGAATTACTTTGTATGTCAGCAGGGTGCAGGTTGGTCCAAGAAAGGTTTCTCTAATCAGGATTTAGGGAAATTTATCTGAACACTTCCATCTATGAGCCTTAAACTGTCACAGCATTTTGAATTGTTGATTGATGGCTGCATCCGGAAAACTGAGCTAGGTGTTTTGCACATATCTCTTTGTGTCTTCTAACTTCAGACATCATTGGAAAAAATGAGAAAATTCATCTTTTTTAGTGTTCTACACTTGACTGAAATATATTTTTCATGGTTTAAGGGCTCATGAAAAAAATCATAGGAGGGAAAAAAGATACTTTTTCTAAGGAATTGGAAAGAAAGTCTTCTCATTAAATAGCTACTTTGTGCAAACAAAACAACTTGCAAAAAATATCTATTCTTTTGGAGATACAAGTTGTTTTCTTTGTTAATATGGTTGCAGGCTATAAATTCCTAAAGTTTTCTTCCCATTTCCTTTGCAAAAACCTATGAAGACATTTGGGTAAAACAAACAAAGGCAATAGACCATAATGATAATGATTAAAAATATGCAAGGTTTGGTAAATTTCTTTGCTTCCTGCCATAATAAAAAATGAAGCTTGGCTAGAAATACAACTTGCTGTATGTTTTGAAATGAATCAGCATGTTTGGCAAGAAAGGAGGTGAGTTGTAAGTTTATTCATACTCTACTGTGCCTTGACACTGGTAGTTCTGAAAAATCCAGACAATCTAGAAAAACAGAAAATTAATACCTACTTTCAGCAGGAAAATTCTCTCTTTAACTTTTTCATTCTTTCTGTTTTTCCCCCACTATTCAATCATCCTTGCATTCACCAAATACTCATCGAGTGTCCACTATGGTCAAGGCACTCTGACAAGCACCAGGAAGACAGCCAAATAATAGTCTTTCCTACTTCCCATCATGAAGCTTAATGTCTGGTTGAGCAGTACACTGAAAATATGAATATAAGCGTGAAAGTGTTATAAATTACAAAAATACAGGGTGCTTTGAGAGTATGTGGCAGAGCCTATCAACTTATTTTTTGACCACCTACTCAGAAAACTATACGTCTCATGATATAACATGAGTCACTAACAATTTGCATCAAGAGATATATATTATAAGTATAATATAATAGTACAGAAAAAATACATCAGATGCTTACTGGTATAAAAAATACTAGAAGGGATTAAAAGTAAGTAATAAAATTAAAATCTGCAGTGAGGGCCTTGTGTTCACCATGAAAATTCTTTAAACTATATATTTGATAAGTTCATTTTTCTGCATATATGTTATATTTTTAAAATATTTTTAAGGGGCGCCTGGGTGGCTCAGTCGGTTATGCATTGGCCTTCTACTCAGGTCATGATGTCAGGGTTCTGGGATGAGGTCCGCTTCCCCCCACATCGGGCTCCTTGCACAACAGGGAGTCTGCTCCTCCCTACCCTCTACCACTCCCATCCCCTACCCCGTGCTCTCTCTTTCTCAAATGAATAAAATCTTAAAAAAATTTTTTTTAAATAAATTTCAATGAGGCAAGAGTGGCATTACAGAACATAAACCTGGTGATGAAGACGACAAATTTGAGAATATAGCAAAATTGTATACCTTGTGGAAAATTGTGAGAAGACCAAAAAACGTATATAAGCAAAATTAGAAAGATCCAATATACAAAAGTGGTTTATTACTGGAACTGAAAAAAAAAATGGCAGAAGCAAACATCAAATCTATAAGAGAAAGTGTTCTAAGCTGGACAAATATTTTACCTTCGAATCACATCTCAGAAATATGAATAACCAATGTCTAGATTAAAAAATTAAACCTGGCGGTGCCTGGGTGGCTCAGTGGGTTGAAGCCTCTGCCTTCAGCTCAGGTTTTGATCTCAGGGTCCTGGGATCCAGCCCCCCACGGGGCTTTCTGCTCAGCAGGGAGCCTGCTTCCCCATCTCTCTCTGCCTGCCTCTCTTCCTACTAGTGATCTCTCTCTCTCTTTCTCAAATAAATAAATAAAATCTTAAAAAAAGAATTAAACCTGGCAAGGAAAAATATACAGACAATATGGAAACAACCATCGAAACAACAGCAAAAACAAAAACAGAAAATAAAGGCAAAAGATCCTAGCGTATCAAGGTTGCCATTCAGGAATGTCAGGGCTGGGTATACTTCATTGTTTAAGGTAATCAAAAGTTAGTCTCCAATTTTCAGATTTTGAGCAAATAAATTACCCAGACATTTAAAAAACTCCCTAAAAATGCATCTAAATCTATGAGAAATTAATATTGAAATATTAAAATTAGTAAAGTCATGCTAAAATATGGTCACGCATACTGAAACCAGCTGAATAAGGTAGGAACAGGAAAATAAATATACTTATCTTAATTTTAGGGCTAAATAATGCTATATACTTATAGCAGAAAGAAAGACACAAGAACTTTAAAGAGAGAATTAATTATATTTTTAAATGAGAAAATGAAAGCAAAATAAATTAATTTTTTAAATTAAAGAGCTAACTACAAAACAAAGCAAATTAAGCAAATAAATAATATCTGAAAATTCAAAAGCTATTGTTTTGGATTTATAATTCTATTAAGTGTATTTCTAAAAAAATAACTTGGAAAACAAATTTTTAGCTAGAGTTTGTTCAAATTAAGCATATTCCAAATTATTTCAGATTTATTTTTCCAGCAAAAAAACTTTAAAAAACTAGATATGGCAAAATGTTATGGTTTAAATTCTGTTTATAGGAAGCAAACATTTGAGATTATATTAAAATACCAAACTGGGAAAATAGCTGCTTCTAAAGAATTAGACTAAAACAAAATGATGTTGAAGAACTTACAGCCAAAGTGCTATATATTATGGAAATCTGTATCCAACTAAAGAAAAGATGACAATATTAATATTAGGCAGAAATAATAGAAGAAGAAAAGCACAATCGGTGATAAATACAAAACAAATTTATTCTTTTTTTTTTAAACATTTTATTTATTTATTTGACAGAGAGAGAGAGAGATCACAAGTAGGCAGAGAGGCAGGCAGAGAGAGAGAGAGGGGTAAGCAGGCTCCCCACTGAGCAGAGCCCCATGCGGGGCTTGATCCCAGGACCCTGAGATAATGACCTGAGCCGAAGGCAGAGGCTTTAACCCACTGAGCCACCCGCACCCCAGAAATTTATTCTTTTATGCACTAAAGAATAGACATGAAATTAAAAACAACTGTTAGCCATTTAAAGAGGAACCAATAGATTTCCAATTTTACTGGTACATTTTAACACATTATCATCATCTTACTCTATATAAGAATATATAAATTTTATTTTATTTTATTTAAAGATTTTATTTATTTATGACAGAGAGAGAGAGCGAGAGAAGAAACACAAGCACGGGGGAGCTGGAGAGGAAGAAGCAGGCTCCCTGATATGGGGCTCCATCCTAGGACTCTGGGATCATGACCTGAGCTGAAGGCAGATGCTTAATAACTGAGCTACCCAGGCGCCCCATTAAAACATGGAGGATCTGATCAATCCAATCAATGTAATGAAACTGATATGGAAATCCATAACCTTTCCTCACATTTTACGCCTCCCTTTATATGTTCAATGGGCAATTTACATAATATTTCTTTAAAATATTTGGCCAGGATGATACTCTCAGGGAATTTTTAAAAAATTATAAACTATGAAAGTCAAAAAGTAATAGCATTTTTCGAAATGAGCTTTCTATTCAGCACAACAGATTATCTGCATTACTAAAGATAGAGTATCTCTTACTATTATTATAGTAAAACTACAAGTAGTGATACCTTAAGGAAAAGCCTAAATAATGTAGGTTAAAATTTATGGGCAGGTAGGGGTGCCTCGGTCATTCAGAGGGTTGAGCGTCTGACTCTGGGTTCGGCTCAGATTGTGATCTCATGGGTTGTGAGATCAAGCAGGCATCAGGCTTCACATTCAGCAGGGGGTCTTCTGAAGGATTCTCTCCCTCTGACCCCCAACTCATGATTGCTCTCTCGCTCTCTCTCTCTCTCGCTCTCTCTGTGTCTCAAATAAATAAATGAACAGATCTAAAACAAACAAACAACTTAAAGGCAATGGCCAACTCATCATCTCTAACTTTTCATGACTAGTGCCAGTCAGTAAATCAGGTATTTTGAGACAGGACTTAGAAAGAGAGCTATATACATGTTCTAATTAAAAAAAGAAAACAGTAATAAAACAGTTATAAATTAATAGGAATAGAGAAAGCATTGCCACATCTAAGGTTTTGTTTCTTAAGCCAAAATTGGACAAAAATAAATTCCTGGAAAATAAAATTAAGAAGAAAAGAGCAAAATGTTCCTAATTCGCACCCATCGTCAGCATTTTAGGTGATCTATAAACATCAGCTATAAAGGAAGAAATTACTGAGGGAAAAATTTCCACTTCAGGTTTTTTATTTTGTGAAAAAAAAAAGTAGATACTTGATGTGAACACAGATAATGCTCCTTTGCAAAGAGAATAGGGTTATCTTGAATTCTGTCAAGCAGGGATGTTACTGAAAAGTGTAGAAATGTTGTATACTTTTTGGTAGATGTGTTTTATGGTATTTGTATATTTGCATATTTGTATATTTGTATAACTGCATATGCTCACATTTGTACTTACAGAGATTTCAAAGTGCTTTACAATTTTGGTTTGCTTAATTCTAGATGGTTGGTTATTAAATTGTACAATGAATTTCTAAAAAAGATTACAAAAAGGAAACAATAAAAAACAGTCTCTTGGAATATAGTTTTGCTGCAACTATAATTACATTGTGCCAATGATTTATTTTTCATAGCGATGTCTTCAAAATTCTGTTCTTAACCTTCTTCTTGCACACTTTTTTCCCTAGACCATGTTATGCCCATTCATTATTTTAACATACATTGATAAATCCTGATTTTAACCAGTTTAGATTTACAATACCTGGGGAATTCAACATTTGCAGTTGGAAGTTCTCAAAGTATCTCATTTTTGATATTCCTCAAATACAGCCTAACAGTAACTCCCCCCAAATCTGTATTTCCTTCAGTATTTGCTTATTCGGTAAGTGTAATCACCACTCACCAAAGATAGGAATCTGGCCACTATCCTAAATGTCATTCTTTCTGTTACCAACCTTACAAATCAAATTAAAATTATGATTATATCCTAAAAACGTTACCTCCTTAAGTTATTTTTTATTCCATATTCCTACCGCAGTGTCAAGAATTGCTCAAGTGCTTATCTTCACTCCAAGCCTGCAAATCCCTTCTTCTAACTGATCCTCCAGTGTGCTTCTGCTATTATTATTTCTGTCCTCCAAAGAGTACATCAAAGCTCCCCGGCATTTCAGACATGTTCCTCCAGTATTTTCCCTCGTTTGCCTTTTTAACATTTCCCATCCACTGTTCTCTTGTCTCTCTGCTCTAGACTTACCAGATTGCTTCTTGTCCTGGTACTAAGTTCTGTCTCATCCCCATAACATGGAGCTTCCTGTTCTTTCCTGAAATGTCCTCATCTTTTCTATGCATTCCTCAAGGCTGTGCAAGCATTCTCTATAAAGCTCTCTTTAACTTCTTCTATAAGCAAGGTAAGTAACTCTTTCTTTCTTTTATATATTTTATAAACCATCCAGCTTCCTCGGTTACATGTTCCTCTGCTGCTATATTTGATTCTATATAAACTTATGTCTGCATAATGATTGGCTACCAGGTGAACTGAGGCTTCAGGATACATACAGGCAGTCCAATAGGAATAATTTTAAATAGAATATTGGGTGTTGAGGTTAGAAAAAGTAAAAAGCAAATGAGAGCATTTCAATTCAAGCTTTGAGAGAAATAAAGGTAGCTGCACTTACGGTGGCCTTATTCTTAGACCTCAGCTGAGGAAGGTATTTGGAAACAACAGCCAAGAGCACATGCTTAAACATGAACTCATTATACACAAAGCTCAGATTATACTCAAATATAATTTGAGTATTTTTTCCTTTTTTGTTTTTCTTTCTCCAGATCTATGCTTTCCACACAGTATTTCTGACCATACAATGGGTGTAAAAAATGTCCCACTGTGGTCCTCTTATCACACACTTTTCTCTTTGTTGAGATGTCCTATAAAGAGCAAATTCCTCAAAACACTTGAATCCAGAATGTTTTGAGATTTATATATCAAGTCAATTTTATAACACTTAAGTTGGCTTTCATTGTGTTAATCAGAAAAATCTTCACAAGTATTTGCATATTTTTTCCATTGAAACTCTTCGGAGACGAATTTGTTTTCCCTTCTTTCGGTGTGTTTTTATATTTTAGCTATGTCGGAAAGGTTTATGTCATGTTTTGTGTTTCATCTGCTTGCTTATTTTTTATTAATTACAAAGATCTATTATTAATCCCTCAGTATAAAATTTATAAATGTAATTGCACTCCTGGGTCTTTAAGTAGTCAAACTGGAGGGAAGTTATCAGGAATAAAGGGAATTAATCTCATTTCATTTATTTTATTTTAAGTAAGCTATTTTAACATACATTTTTCAAAAGTTCTTTTTCTTTTTCTGATTTTTGGTTTGTTTTTTTTTTTTTTTAGGTTGGCTTGTTGTCTCTGTGCTAAATGTATGTTCCTTCAGGTGAAAAAAGGGCCTTTGTTGATGTGATTAATGACTTTGAGATGAGAAGAATACCCTGAGTTATCAGTGTGGCCCAATAGCATAACAGGGCATCACAATGGAAAGAGGAATGTAGGATAGTCAGTTAGAGATATGAAAACAGAAGAGGCCAGAGAGAGACCTGTAGATGCAAATTGTCTCCAGAAGCTGGAAAAAACAAAGAAAGATTCTTCCCTAAAGTTCCCGGGAGGAATGCAGCCAAGCCAATACTTTGGTTTTAGGATTTTGGGCCTCCAGAACTGTAAGATATCATGAATCTGTGTTGTCCTGAACCACTAAGTTTGTGGCAATTTGTTAAAGCAACACTAGGAAACTAGACAATTATCAATACTATAAATGTTTCAGATTATGGAAATTGTTTTACAAAACACAGAGAAGAGAGCTAATATGTATTGAATACTTCAATGTATCAGGAATGACAAAACTACACATTTTGCAAGACTTATCTAATTTTATCTTTAAAATTACATGAGATAGAGCTTATCTCCAGTTTAACAGCTGACATTTTTGGTAATGAACCACACCAAAAAAAAATTAAATTAAAAAACCACACAGTTAAATGATAGAACTGGCTTCAAAACCAGTATCTTTGGCCTTAAAATCTATCATCTTTCTAATGAATGTCTGACTCAAGTTTTAGATCAAAATTATTTCTGAATCTGGAAACATCTGAAATAACACCATCAATACTGGCTTGATAATTTCATTTTAAAGATTTTTTTTATCGACTTTTTATCAACTTTACTTTTTGTCATCTTTTAATGATTCACCACTGTCAAGAAATCATCCTTGCCCCTTACTTCCTTCTGTCATCATGGATTAGTTGGTGTTTTTAAATGTTCTCCTATTCTGCACCTGCATCTATTATTTTTTTTTTTTTTAATTTATTTGACAGAGAGAGAGATCACAAGTAGGCAAGAGGAAGGCAGAGAGAGGGGGAAGCAGGCTCCCCGCTGAGCAGAGAGCCAGATGCGGGGCTCGATCCCAGGACCCTGAGATCATGACCTGAGCAGAAGGCAAAGGCTTTAGCCCACTGGGCCACCCAGATGCCCCTCCATCATCTATTTTTTTTAAGTATTTTTTTTTGTTTCCCCTGTATTCTACAAGCATCTTTGCAACACGTAGAATTGATTTTTTTTTCTGTATCTTGTATGGTAACGTGATGATTTGTACTTTTCAATATTTTTTGTGTAATTAATAATTCAGAGCATGGCCCACTGATATTTTAGTAAAATGTTAAAAAAAAATTTTTGAATTATCTGGCAGTTGCATTATTTAGACAAAATATTTTTATTTTTATATCTATATAAAAATATATATGATTTGTTGCATGAATTTAACCCATGTTACAAAAGTTGCCTGAATGTTGTTTTATTTGTCCGTGTAATTGATTCTAAAATATTGTTTGGAAATAACACTACTGCAGTATTAGATGAAGGAGGCAATATTATTCATAGTTCTCAGAAAGAAAGACTGAAAAGAAAAACAGAAACAAGTTATCTGCCTACAAGTCAATGGCAGAAATGAAAATAGGATGGTGCCTTGGTGGCTCAGTCAGCAAAGTGACTGACTTGATTTGGGCTCAGGTTATGACTCAGGTTTATGAGATTGAGCCCCATGTGTCAGGCTCCAAGCTCAGCGTGGAGTCAGCCTGAGATTCTCTCTCCCCTTCTCCTTTTGCTTCCTCCCCCTGCTTGCACACTCTTGATTAAATAAATAAAATCTTAAAAAAATCAATCAATCGATCGATCGATAAAGTCCTGTAAACTAACAGCATATACCGCTTTCTCTACTTTCTCTTCTCAAATGTTTCCTCCTTTACCTCATGGTATATGTGACTTTCAAGTTATTTCATCCAATATATCCCCACATGAAAAAGAGCTAGTTAACGGGTATATACATATTGGTTCAGTCACGTCTGGATCCCAGTTCTACCACCCACTAATAAGCTGTTCCCTGTTGTGAAGTCAAAATGTAAAGTGTAAAACTCATCAGAAACGTGTTCTGTTATAACAGCAAATCTGAAATAAACAGAATCTTTTTTTTAAAAGGAAGATTGTAGGAGTACAGAGTGCAGTGTGTATATGATTTTAATACAGGAAATATTTTCCTGGTAAAATCATATGTGGTTTACCAAATACATGAAACAACAGAGGAAAACTGTGAAAAGAGCTGTCTGTACACATCTTGGGGCTCTGATTTAGCCAGATTTGCTTGAGCTTTGGCTCTTGAGATTTTAACTTAAAATGTTACATTTTGAAATGAAGAATATCAATATATTGGAATATATATTTTAAAATATGCCATATAGTCTTACTATAACATTATCACGGAGTAAAACCTTCACATTAAACAATTAATCATTGAACTTTCAAAAGGTAATTGTGCAAGACACTTGTTAAAATGGGCAAGGAAGTATCTATTCAAGATTATTGCAACATCGGTCAAGATTATAGGGGTGAGAAATTGAACTCAACTCCACCAAAACAAAAGGCAGCAGGATTTTCAAACTCTAAAGCTGACTAATGGAAAAATATTGAAGACCCTAGGGGAAGGTTGGTCTGTGTGATTAGGCTATCAGTGTTTGCTAGTTGACTTTTATCAAAATAAGGCTTCCACTCTCTCACAGAGACTGGGCAACAGAGGGCTTGTCTTCCTAATGATTACAGTTCAAACGGATGGCTCTCAGGCCTTAGAGTAGGACAATATATTTCTGCATTGCAAAATATTTGCATCTCAAAGGAACGGAGAAAGAATTTACAATTGAAAATTTTCTAAAGTAAATGCTCTGAGAAAAAGGAGTGTGGGAGTTTACAGTCAGTAAGAAATCTATCTAAAATCTAGTGAACTTGTAGGGAATGTTAAGGCCCTCCTGGTCAATGTATATAATGCATAATTTGAACCATATGAGTTATAATACTAAAAACATTATGTTATCTTGAACAAATTTCAATGGTGTCTTTAGGAATCAAATTTTTGGGAAATGTAGTATTTCGGGACTTTCCTTTCTTTCTTTTTTCTTTTTTTTTTTTAATTTTTTTAAAGATTTTATTTATTTGACAGCGAGAAACACAGCGAGAGAGGGGACACAAGCAGAGGGAATGGTAGCGGGAGAAGCAGGCTTCCCGCGGAGCAGGGAGCCCGATGCGGGGCTCGATCCCAAGACTCTGGGATCTGACCTGGGCCGAAGGCAGACGCTTAACGACTGAGCCACCCAGGCGCCCCTCCTTTCTTTCTTATACTTGTATAAAAATGCCAGTAAGCAAATAATCTGTTAACAAGATGTTGTGTGGGCGCCTGGGTGGCTCAGTTGTTAAGTGTCTTCTGCCTTCGGCTCAGGTCATGATCCCAGGGTCCTGGGATCGAGCCCCGCTTTGGGCTCCCTGCTCTGCAGGAAGCCTGCTTCTCCCACTACCATTCCCTCTGCTTGTGTTCCCTCTCTCGCTGTGTTTCTCTCTGTCAAATAAATAAAATCTTTAAAACAAACAAACAAACAAACAAACAAAAAAACCCCCAAGATGGTGGGTTATATTTTCCTTTAGTTCAAGACCATAATGCAGAAAAATGTTCTTCCATGTGGCGCCTGGTGACTCAGTTAGTTAAGCTTCCAACTCCTGATCTCAGTTCCAGTCTTAATCTCAGGGTTGTGAGTTCAAATCCTGAAGCTGAGCTCCATGCTTGTGTGGAGCTTACTTAAAAAAAAGGAAAAAGAAAAAAGAAAAATGTTCTTTCATCATTTTTTAAATATCACAAAGATATTTCAATATTAATCAATGCTGTCAGGTTGAATTTTGAATATAGGCTTTCATGAAGAGTACAACTATGAAAACTAGATAATTCAAACAATGATGATGATGATTTACATTTCCAATATTTTTTTTTAAAGATTTTATTTATTTATTTGACAGAGAGAGAGAGAGATCACAAGTAGGCAGAGAGGCAGGCAGAGAGAGAGGGGGAAGCAGGCTCCCTGCTGAGCAGAGAGTCTGATGCAGGGCTTGTTCCCGGGACCCTGGGATCATGACCTGAGCTGAAGGCAGAGGCTTTAATCCACTGAGCCACCCAGGTGCCCCATACATTTCCAATATTTTTAAAAAGAGATATCAACACAATATTGCTACCCTCAATTATATAGCTTTATAGCTCCAATTTAATTTCTGTATTTATAATCAGATCAGCAACATGTTGACATAGACAATAATAAGCAAAATTTTATCCAAGGTTAGTATTTTAATTTGTGCTGGTGAGATCATGCAAATTAATTTTTTTAAGTGATGTAGGGGAGGGGCTTCAATTATTTTGCTTATCTATTGTGAAATTATTAAAACTGAAAAGGACAACAAAACACTTAAAAAAAAGAAATGAGTTATATGGAGACCCAGAATAAGAGTACAGAGCTGAGTAATTTTGAGGTAAATACCCTGTCTGGACATTTATTTTTTTAAATTATTTTTTATTATTATTTTTTTAAAGATTTATTTATTTATTTTAGAGAGAGACAGTGGGGATGGGGGGGCAAGGGGTAGAGAGAAAAAGAGAGAGAGAATCTCAGGTAGACTCCTGAGCATGGAGATGACATGGGCCTCAGTCACACAACCCTGAGACCATGACCTGAGTTGAAATCAAGTCAGATGCTTAACTGACTGAGCTACCCAGTCATCTCTGTCCGGACATTTCATTTCCATTAGGTTCTACACAAAACAAAAGCAAAAACAAAATAAAAACTAATAAAGAAGAACACCAATCAAGCAAAAACAATAATAATGGAGATTTTAAATCTCTAGCACTAAGAAGAAAGGAGGAGGAAAAGGAGCTAAATTCACTACTATTCTTTCTGTAGACCCACTTAAAGGAAGCAGAATTTGTCACCCCAAAATATGTCACTTTGAGATTAAGATTTGGTTAACTGGTTATTTGTAAAAAAAAAAAAAAAAAAAGGCAAAAACAACAACAACAAAAAACAAACAAAAATAGTAGACATAAAAGAAGCTATGAAAACCAAGTTGAACTTACCTTTTCGTGGAACACATGTACATTTATAAGGGAAACCTCCATTTGTAATGGTATCTCCATCTCTGTAGAATTATGAATAAATCTCTATAAAATTTAACAATGAAGAAAACATGAATGTAAATCATATAATAACATACCCTTGTTTATTGTGTTTTGCCTGATAACTTCCCATAACTGACTCTTCTCACCCCAACATATTTTTTTTGTCGTTAGCTGAAGATGGTATTTAAAGTGATGGTTTGGACCATTTCAGAGAGTTATTCAATTTTCCTGGAGGAAATAAATCAGGAAGTATACATGTTATTAAAATTCTGTTTGTTTTTCCTCTTATTAATCTTTTGTTACAGGAGGAGTATCAGCCAAGAACCTATAAGGGTGGAAGGAAAATTATTTTTCCTGAGAAAAACCTCTGAGATTTATTGTCTATCAGAATAAAATCAGTCTGTGCTTTGAAAATGGTCCAAATCATCTGGCTGTAGCCTTTCCAAGGTTCTTATGAGTAAGACTGAATTGAAGATATCAAAGGTCATTGGTGTAAACGACAATAATAGAGCTATGGTAATATTGATAATGAGGCATATAATGAACTGGACTTCATTTTGGAGATCTTCAGTGACCAAAAAGAGAATTGCAAATGAAGTGGAAATTTAGAGAAGATTAGTCAGGGATGATGAAAAAAGACTATTTTAAAAGGTAGAGTTTCAGGTTGGTTGCAATTTAGTGTAATGAGATTCTACTCTTAAGTGAAAATCCATTAAATGACAGAAATAATTTAAATAATGAGAAATTCTATGAGATGAGACAGCAAAGTCCATATATCCAGAAGAGATGTTCTCTCCTGACTTCACTCCCTGAAAACCACAATGAATCTGTTTCAATCACTGGTCCATTTTGATCAATTTGACCAATGCAATCCATCAAATAACCCAGGAACCTTTTTTCTTGATGGCACTGAATTAATTTATTATTAAAATTTTGTTGAATTATTATACAAATTAACATATATATTTTATTATTTAAATATGTTTATGGCCTTTTTCCTGAATTTACACAGCTTTTCAAGCTTAATAAATTTTCATTTGTGTACACAGTGATGCAAGTCGATCTATTTACTTATCACCTATGTATGTTTACACAGAAAATAACCACTACATTACCTTTAAATGATTACAATAATGATTCATCTATGTAATTGTTTTTTATTCTTAGAAAAATGTCCTTTACCATAAAAGCATTTTTGAGAAAGTTTATTCCACTGACACTGTTATTTTTCATTGTTACAGGTAGATACTAGTTCCACCATTTACTACCTACATGAACTCCAATAAAGTTATTATCCTTTCCAAACTTCAGTTTTCTCACTGGTAAAATGGTGGTAACTACCATTCTCATAGGGTTGTTTTGAGAAGTAAATGAGTTTACTCAGATTATGCTAAATTATGGGAATGGAGGTTGAATAAAATAAATAACTAAATATATACTTAGTTATATATAATATATAACTAAAAGTGATTTCCAAAAGTATTTAGCCATTTCTATCATTTACAGATAAGGAAATTAAAGATAATGGAGTACAATGAATTATCAAGGTTATACAACTTGTTAGAAACCATGACAATATTAGAATCCAGTATTCTTAATTGTCTAAATCAGTACTAAGAAAGGATTTCTTTAAATATTCTACTAAGTAAATAACTTTAACTATAGTGATGAAAATAACAAATTACCCCATGTTTCAATAAGACACTTCTGTTTCCCCTTCTGAACTCTCAGCATCCTTTTTGAGAGTTATGCAAATTTTCAGTTCTAAAGATATTTTACATTTCTTTTTTAATGTTCTAAAAATCAGTAAAGGCTAAAACTAATTTCAAGAAAGCTATGTGCCTCCTTTCAGATTATAGTTTTATCACCTATCCTTTCTCCAGGGAAAAAAAGAAGTCAGTTGAGTAAACATACATATATTTCCATGCATACAGAGAAATAGTAAAGTAATTCATTATACCCCAAATCTAGAAAGTAAATACATAAACTAATCATTTTAAATATCCTAAAAGTGTTCAGTTTACACATACACACACCACACACACACACACACACGATCTTTTAATCATTGGTTAAGGAAGACAAACTTGGTGACATTTAAGGAAAAACTTGTGATTTTTATAGGATTTTTTATAGTATTGTAGATTTTTCTCTCATCAGAATTTTATCATCCAAGAACAATTAACAAATTTGGCAAAATTTTTTGCCTAATGAGCATGAAATATTCGGTGCTATAACTCCTAATTTCATGAGAAAAATTGAATCACAGAGTGTCATATTACCTGGTAGGTCTTAAATATTTGCTTCTAGTAGACAGTAATCTTCTCCTTATTGATATAACTGTCTTGCTTAAACAAAAATACATTATTACTTATATATAATTTTAATGTAAAAACATCAAAATCTAATTCTTTGTTATGCATTTATTTATAATCCCTATAATTCTTTATGAGTATATATAGTAATTAAATATCAATTACCTCATTTAAAAACTTGAATTTATGTGCTGTAATTTGGAGTATTTATTAATATTTAATTACTCCTTAATTAAAATTTGCAATTTATAAAATATGTATTCCTTTAAAATAGCTAATGATAAATACAAGTAAATGAAAATAATTATTTTACTTACAAATTAATAATTATTGTCTTTTTTAACTAAGATTTTCTTTCCTTTAATGTTTTGAATAACATATTCTTACAGACTTTCTAAGTGAAATAGGTAGAGACATTTTAAGTACAGATTATCTCAAAGATTATTGTCCTTAACATGTATTATTTTCACTTAGTTAGTGAAACACAGTTCCTGTGGTTTTCATTCAGGATGAAGAGAGTTCCTGTAGTTATACTCTCACCTTAAATGGTGATTGACTCCTCAGAAGTCTTATTAGAATATCACTTTGTGGATTTCTTCTGGGCCCTAGTCATTGCAAGTGTCAGCAGTAATTTGTTAGAATACTTCATCTCCTATAACATAGACCTGTGACCTGAATTTGGATAATAGTTTCTTTTTAAAACAACTCTTCAGTGTAGTTAAAAAAGCTCCATTTTACAGATCGAATAGTGTTAAGGAAACAAAAGTTCCATTAATCCTCATTTAAATTATAAAAGACGAGTTTATTTTTTCTCAATATGCTCGAATCACTAGGCATAAATGATTAAAATGGAATTATCAAATAGATTATTTCATGTAATATTTTTAAAATATGAGGTAAATTATTTTATGATTATTAATACATGCATATTTTGGTTTTATCATTAATCGAATGAAAATGTGCTATGCACATAAATCTGCTGCATATATTTAAAAACTTTGTCCAATAAGAAATCGTGTCCAAGATGCTGTCAGAATTTAAACACCATGAAACACTTACTTTCAGTGAAAATATATTTCTGATTTACTTAATAAATCTTGCTCAATTGCCCTAAAACATTAAGCTCTTCACACTTCAAGTGGTCTTTTCTAATTATGTTTTCATTAGCTTTGGATTTATAAGCTAGTCTATGGGGTCAAAGGGAGGATACTAAAAAATCAGTTGGGAACACATAAAAGACAAGTTGAATAAGAACATTCCACAACTTAGAAATTGAAAAATATTTTTCATACATAGTAATGGGAGGGGAAAGATGTATACAATATCATGTTTTAATGGATATATCTATCCCATTAGTCTTTTCAATTATTCAAAGGTTTTGTGGGACTTTTTCAAAGGAAAGCAAGTCTATTTTGGTCATGAGTCAGCAGGGGGCAGTAGGTATCACAGAAAGATGATGGAAAAAGCTTGAACAAACTCTTCCAATGCGTTCCCTCACAAACTTCTAAGAACTAACTTGTCACCAACAAATCACTTTGTTGTTTCTATGCCAGTGCTTTTATACACTTGCGTGAAAATGAGCTAATGTAAAAAGTAAACCTATTCTCAATTTCCCCGGAGTATACTTGTTGAGTGCATTTATTTTCAACAGGAGAAAGTTAATCCATGTAAATAAAAATTCTTAGTGGAACATCAAGAATAACATATTTGGAGTTAAATGAGCCCTTGGCTTGATTGGAACAGCTCAGAATTTTATAGGGGTGGTACTCTCAACCAGTCCCCTATCCCGTAGATATTTAACTATAAATTTGAATATTTGTATGTAGCTGAGATTAAAGCAATATTTAGAATATAAACCACTGTAAAGCCAAGGTTTTCTAAAAGTCTTTTTTTTTTTTTTTTAGATTTTATTTATTTGACAGAGAGAAACACAGTGAGAGAGGGAATACAAGCAGAGGGAATGGTAGCAGGAGAAGCAGGCTTCCTGCTGAGCAGGGAGCCCGATGTGGGGCTAGGTCCCGGAACCCTGGGATCAAGACCTGAGCCGAAGGCAGACGCTTAACGATTGAGCCACCCAGGTGCCCCAAGCCAAGGTTTTCTAAAATAAAATCAATAAAATATTAAAAATACGGTGATGTCTTTTAGTTTAAAGACTGCTTCAGTGAGGGTTTTTCCTTTGCTTTGTTTTGTTTTCTGAAGTCCATTTAAAATATAGCTTTCTGTGGTTACTATGCGATAATGGTAGCTGATTATATGATAGAGCTGCACAATAATAATTTGCAATCTGTCATGTGTGAAATCTTGCACTGAAGCAGATAAACCCAGGCTGCTGAAGTGTGCTTGGTATCATTGCATTAGATGTAATAGCACAGATTGTATAACAGTATATAATAAAAACACTGTGTTTCTTCTATGATTAGAAATTTGATTACTCTAAATTATCATTCTGCCAAATGTTTTAAAGATTTTTTTATAAGTTTAACTGGAACTTTGTACATTAATTAAAATGATACACCACAAATGCAGAAAATCCATTAGGAAGAGCAAAGTTTACTTCACCTGGTTATTTTTTTACAACTTTATGAAGATTTGAATAAATGTCATGTTCAATTCTCCCCATCATCCTATTGCCTTTTATTCTGTAATGAATATGGAAAAGATGATGAGGGCAGTTTACCAATGAGACAGGCCATGACACTCAGATGCTGAATAACATTATCATGATTCTTATCTTCCAATGAAGCTAGAAAATTAAAATTGTTGGGAGAATGACCCTCACGTAAAACTGAGGTCATTCCTTTGAATGTTGTGACAAAGAAAAACTTCCCGGTGTATTATGCCCTGTACCAGTGTCACAACTTGGGCACATACATGCTGGCATCAAAATTTGTTAGCCTATTCCTGTTGGTAAAAATTTCCCTAGATTTATTCAGTAATCATAAAATTATCATTATGTTTATGATAAAAAAATAAAACAAAAACAAAGAAGCAACTTTTGTACAGGTATATATCCATAAATTTTCTCCATGTGAAGTAATTTTGAAACTTAGCTGCAGGTAGGTATGAACTATGTCATGTGGGTTGCAAGACTGGGTAAGCAAATATAGAATCTTCATGGACCAGGAAAGAGGTCTTACGGTAAATTGATATTAGTTTAGGATTGACCACATGAAAAGAGTCTGCTTGTCTGTCTTTTTAAGAAAAGTAGGATACTTGGTTAGGATGCCAACTTAAAGAAGATGCCCTAGTCTTTCATGAGAGACTGTGGACTCTGAGCAACAAACTGAGGGTTTTGGAGGGGGGAATGGGTGAGCCTGGTGGTGGGTACTGAGGAGGGCACATATTGCATGGAGCACTGGGTGTGGTGCATGAACAATTAATCTTGTAACACTGAAAAAATAAAATAAAAGTATTTGGGGGGAAAGAAAAGAAATAAAAAGATCAAAAGAAAAAAAAAAAAAAGAAAATGCCCTCGTCAAGAAGAGGTATGCACACAGATTCATAAGCAGCAGACTTTTTTGAAGTTGGGTGCTTTCTATCTAAAAAAGAAGATGATGGGGTGCCTGAGTGGCTCAGTGGGTTAAAGCCTCTGCCTTCGGCTCAGGTCATGATCTCAGGGTCCTGGGATCGAGCCCTGCATCCCGCTCTCTGCTCAGCGGGGAGCCTGCTTCCTCCTCTCTCTCTGCCTGCCTCTCTGCCTACTTGTGATCTCTCTCTCTGTCAAATAAATAAATAAAAATTAAAAAAAATTAAAAAAAAATAAAAAAGAAGATGAGTGGAAGAAAATTAAGTTACCAAAATAAATAAATAAAATGTTGACTAACAGCTTACTTTTCTGATTGAAAAATCTCTTTTAATTCAAAATTTTGTAGTGGTATCAAATTTTGTAGGGATAGGCCCATTATTGGCTGTAGCAAAAACAAATATAAATCAATAATATAGTAATAATGACAACAACAATTATAGCTAAAATTTCTTGATCAAAAATGATGTGCCAGAAACATTTCAAAGTACTTTTCATGCATTGTCTTATTTGTCTCTTGACAAATTTGAGGCTGATATTAATTTTATGCCCATTCTATAGATGTAAATATTGAGTCGAAGAGTGATTGACAAGCCCAATGTTCTGAGAGCTAGTTAGTTGTGGACCTAGGATTTGCATCTAAGAAATCTGGATTGAGAAATATAGGCCCCCTACTCATATCTATAAAGCTATTTATTAAGAACTTTGAAATAACTTACACATTTATGCTATGATTTTTGTTGCTAATTAATATTTTGGTCATTAACATATTACTAAAAACTTTTAGTTTTATATTACTAATGTTCTAAAATTTAAGTCAACTAACACTGAAATTGCGTGTTTCTATTAATTAACATACAATATACGGCCTTTCCAACCATGCTTGGTATTTTTCAGTTTGTCGACTCTGACAGAGTTGAATGATTAGAAATGGATGAGATTATATATATTTCACTAAAAACAATGTAGAGAATTACATGACTTCTGAAGAGGTTTTGGTTGTGCTTAACTGTTCATGTGAGGAAGGACGAAAAAACTTAGGTAAAAAAATGCTGAGTAGAAGTCAAATGTATATACCATGAACATTGTATTGCCCCTAAGTTGCTGGATTATATATTTCTCTGATTCTCTTATTTTTACTTTTTGTATTATCTTCCTACTATTTATGAACTTTCCTTTAGCCCATGATATTCTGATCTCCTTAAGATCAAGGTCCTTATTCATATCATCTACTGGCCAGCAAAATGTATTGGATGGTAATAAAAGAGGATAGCATCTATCGAACAGTTACTAAGCACCAGAGTCTGTGCTAATCTAATTATTATATGATCGTTACTTCAATTAATCTTTACAACAGCATGAAGTCCTGATAAACCATAGCTTCAGCTCCCACCATACTAAGTGGTGAGACTGGAGTAGCTTTTGTTAATTCTGGAGTTTTACATGAGAAAATGGAAAAAAACAGAATAAAACAAATCAAAACACCCCCCAAAACCATGAGATTGTGGAGAGGAGAGTGTGGTGAATAAGTGAATGAATAAATTAATGTACATATGAATAAGGCATGGTTCTCAATTTTACCTTATATTGCATAAAGCTCTATGTGTTATAAATTTTTTTATAAATTTTTATAAATTTTATTAGTTTAGGATGGACCACATGTGTTATATGTGTTCTCTATGTGTTATAAATTTTTTTTTTTACAGAAATTCTCTCATCAAGTGTCTCCTTATATTTTGGAACTCTGCCCCACTAAACTCCATTGAATTTCAGAATATAAACAATTGAATGATCTGCTCACTGTTACTGTTTTGAAATTTGTGTGGCATTGCTTATGGTACATAAATTTACTGAGCTTTTGATAAACTGCTGAAAAATTTTAGTGCCATAGGTAACATTGAGGAAAATCTTTTTTCCCACTGATTTTACATTCTCTTATAATGTGATGGGTGTTCATATGTGTGTTTATTATATGAATAATGGTTAAAAAGTCAACGTAGTGAGGGGCACCTGGGTGGCTTATGCAGTTAAGTGTACGGCTTTGGCTCAGCTCATGGTCTTGGGGTCCTGGGATCTGGCCCCATGTAGGGCTCCTTGCTCAGTGGGGAGTTTATTCCTCCTTCTCCCTCTGCCCCACCTGCTTGTGCTCACTCTCTCTCTCTCGCAAACAAATCAATAAATAATTAATTTTTTAAAAAGTCAATGTAGTAAATTGGTGAGAACTTTTTCATCATTCCATTATTTTCAGAGGAGTAACTGAACTATTTGGTGAAGCTGGCTTCCATTTTTATCATGGACACCTTGATTCTTCCCTGTGTTCTGAATCATTGAAATGGGAGAGTAGTACATCCATAAAATCAACAAAATGTTTACACTGTGAAGTTTACATTTAGCATGATCTTCAATATGACATCTGACATGATCAGATTTCCAATGCTCTGATCATTGTGTCTGTAAGCAGAGGTGAACACAACTTAAGTAAAAAAATCAACTACATTCATTTTTTAAAAATGTGTTCAATTTTTCTCTAACAAATTAAAATCAGATTAAAAATAACATCGATTTTTGTATAATTATCATTCTATATAAATGGGATTTATAAAAGCAATAAAAACATTTCTATAATTCCATGAACGAGATATATTACTGACTGAAAATGGGAATGTTATGCTTAAACTTATATGCTTATAGAATGGGATAGAATGTGGGCATTTCAATTTAAGTCCCTGTTATTGTTATTCTGTTTGTATGTTTTTATTTTCATGTTTCAGGTTTTGTATTCTACAACCGCCACCATGAGCATTTAGACAAAATAAAATTCTGAAGTAATATTTTGCTTCAATAGGGATACAGATTACCAAAGCGTATCAATGCAAGTATCTTTTAAATTTATTAAATTATTGTTAGTTCAGGAAGTTATCATAAATTGGCCCTCCCAAGAAATTTATATATGAAAGAGAATTTTGAACTAGCTGGAATAAAAATCTTTGAGCTAATTTTTCTTCATATAATTGAAGAAGAACTTTTAAAATCTGAATAACTTAGAGCAAATGCTTATATTATACTTACTATAGGTCAGATATAATTATAAATAATATTTTTGTATATTTTAATTCAATTCATTAAAGTGTCATAATTATTATCTGATAGGAATGAAAACGAAGGCAAAGACAGGTAAGATAAATTACCCAGGGACATATAGTTACTAACAAACAACTGGGATTTGAACTAAATACTCTGCCTCAGAGTTTGATCTTTTAATTATTAGTCTGGGGATGCCTGGGTGGCTCAGTTGGTTAAGCAGCTGCCTTCAACTCAGGTCCTGATCCCAGGGTCCTGGGATAGAGTCCCACATCGGGCTCCTTGCTCAGCCGGGAGCCTGCTTCTCCCTCTGCCTCTGCCTGCCTCTCTGTCTGCTTGTGCTCTCTCTCTCTCCGACAAATAAATAAAAATCTTAAAAAAAAAAAAGATTTCATTTAAAAAAAAGTATTAGTCTGGGCTAACTCTATTTTGTTGCCATATCAAGAGTCTAGAAACATTAGAACATTTTTGTATTTATTGACCCTTTTTATCTTAAAAGATCATGTTAACATTTATGTATTGAGCTGATTGATTTGTGTATGTTGAAACATCCTTTCATTCCAGGGATATGTGCTACTTGATCATGCTTCATGATCCTTTCAAAGTGCTGCTGTATTTGGTTTGCTAGTATTTTATTAAAAATTTTGGTATCTATATTCATCAGTGATATTGGCCTTTACTTTTCTTTTCTGGTAGTGTTCTTTTCTGGTTTTGGCATCAAAATAATGAGTTTGGGACTCTTCCGTTTCTTTCCCTTTGATTTTCTTAAAGAGTTTGAGAAGATTTGCTGATTGTTCTTTCTTGAATTATTTGGTACAATTTACCAGTGAAGCCAACCAGTCCCGAGCTTTTCTGACTGGGAAATTTTTGATTGCTGAATCAATTATTTTACTAATAATAGGTCCATTCAGATTTTCTACTTCCTGATTCAGTCTTTGTAATCTGTAGGTTTTAAGAATTTTTCCATTTCTTCTGTTGTCCAGTTTTTTGGCAAATTGTTGTTCATAGTAGCCTCTTATATTCCTCTGAGTATCTGTCATTTCAGTCGTAATGTGTCCTTTTTAATTTATAATTTTGTTGATTTGTTTCCTTTCTCTTTTTTTCTTAGGTTAATCCAGCTAGGGGTTTGTCAATTTTGTTTATCTTTTCAAAGGACCAACTCAGTTTGATTAATCTTTTCTATTGTTTGTTCTCTATTTCATTTATTTCTACTGTAATTGCTGTACTGTAATTATACCCTTTCTTCCACTAACTTCAGACTCAGTGTGTCTTTTTCTAGTTCCCTAGGGCATAGGGTTAGGTTGTCGATTTGGGATCTCTTTTGCTTCCTAGTGTAGGTATTTATTGCTATGAACTTTCTACTTATGACTGCTTTTCTGCATCCTATAAGTTCTGGTATGTTGTGTTTCCACTTTTGTTTCTCTCAAGAAAACTTATTTCCCCTTTACTTTCTTCTTTGATCCATTGGTTGTTCAGGAGAGTGCTGTTTAATTTCCCCGTGTTTGTAAACTTTCTAGTTTTCCTCTTGGTATTGATTTCTAGTCTTATGCCATAGACTAGAAATTTATTTTCTAGTGGTTAAAGAAAAAATTTGGCATAATTTCAATCTTCTTGAATTTGCTAAGTCTCATTTTGTGGCCTCGCATATGGTCTACCCTAGAAAATGTTCCAGGTGTGCTTGAGTATGTAGATTCTGTTGTTGTTGGGAAGAATGTTCTATATATGTCTGTTAGGTCTATTTGGTCTATAGTGTTGTTTAAATCCACTGTTTCCTTACTGATTCACTGTCTGGATGATCTATCCATTGTTGAGAGTGGGGTATTAAAGTCTCCAACTATTATTGTATTACTGTTTATTTTTCCTTTTAGCTCTGTTAGTTCTTGCTTTATATATTTAGGTGTTCTTATGTTGAGTGCATAAATATTTATAATTGTTCATATATTCTTGGCATATTGACCTCTTTATCATTACATAATGACCTTTATGGTCTCTTTTTAACATGTTTAGTTTAAAGTATATTTTCTTTAAGTAGAGCTACCCCTGCTTTTTTTTTTTTAAGTTACCATCTGCTAGAAATGTTTTTTCCTTCCATTCATTTGGCCTTTGTGTGTCTTTAAGGTTAAAGTGAGTCTTTGGTAGGCAGCATACTGTTAGATATATATTTTTTAAATCCATTCAGCCATTCTATGTCTTTTGATTGAAGACTTTATTTATTTTTAAAGTAATTATTGACAGTTAAGAACTTAGTTAAGAACTAATTATTTCCATTTGGTAATAGTTTTCTGATTGTTTTGTAGATCCTGTGTTTCTTGTTTCTTATCCTGCCTATTTGTGTGTGTGTGTGTGTGTGTGTGTGTGTGCGTGTGTGTGTGTGGTGTTCGGATGTCTTGGTATTGGTATGCTTTGACTTCTTGATCATGTTCTTTTGTGTAATTACTATAAGATTTTCTCTTGTGGTTACCATGAGGCTGACATAAAATATCTTAAACTCCTCATTCAAGATTGATTCAGGAGGTCTGCACCCTACTGAGTTCTCTGATCAAAGTACACTCTCAGCTTGGTTCTGCAGATGAACAAAACTGCTGGATGGCATTTTTACTTGGGTACTGCAGGTATGAATTTGGTCTACGGAGATCCATGTGCTAGTTGTTGCAAGTTTCTTCCCCTTTCTCTGTAACATTTCAATTCCTAGTGGCTAGATCTATTGATTGTTCTGCAATTCCCACGGTGCAAAATCAGAGTAGGTGCTCTCACAAAGCAACCCATAATGCTGGGGGGAGGATGGTTGTCCCCTTTGGGTTCCCTTTTCCCACTGAAGGATCTGGAAGCTCAAGGGAGATCTCTCCATATGATGCTATGCTGTGCTGGGGAGCATTGTGATCAACTTCTCTTACCTAGACACTTCCTTTACCCTTCTAATATAGTCTGTTGTGGTCTTCGAGAAGCTGAAGGTGTTGCAGCCCAACTCCCATGTTCTAAGATTCTCTCAGTAGTATATTATTCTTGAATAGATATTAGCTATTCCTTCTTGTGAGAAGAAGTGAAGTCAAGAACAAACTATGTCACCATCTTGGTGATGTCCTCCTAAATCGTATATATACATCTTTAAAACTTTTGCTATTAATAGAGAAATTTACAATCAATCCTGGAGCTTACTTTTTATGCATCCCCTTCCCTACCATACACCAATAATTGCCAGTTTCAATTGAAAGTAAATTCCAGTGTTACAAAACATTGCATATTAAACTTGACTATAACACTTTGAAAAGTATACTATCTATGTAAATTTGTGGGTAATGGTACAAGGAGCAGATTTGGGTTTGGTGATCAAAGGGGACTTTAAATCTTTATAAGGAGAATAGTAGACAATTTAAAACATAAAGTTTAAGTAGTAGTTTATAGATAATTTAGTATATGTTATATGCTCTTAGAAATGGGAGTTTTATAGCCCATTTGATTGCCCTCTATTGCTCTAGCTTTGTCAAGCTATTAAATATTCAATATTCTTATCAGATAACATTTCTCTCCCATATAATTTAGTTGGAAAGAGCTCATTTCTTTATGATGTAGTTGATGCTATTTACTCCTACTTAATTTTTAGTAAGTTTGCATCTATATTAAATCAAATGTGTATCTATAAATTTATACTCCTTGTTATCAAGTAGTTATAAGTAACTGCCATAAATATATGTAAAAATTACAAGTTGCAAGTTAGTTCAAGCAATCAACTTAGTATTTGTGCAAACTGTATATCCGAAAGTATATTAAGGACCTATAAGGATGAACAAAATATAAGATAGTGTCTTTGCTCACAAAGACCTGGAGAAAATAAGTGAAGACCAATTAAGAGCTAAAGAGTGAGAGACTGATTTTAAGGTCAATAGAATGCAGAGAATGACAAGCTCGCTTTGGGCTAAAACTCAATGGAAGGGGTCAGGAGTGAATACTCAGGGAGAAGAAAGAAATTGAAAGGCAGAAGACTTCCTGTGATTGAAAGGAATCCAGACAAAAGGAGTCCGAACAAATTTGTAGTTCTTAAAGTGACTTATAAGATTAGACACCAGGAGCTGACCTAAGCAAACCCTGAAGAAATCATGGGGATCAGTAAAAGGTAAGAGAGACAAATTTGGAAGGGAAAAAATTGCTTGAGAAGTCAAGAGATGAATTCTCAGTGTAGATACAGAAGGTTAGAGAGGAAAAAACAGCCATCGGTTTCAGAATGGGTCTCATGTTTCAGCCTACAGAAATAGAAGACATATTTTTAAGTCAAAATTATGTTTAAGAGAAGAAAAATAGTTAAGTGCAATAAAAATTGCAAAAGGGAAGACAAGCACAAATTTATTTTTCAGGAATGGTTATGATCATGATTAGTGGTTGAATGAAAGCTAAGTGCTAATCTTTTACAGTGCACTTAAAACAATAATATCCATCATTAGTATAGGATTATACATTGTTATTGAAACTTTTACGTGTTATTGTTATTGAAACTTGTTATTGAAACTTTTATGTGTTTTCATATTTAGCACAGTTTAAAAACAACTTTGGAAAATCAGGTTATTATTAGTTACTATTTTCTCTTACGAATATTTTTTAAAGATTTATTTAATTATTTATTTGAGATGGAGAGATAGAGAAAGCAGAGCAGAAGGGAGGAGGAGAGAGAGAGTCAGGCTCCCCGCTGAGCAGGGAGCCCCACATGATAGAGGGGTCCATCCCAGGACCTGGGGATCATGACGTGAGTGGCAGGCAGACTCTAAGGCGACTGAGCCACCCAGGCACCTCTCGCTTACCAAATTTTTGAAAGAAGAGAAATAGCTACACTGAGATGTTAAAATTTCTTGAGCATAACAAGGCTTACAAGTGTCAGAACTTAGACATTTTTTTTAAAAGATTTTATTTATTTATTTATGGAGAGTATGCATGCAGGAGTGGGGGGAGGGGTAGAGAGGGAGTGGGAGAGAAAATCTCCAGCAGATTCCATTCTGAGCATAGAGTTTGAGGAGGACTTAATCCCATGACCCTGAGATCCTGACCTAAGCCCAAATCAAAAGTTGGACGCTTCATGGACTGAGCCACCCAAGTACCCCAAGAACTCAGATTTTGAAAGCTAGTTGTGTGGTCTTTTATCACTATACCATGTTGTTCTCCACCTGTTGGATGACTGTGTTTATGTGTATTAAATGTATTATAAATAATACACATATATCATCTTCTACATATGTATATTATATGTCCATAATATGTTAATGTTTTAATTAAAAGAAACACTTTTATTTTTTTAACTTTAATTTTTTATTGTTCCTTAAAAATTCATTAACTTTTATTTTTGAAACTACTTTACTGAGATATAATTGACATGCAAAAAACTATACATATTCAATGTACAACTTGATGAGCTTGAGCATAAGTATACATGTATGAGATCATTACTACCACCAAAGCCATAAAAATACCCAAGATTGTGACAATTAACTTTTCTCAACCTGGATGTTGTACTTTGGTCCATGTAATGATAGTCTGCTTGATAGATATCATAGTTTAGAAAGTCTGAAACCAGAACAAGTTCAGCTCTTACATAACAATTTCTTCAGGGCACCTGGGTGGCTTAGGCTGAGCATTCAGCTCAGGTCATGATCCCAGGGTCCTAGGATTGAGCCCCGCATCGGGCTCCCTGCTCAGCAGGAAGCCTGCTTCTCTCTCTCCGTCTGACCCCCCTGCCCTGCTTGTGCTCTCTCTCTCTCTTTCTCTTTCTCTCAATCTATTTTAAATAAATAAATAAAATCTTAAAAAAAAATTCCCTCTAAGTCCTGGTGTTTAGGAAGTCTTTAAGAATGGCACAGGGATCTAAGTTTACTAAACAACCAGTATCTTTTCCATGTAGAGGCTTTATGCTGATTTATAACTGACTTCTCATGATTTCTGAGATTGAGTGAAAAATTGCAAATGTACAAAGAGCTTCAAATTTTTTTTCTCCCTTTCTCTGTCCACTCTTCAGAATATTCATGAAATTTTTACTTTTGTTTTGGCCTGCTGGCATTCAAACATATACAAATAGAAATTGAGATAATAGCAAGTAATGCAAGAACTGAAAAAAATGATTTTGATAAGCTCATGGACATATGAATGCATCTGTTACTCACAATTCTTAATTCATAAATAACTGATTATATACAGAGTTGAATTATTGAAAAGTTAATGAACTTACAAACTAAAAATAAATTGAACAAGTTTTGCCATTTAAGTGATTTAAACATTAATTACAGTGGTAAAAGTAGCTTTGTTGAATTTATGTCATTTATAAAAAAATCAGAATGCAAGATATCTAGAGGATCTAGACAATGTCAATATGAAATGAAACCAAAATCATTCAATACACAACATGCTCAGATATACAGGATGCCTGGCAACCTTAGGTAGAAGTCTTTTTATAGGCATATGCTTTCAGTTTTTCCTGGGGGAATGCCTGGGAGTGGAGAGGCTGCTTCGTATTATAAGTCTGTATTTAATGCTTATAAAATCTCAAATTTATTTCCAAATTGGTTTTATCATTTTGCATTCCTACCAGCACTACATGAGAGCTCCTGGTCCTCCACTTTATTTCCCAAACTTAGCACAAATTGTCTGTTAATTTTTAGCCACTCTAAAAAGTATATATTGGTCTTCCATTGTCATATTAATTTGCAATCTTCTAAAATTGATGATATTAATGTTTTTTCATGTTCTTAGCTTCTCATCCTTATATAATCTATCTCTGTGTCCAAATGATTTCTCAGTTTCTACTGGAGTATTAGCTTTTTTTTTTAAATTGATGCATTAGATATAATAAATATATATATTCTAACTATAGATTCTTTTTTTTTTAAAGATTTTATTTATTTACTTGACAGAGAGGAGAGAGATCACAAGTAGGCAGAGAGGCAGGCAGAGAGAGAAGGGGAAGCAGGCTCCCTGCTGAGCAGAGAGCCTGATGCGGGGCTCGATCCCAGGACCCTGAGATCATGACCCGAGCCGAAGGCAGAGGCTTTAACCCACTGAGCCACCCAGGTGCCTCGTGACTATAGATTCTTTATCTGACATAAGATTTGCAAATATTTTTTCCCAGTCAGTGGCTTGTCTTTTCTTTCTCTTAATAATGCCTTTCAAAGAGCAGGAGCTTTTAACTTTTCTACTTCTTTGCATTTCTGGTAATCTTTTTTCTTGTTAGGTGGTAGATATTTTTGTATTCCTATAAATAGTCTTAAGCTTTGTTATAGAATACAGTTAAATCACCTAAAACAGTTTCAATCTTTCTAGTCTTTTTTTTTTTTTTTTAAGATTTGTTAGCGGAGACCAGAGTAGAGGTCAACCTAAAGTCAGTATTTCTTAAATATCTTTCATCATCCTCTAGGAAACATTTTTAGATTTTTCTTTTCCAAATTACTTTTCTTTCATGAAATTCAATGCTACTATTTGTAGAGTATTTCCATTTATATGCTGTGGCTCATTAGAGGTCTATAAAACATTGTGATAGCTAAGATTTTCTTGACTCTGATTGATTTAAATCAGAAACTGATTTTTAACCTGTCAGAGGTGATATTGCCCCTGTGGAGAATACACGATCTAAGGATACTTATTTCCCACTACTGAGAACTTCTCTCTGTTCTTCTTCTCTGTTACTTTGCCCAAGGCACAGCTCAAGATTTCCTGTCCATCTGTTGGAAACAGGCACTCTTCCTAGCCCTGCATCAGGGCCAGCCCCTGTTACTTCTTATCCTTTTGGGTTCTTTCCCTTGACCTTGTGTAGCTACCTCATACCTGTGCATTGATCTGCACGCAGCTGAATGTTTATGGTGAAGCTTTTGAAGATCTCTGGAGTTCTCCCTTTATCCAGCAGTTTCCTTTTTTACACTCTGCCTTGCAGACTCTAGTTGCTTTGTTTGCTGGACTCTCAGATCCATCTCCTTAGGTGATCCACTGTATTTTATCTGGATTTTCTCTCCCTGTTCCACTTCCTGGAAGTTCTTTCAAGGTGGTAAGCTGGCACAGTCGTAGGGTTCACCTCAACATATGTCATTTCTCAGGGGTTACTAACCTTCATTCCCTGATGAATTGTCTTGAAACCACTGCTTCATATGTCCTACTTTTTGTTTCTTTGTTTTGAGTGATAGAGCAAATTTAGTCTCTGTTTCTACATCTTGGGTTGAAGCAAAAATTTCCCTTTATAAAGTTTTGAAATAGTAATCCACAACAAAAATTTGTCAAAAGGACAAGGCTTTGAGAATTAACTTTTTAAACTCTTTCGCTCCAGGAACCAGTTTGAGGATGGAATTAACTGTTCCTCTGCCTGCCCTTCCTCTTTGTTTTGTTTTGTTTTAATAGAAAAACAACCCTTAAGACCCTGGAGAAGTATATAGACGGTAGAAACAGATCCTAGAATACTCAGAATTAATCTCATCAAGTGAATGAACAAGTTTTTATGAGTAAATAAGGTGGAGGTGCAGAACAATGTGAATGTACTAAATGTCACTGAATAGCTCGCTTTAATTTCATATTATGTGGATTTTGATTCAATAGATTATTTTTAGAACCTCTCAATTTCTTTTAAAGATGCATATATCTTTGATGAAATGTTCTCTTGTACTAATTACTTCTACATTAGATTCATGATATTCATAAGAGATATGGCTTATGGTTTTTCCAAGTTCTTCAATACATTGATTACACCAAAAGATAATTATTAACCAGAATGAGAATCAATAATACCATTTGAAACTAATATTTAAACTGACTCATGCCTCACCCTCAGAAATGATTCAGTAGGTCTTGATTTATGGCCTTGGCATCTGTATTTATGAAAAGTTGTTCAGACATCTCAATCTACATTCTTTCTATTGAATTCTGCACTAAATCACAAAACTATTCTCATTATATTAAGGACAGTTTAATTAAAAAAATGATAAATTTTAGACTCCCTGTATTAATATGGAACACTATATTTGCTTGGAAGTTAAATTCCACACTGTATTACGCTGGACAATGAATGTTGCATGATTGACCATGCACTTACCTGATACAAAACTGAAGATGATGACTGATAGAGTTCAGTACATGTTCAACATCTATGATTTGAAGGCAATGCACACTGCTAGGGATTAGCCATTTGTGATCAGTGCACTTTCTTCTGGGTCATCAACATCAACCCTTTATAGAACAAAGAAAATAGGAAAATGAGGTGATGTAAAAGAGAAGGAAGACAGCCGTAACTAGAACAAAATTGAGGCTGTAGCTTTAATCTTTGCAAGAATATTAACACCACTAGGCCACCTATATATAAAAGGAGAGAAATAGATTCTCCCTCTTAATGGGGATGGCAAGTTTCAGAAAGAGCATATACAGTAAAAAGTACTGTTGAGTATAGTTTGGAAAATACATTCTTCCTCTAAACATAAAAAAACCCCACTTTTTTCACCCACTGGTAAATAAAATTGAAAAATAAAATTAAAATTTATAGATATTCAGATCGAAATTGTGCTACATAATATTTTTACTTGACTAGTTACTATGTGGACAGCTTTCTGATTAAATTAAGATTTCCTAGGTATTTTAACTCTTCATAATTTATCAGAAATAAATCTGTTTCCTCACCTTTATTTTTAAGAATTTATTATTAGATTCAAAAATATCTTAAAATACCTGTAATTCTTCAGAGTATTAAACATAAACAAAATAAGCATGTGAACGTTTTGCCTCTATAAAGTTAGTTATACTTATTATAAGAAGTGTAATTTTCAGAGATATCTGTGAGGTTTTTGTTGTTATTGTTACAAAAATTCAGTGCAACCCACAGATCATAAATAAGTACATGAAAAAATGCTCGATATCACTAATACCATGGACATGCAAATCTAAACTACAGTGAGATGCCACATCACACTTATCAGAATGGCTGATATCAAAACAACAAAAGGGGCGCCTGGGTGGCTCAGCGGACTGAGTGTCTGACTCTTGATCTCAGCTCAAGTCTTGATCTCAGGGTCGTGAGTTCAAGCCCTGCATTGGGCTCCATGATGGGTGTGGGGCCTACTTAATTAAAAAAAAAAAAAAAAGACAGACAAGAAATAACAATTATTGGCGATGATGGAAGAAAAGAGAACCCTCATCTCTGTCAATGTGAATATAAATCTTTATAGCCACTAACGGAAGATAATATAGCAGTTCTTCAAAAAACTAAAAATCGAACTACCATATGATCCAGCAATTCTACATCAGGGTATTTATTCAAAGAAAACAATAACACTGATTTAAAAAGATATGTGCAACCCTATGTTCTTTGCAGCATTATTCATAATAGCCAAGATATGGAAACAACCAAAATGTCCACTGATGGATGAATGGATAAAGATCTGGTAGGAAAAAGATGTGACACACTCACACACACATACACACATGTGTGTGTATGTGTGTGTGTGTGTGTGTGCAAAACTACTCAGCCAAAGAAAGATAATTAAATCTTGCCATTTGCAACAACCTGGATGAAAATTGTGGATATTATGCTAAGTGAAATAAGTCAGACAAAGAAAGACAAATATATGATTTCAACTATATGTGGAATCTGGAAAAAAAAAACAATAAATAAAACAAAGTAAAACCAAATGTATAAATGCAGAGAACAGACTGATGGTTGCCAGAGGGGAGGGTGGTTGAGGAGTGGGTGAATGAAGGAAAGGGGTCAAAAGATACAAACTCCCAAGTCATAAAATAAATAAGCCATTGGGAAATAATAGACAATTGTCAATAATATTGTATTGCATATTATGAAACACTTTATGGCCATGGGAGAAACTAGACTTATTGTGGTGATCATTTTGCAGTATACACAAATACCAAATCACTACGTTGTACCAATAAGTTTAATAAAATATTACATGTCAATTATACCTTAATTAAAAAAATCAGTATAATATATTTCAGTTACTATCTTAATATATTGTAGTTCCATGATAAATTAATATATTGCCTCTTGGAGGAACAACAAGGGAGAACAGAGTAGTTTGGTGGTTATTTTTATGGAATATTTTCTAAGTACAATGATACTTTTCTTTGAAATGCAAACTTTTTGTTGCTCTGTTTGGTTGTTATCTTATGTTTTATTCCTTAAAAAAAATTAAGTATGCTTTTAGTTATTTCCAGAAACTCTGGGAAAGGAAAATATCTAGGAAGGCAACACATCATTAAAAACTTATATGTAATACATTGGTCAACTTTACTAACTTATATTGGTATGGTTAATAAATAGCTGTCTATTGAATCAAAACCACCTTTTTTTTAAACAATTTTTTAAACAATTTACTTATTCATTTTAGAGAAAGAGAAGAGTGCGAGTTGGGGGAAGGAGAGAATCTCAAGCAGACTCCCTGCTGAGCTCAGATCCTGACTCAGGGCTCAATCTCACAACTGTGAGTTCATGACCTGAGCTGAAATCAAGAGTCAGATGCTTAACCAACTGAGCCACCCAGGAGCTCTAAATTTTTTTGTTTACAACTGATTTTCATTTGTCTTGAAATCAATCATGAAATCATATCAATAATCAGCAAAGCTATCAAATTGTCCAGGCTTTGATGGCACATGATGTGATGAGCACTGGGTTTATGCAAAACTAATGAATCATTGAACATGACATCAAAAACTAATGATATACTAATTGATTTAAATTAAAAAAAAAAAGAATAGCTTTTGCTCAGAAAAAAAAATCCAAATTGAGATTTTTTTTAGAAATGACTTTATTTATTTATTTATTTATTTGCCACAGAGAGAGAGAGATCACAAGTAGGCAGAAAGGCAGGGAGAGGGATGGGGGAAACAGGCTCCCTGCTGAACAGAGAGCTGATGTGGGGCTCAATCCCAGGACCCTGAGATCATGACCTGAGCTGAAGGCAGAGGCTTTAACCCACTGAGCCACCCAGGTGCCCCCAAATTGAGATTTTATTCATAGTATCATATAAACCTTACAAATCTTACCAAAATGGTTTTTGTAAAATGTGACCAATATTTAAAGTCTGAATTCTAAAATAATATTTTATTATCCATTTTTCTAAATTTTTATTATACTATCATATATGAATGGGATAGAATTGGATGGTGAATTTAGGATATTTGAAAGGATAGGACTTATAACACACTATTGGGAATTTTCCCAAATATAGTATAGCTAAGTTAAAGAATGAAACAATTGTTTACATACTACATGAAGACATAGTTTTATCCTAGGTTAACATTGTCTATAAGCTATAATAGAATTAACACAACAATATGATAATTATACTAATAATTAATATATTAATATAATAATACAGAATACTATTTTAGTATTATAATCAGATAGTGAAGTAAGAAGCACTTTAATTGCACTACTTCTTAGTACCCAGGATTTTTTTTTAATTTCACAAATGGCCTATGTTTTAAGACAATTATGGCCCAGGAAAATAATCCAGGAATTTAATTTTCTAACTCACTAAATTTTAATTCAAGCTATTAATCCAAGTGTTTCCAGAGATTTTCAATTAATTCTTTTGCGTAGCAATTTGAAAATAGTATTTCTCTCTATAGCTTGTGTATGTATACATATACGTCAGCATATTTTATGATTTGACATACTGAAAGCCACTTTCATGTGAATGTTCTATTTTTCAACCAGACTATGATATTCTTAGTGTCTATTCCTCTTATAAAAACCAGTAGTCTTTTAATATGTTTATGATATTTTCCACATCCTTATAAAATATAGGTTTAAAGGGAATCATAGTTCTAGAGATTTCTGCCCAGTACTTTGCCCAAAGATATGTTGCTTATAGTTGTCACCTGGGTTTCCAGATCAGATAATCTGATTCTAGAGAGCATTTTTACAGAAAGTACCTCTTGGGAATTAGACAGAACAGACTTTAAATTTCAGTTTCTCAAGTTACTAACTCTGTGGCCTCGAGCAAGTTATATAACCTTCCTGAGCTTCAGTTTCTTCATCTGTAAAACTGGCCTAATAAAATCTAGTGTGTAGGTATGTTATCGAAGTAAGATTTGATAATGAGTGCTCAGTGTCTAGTATCTTAAAAATAAGCAGACAGTCAAATTGTATTATTATTTTGATAAATTGTTTCTTGTTAAAGATAAGGAAACTTTCATCTTCAAAATTAGATGGGCTCCACCTAAAACATAGGAAGTTTTTAATATCTATTCAACACTTCATTCAAGTGAAGTAGAGGATTTAAGGCTATCAAACATATTCTGCATTTAGGTGGACATTTCACCTAGTTATATATGGATAAAAGGCAAACTGTGTTTTAGTTAATGATGGAAAGACGACTGAATAATGCATGGAGTGAAAAGTGCATTCTCAAATCATTTGAGTAAGTCTTAGATAAGCAACATTTCTTAACTAGATAATTGAGGTAATCTGTGGATTGCCATGTGTAAACAGATAGCATATTTGTTTTGGTGAGTATAATCAGTGTGGACTCAAATGAATTACTGTCCAGATTTAAAATCTAGCCCTAAAATACTATATTAAATTTGAAATTGAGCATTTTTGTGATTGCTCTCCTTATTCAAAACTGTACTTGCTCTTAGAAGGATATTTACAAGAGCACTTTTTTTTCCCCTTAATGGTTTTCTATTCCTAGGCAAATCACCCAGTTGGTCTCTGAAGATAAATTCTTAAATGTTTGGTGTCTACATCTTTCCAAGCTTTTCTAATCAGTTTGAAATGCAGTTGTGCCTTATAACTTTAGAGAATTAAATGGCAGTTTCTGTAGTCTTTAGAAATCAGAAATGAATTTGTCTCAGGCCTAATCTATTTACTTATGTTTTTAGAAATTCAATATATTCACAGATGGACATTATGTAGCAGCATTTTGTGGTGTTCTAACATGTAATATATATATATAACAAATTGCCAGCTAGGTTATTATATGTTAAAGAGTTTTAATTGCTGTGTACTTCAAACATCTTTTACATTGTGCCATCTGGCACATGGAAGCGTTAATGAATTTTTAAACTTAATGGGATATGCTTTGCATTAGGAAGGTCTGAAAATTGGTTGCTAACCACTGGTAAATGACAGATTTATCAACACAAGCTCACAAAAACTGCAATCCATTGCTTTGTGCCATTAAGGTAGCAACACATTTTTAAGTGCTAGTAAAAGTTGTTCAAACAATTGTCTGGATGGAAATAATTCATAAATATAATAGCTCTCCTTACTATTTAAATAAATCGCATCTGTAATATAACATTTTTTCTTTTAATGTAGTTTTAGAAAAGTATTTTTGATACCCAGTAGAATAATTCACTTAAATTTTAAACAAATTTTTAGACTTGTTGGAAAAGTCTGCTAATGTTTTCAAGAGCTCTTCCTGAAAAGTTTCTCTCTTTGTAATTCAAAGACACTCTCTTTTTATTAGTCTTCCATTTCTATTGTAACTACATTTTATGTACATTAAATCAGGCGATAGTATAAAATGACTAGCTGCCAGAACATCTAATTCAAAACAGGATAATCCACTGTGCTCTTCTCCCTAATAATCTTAGTTTCTATAGGCTTTGGTGTTCTGCCTTCTATAAAAGTACTGAAGAATAGATTTCCTGTAGTCCTGTCAAAAGAGAAAAATGCAAAGAATCTGTCAAGAATGCAAGCAGTAAACAGAAATCTATAGCTTAAAAAACAGGAAACAGGTGAAGTGATCTATTGGATAAGTTAGGAAAAGTCTCTTTAAAAAGAACATATATGTGGAAATTACAAAGTAAATATTATCACAGTTGTTAAATAATAAATGAACCTTTATAAAGTATAAAGAGCCATAATAAAGCCAACTTCAAACCACTAGTTTAGATTTTTTTAAATCATTATAGCAAGTAACACAAAATTAATCTTTACATTCTTTATGAAAATATTCCTTTATGAAAATATGAAAACATAGAATGCCCATGATTATACTAATATAACATAAAAGATTTTGTTAGCTAGGCATGCTTACGATACATTTTGTTTTAACTTACAGCTGTGTTATGTAAATATATACATCATAAGCCTAGGTGTTCACTCCTTAAACTATTCTGTTGCTACTGAAATTTGGAGGATTTCAAATAACTCTATTTAGTTTAAATAATTCCAGTAGATAGTTGATGAGAATAAAAAAATTCTCCCCCAAAATTCCTATAACAATAATTTGCAAATCATTTTCCCATCAATTCTCATTTCTTCCTCCAGAGTTAGAGATGGTGAAAGGTGGTCACAGGAAATGGCTCCCTACAGAGGGTGTCATGGAGAGGAACTGCCATTGCAGATCTGCAGATGCCAACTCTTGCCAAGTTGGCTATTTTTAGTACTACCTGCATGGAATGCAACATGTCTTCAATCAGGATAAATGGTCCTGTGGGAGTGGACAAAGCTGTCTCATGGGAGAGAATTTAGGAAAATACCAAGATGCACGGAAAAGAAGGAAAGACCTTTGGAGATCTTTGGGAAATTGGAGATCAGAGGAGGGATCAGAGGAGATGGAAATGTGAAACGAAGGAAAAGATCAAACAGAAACACTTCATATCCCTTCCTTTCATAAAGCCACACTTCATCTGAAGTGACCATGCTCTGCCAATCTCTAGTCAACCACTTATGCCTACTCTCAGCTTCTGGTGGGCTCTGCAGTTGTGCGCTCTCTGCTTTTCATAACCTCAGCTATTCCAAGTTACTTAGAAGACCGCCAATAGTAGAGAAATCGTATGGGTTATGTCCTTTCCTTTTGCTTCCAGTGTGCTTACTATTTAGTCAGTATAAAATAGTTAAATACTCAGGCGTCTGGGTGGCTCAGTCGTTAAGCGTCTGTCTTCGGCTCAGGTCATGATCCCAGGTTCCTGGGATAGAGCCCAGAATTGGGCCCCCTGCTCTGCAGGAAGCCTGCTTCTCCCGCTACCATTCCCTCTGCTTGTGTTCCCTCTCTCGCTGTGTTTCTCTCTGTCAAATAAATAAAATCTTAAAAAAAAAAGTTATATACTCAGTTTTTCATTAATTGTATCATGCACTGCTAGCCTGATTTCCTCAATGAGATTCTAAGCTCCATAAAGGAAGGCACTCTTATTTTTCATTGTTTACAATACTTAGCTCAAAGTACATTGTTCCCAATAATTATTGGGATATTGACACTTTCATTGACAACCCATGTTTTTCTAGTTTTATATGTGTGTCTGTGTGTGGGGGAATTTCTATAAACCTTTGTAGTTTCTTATTATAAGGTTGGCTGTTTTATGATAGGAAAAAATTGTTTATCTTATTTCAAACTGAAAGGTGACATCAATCTATAAAAGTATATAAGGATAATAAACAATGACAAATTTTTTATTAAACTAATAGAAATATTAATTCTTTTCAAAGTATAACCAATATTTATATGTAGTTGGAATTTCAAAGATAGAATTAGGGCATAGGAATTTTTTAAATTTTTATTTCATTTTATTTTATTTTATTTTAATTTTATTTTTTTGATTCTTTGTCCATTTAGCAGCTGTATAAACTTTGGGCAAATTATTTAACCACATTCCACCCCAGTAAAGTTGTGAGAATAATTGTTCATAACTGAAAGGATTGTTAAAAAAAATTAAATGAGTTAACGTTGTTATAATAAAGAATTTAACTACACTTTGATCCTGGCTCCCTAGGAGTCAGGGATTTCTTGGAATTTCCCTAGTGATAAGAGTGACTCTGTTATTCATAATAGGCCCCTTGGACCACATCTGAGTTTATACAAACAAGGTCACACATGGTAAGCCTCTGGACAGTTTCAGGATAGGGATATAGTGCAGGGCTTTGAGCCTTGTGGTACCAGCCTGATCTCATTACCTTTAGGGAGAGGGGCTATTAACTGAGTTCAACCACATGGCCATTGATTCAATCAATCATACTTATGTAATGAAATCCCAATAAAATCTCTAGACACCTGCACAAGAGTGAGCTTCCTTGGTTGATAATCAAACAATGATGTGCTGGGAAGGTAATGTTTCCTGAGGACTCAGAGGCTTCACATTTAAGACCCTTTTAATGGTCTTTTGGCTGGTCCAGATTTGTATCCTTTGCAATAAAAACATAACTATAAGCATAGAGCATTCCTGAGTTCCACAAGTTCTTTTCTTTTTTTTAAGATTTTATTTATTTTAGAGAGAAAGAGAGTGAGTTGGGGGAGGAACAGAGGGAGAGGGACAAGCGGAATCCTCACTGAGTGCAGAGTTCAAGGCAGAGCTCAATCTCACAACCTCAAGGTCATGACCTGAGCTGAAGTCAAGAGTCGGACACCTAACTGACCGAGCCACCCAGGTGCCCCTCCATGAGGAAACCTTAACAAATCTGTAACTCTTGGGTTAGCCCTGCCATTTTCATCTCCTGAGTCCTGACCAACTGGAAAGTGAGGAGGGAAGGCACCCATAAGGACAGTCCTCCTGGCTGTCGCATATGCACAGCTTGGCTAATACCTTGCTGTAGTGTTTCCCATTGATGCTGAGGGGTTTTCTCTCCATCCTCTGCATGCTGTATTGATTTTGGAGACCACAAATCTGTGGCCTTGACCTCTAAAATGCTTACAATGTTTTGTGATGTAGGCTTTTCACTCTTTCTCTAATATAGCCCATGCTCCCCAGTGTGCAGGCATGGAGGAGATGGGGCCGTAGGGTAATATAAGCTGGATTCCCCACTACTCTCCCACTCTAAATATTATTTCTGTGATAATCTTAAATTTCTTGAGCATTTATCCTATCTTTCCTTATAAGAGTTTACTCTAGGGGGAGCCTGGGTGGCTCAATCAGTTAAGCATCTGACTTCGGCTCAGGCCATGATCCCAGGGTTCTGGGATTGAGCCCCACCTTGGGCTCCCTGCTCAGTGGGGAGGCTGCTTCTCCCTCTTCCGCTCCCCCTGCTTGTGCTGTCTCTCTCTCTCTCTGTTAAATAAATAAATAAATAAAATCTTAAAAAAAAAAAAAAAAAGAAAAGAGAGTTTCCTCCAGTAGTTACACAAACTGAGAGTTTAAAGGGATGGCTCATGGATCTTAGTCTCATAAAAATTAAGGTGCAGCCAACAGCCTTGATACTTTTTATCCTCTTCTTTCCCACTGACCACTTAAATAATCTTGCAACTTTAACTCCTAAGGATTGCCTTGCAAAATCTCTAAATGTGATCAGACAAGTCTGAATTTGCAATATGGCTTTGAAGTTCCTACATAATAAAGATGAAAATATACACCTTTCTGAACTGTTTTCTGCATCACTGAATTATCACTTCCTTACATGCCAATTTAAAGGTTATTGTGAGCTCCTTTATGGTGATACCACCTGCCGGTGGGAACCCTGTAACCCCTGTGGCATGGGAGTGAACTCAGTTAGTTTTTGCTAAGGTTGTGTGGATACCCCTGCAGTAGTAAATGTGCAGAGCTCCGTCCCTTTACATTTCTACAACTGCATATTTCAAAATTCCCCGTTGCCCAAAGCTGCCACAGCTGTCATTCCTATATCTGCACACTTTTTAAGGACGTTTCTAACTGATTAAATCAGATGAACAATCTTATTAAAACGCCGTAGAGGCTATATACCTCGGAGATTCCCCGGGTGGCGCCTAAAACCATCTATACTCGGAGGACTTGTCTATATTCAGACCTGATAAAATAAGCTTTTCCATCTTGACTGCACCCACATTTATCTAGGTAGAAGACTGGTTCAGGTCAAAGGTGTGAGTGGGGGTTACCATAACACTTATATTTCACTTTCTTTTTTTTGTTGCTGTTGAAAGTTTATACTAAGAGAATGGTAAGGTGCAGGGTGATGTGGCCAGAGGGAAGTGACCCGTGTGGAATGGCACCCAGACCACTGATGCTCACTGCACCTGTCTAGTGCGGAGCTATTACTCTGCACCTGGCCGACACCACCAGGCTGCAGCAATTCACTAAGAGAGACAAGGAATCAGGTGGAGGATCCAACCTATTCCAGCATTTTGAGAAGAGGGCAATACTCCAGGGGGACCATGTATTTATTGACACTCCCGTCAGCCTTTGAAAATGTACCCACATCCTCACCAAGATCCTTTACTTCATAAACTAGGGGGAACACCCAGGGACCATTGATGTGACCAAGGCCTTCTTTGCCATGACCAAGCTCTTTCAGTCCAATGGACTCCATTGGATGTGCTACTTGGTCATCCAGGAGATATCTTACTTTGGATGTCCTACCCTTATCACCCCAACACTATGCAGAAGTCACACCTTCTTTCTGAACCCAGTGGAAACTTCTTCCCAAGCCTCAGTATTCAAAACCAGTCAGCAATCACTGAAAAAAAAAATTTGTTTAACCTCTGCTCCAGGACTGTTAAGGAGTAACTTTTTTTTTTTTTTTTTTTAATAGGGGATGATTTTAGCCAGTTCTAGAACCTGCTGCCCGGCCTGTTAGGGAAGGGACATCCAAATGAATAGAATGCTTTCAACTCCTCTTGAATTTATCACCAAGGAAACCATCTTATTCTTATAAATAAATCAGTACATTTTTAAAAAATAAATACATAAATAAAAGAATGTTAAGGAGTTGTAGGAATAAATACACATGGACATTTGGGATTTTATAAAAGGGTCAACTTGTCAGAATTTGTGTTAATGAAGCTTAAACGAGGCCTCCTCAGAGATGAATGTTAGCGATAATTCTGGAACTTTGTGGCTTGACATGCCTTGTCTTTAACATCCTCCTGAGGATTCTGAGATGTCCTACGGAGAACTCAAGTGGTTAGGCACTGGAGGGATTTGAGCTTGTCTCTCAGGTCAGGAATCTTACAACTGACACATTACCTTGTGGTGACGGTACTGGAATAATTTGCAAAGCAAGGTCCTTAGGGAAAAGCAGAGAACAAAATAATGGAGAAAACCCTTATTTTTGAGAAAACAGGTGCAGCCAAATGTATAGGTTCAATTATTTTGGTGGAATCCAACCACCAACTTGGGGCTGATGCAGAAAGGAAAGTTGCTACAGGAAATATCAGAGTCAAATCCCTTACACCCTATCCCTGGGGACACCTGGAAAGCCTCTGTGGCTTTTACCTCAAAGCCCCCAGTCACCCGTGAAAATGCTTATCCTCATGATTTTAGGATCCCAAAATAGGAAATGCCTTCACGAAAAATAATTAGAAATTTTAATATATAATTATAACTCTGGTTATAACATATGACACTTTGTTTTTTATTTTGACTTTTGCACTTCCCAGTAAAACACATTTTATATACAATGTGGGTATTTCTTGCAAAATTCTTATTTTTTTATGGCAGGCTGTAACTATAAAGTGAATGCAGGACTCACTAATGTGCATTCTATTTTATAATTCTGAATTTCAATACTGAAACCAGACTGTATCAGCCATGAGTACTCATGTACATCCAGACAATGGAATAGTATTCAGAGCTAAAAAGAAATGAGCTATCAAGCCATGAAAAGATGTGGAGGAACATTTAATGCATATTACTAAGTGAAAAAAAAAGGCAATCTGAAAAGGCTACATACTGTATGATTTCAACTATATGACACTCTGGACTATATGATATTCCGAAAAAATAAAATCATGGAAGTTGGGGTTGGGGAGAGAGGAGTTCAGCAAGCAGGGTGCAGAGAAATTTTAGGGCAATAAAACTGTTCTGTGCAATATTATTAATGGTAATTCCTTGTCAAAACCTATAGAATGAACAACACTGAGAGTTAATCCTAATATAAATTATAAACTTTGGGTGATAATGTATCAATATAGGTTCAGCAGAATGTTGATAGTGTGGGAGGCTGTGCTTTTGTGGAGTCCGTGGGCATACAGGAATTCCTTGTACTTTTTGTTCAATTTTGCTTTGACCTAAAACTGCCCTAAATCATCAAGTCTGCTTTAAAAAATACTAAAATGAGATTTTCTGAGTATATAAATGAAATACTAAAAATCTAAAATATCACAAGCTTAATTTTTATTCTAATTTTTTCTATGCATACATTGAAATCATTGATATCACACTATATCTATATAGAATTTATAAAATTTCACATATAATTCGGAAGTCTGTTTATTCTTTCCTTTGTCTAAGCAAGCTTATTTATTAAAAACTCTTTATAAATATTTTTAACTACTTAAATATTAATATAATAATAACCCTCCTATCACTGGATGTTTGGGATATTTTCAGTTGCTGATTATTATAATAATGTTCTATAAGCATTTTCTATAATTCTAATTGTTTCATTAAGATGCATTACTATATGTGGAATGCCAAACATTTTAAGGCTTTTATTGAATAGCGTGCCATGCTTTCCCCCCAAAATTAAATTAAATGTTACTCTTACCAGGAGCATGTGAGAATGCTCTCCCCTTCCGTCTTCTGCATTGAACCTTATAATTTCTGATAGGTAATAATTACCCAGTCAACCTTGCCAGTATTTTTAAAAAAGTATTCCCCTATCTCCTCTTCTTTTATCCAGAAGAATAACAATATGATTAAATACAGAGGGTTGAAAGTATTGCATGAGGGTTTTTTTCATAGTGATCTACAGTCTCATTTCATTAGTAAGATTTGACGTACACTCTAGTGATATAATCAACTAGATGTGTATAATTGTTTTCAGAACACAGTGTGTGAATAAATGGTCTGTCTTTTTTACTTTTTAAGTTTAATGTGAATGGGTCCAGTTTGAATAGTTCAGCATCTCTCTTTTAAGTTTGAGTTTCCTAGATCATGTCCTGGGTAAGCTGGTCATTGCTTCCTATGGTAAAGTGGTCTGATGGGATCCTTAGTGACTAATTACTATTAGTATGAACATATGTGCTCCCAAAGACTTTCAACAACTTCTAGTGAAGAGAAGAACTATTGCATATTTATAAAAAGCTACTAGAACCATCAATCATGTGATCTTTGAAATCTTGACAAAGTCTCAATTCTCCTGGAAAGTTTGTCAAAGGGCATCTCGAGGAAATGCTATAGGTTCATGAATATTTATCAATACTGTTGTAAATTTGGCAACATGCTCAGGCTTTTTGCCTTAACCTTTTAAATGTGATGGACTGTATGAACTAAATTATGACATGAATGACTAGAAAAACTGATCAGGTGATATGAGGGCTGTGGCATTTCCTTAAGTCCAATATATTATATTACATATATCTTACTCTTTGAACATAGTTCTTGCTTTGCCAAAATATGCACTTTACATTCTCTGATTTGAAAGAGCTATGTTAGTGTGACACTCCAAAACCATGTTAGGGATTAGTTTGCCCATAATTTTCGGTTATTTTGAAAGCTACGTAGCTGATGGGATACGTGCTAATGTACAGTAAGCATCTGTATTAGAAGTTACTACTTTAATTTGTGGTTCACTGAATATATTCCATTTGTCAAACGTTGGCTTTCTCACAGCCTCTGTTCTAGGTGCCGTGATTACTGCTCTATTTAAGCTTGACCCTGGCTCTACTCTCACGAAGGTTCTAATTTTGGGAACAAAGAATTTGATGATCTGTGATGACCCCTGCATAAAAGAGAGTACAGAGTGGGACAAGTTATATACAAGGGAAACTGAATCTAATTTGAAAGAAGATAAAAGATTTCGGAAAAAGTAGCATTGAACCTGAGATTGGGAGGGAGCATAAGAATTATCTAAAAGATAATGGAGCGGAAACACTGTAGTAAAAAACCCTAAAGTGAGAAAGCATGATCTATTACAGGATTGGAAACAAAGACCACCACAGCTGGAGCAGAGCCAGTGAATATGACACCTAGACACATAGACACAGAAGCCTTGTCATACATTTTGAACTTTACCTCCAAAGATGTAATTGAAGTGTTTTAAGCAGAAGAGTGATGTAAAAATATTTGTATTTTTAAAATATCACATGAGGCGCCGTGAAGGAAAAGAGCTGGAGTGAAGCCAGGATAAAGGTACAGAGAGATTTGGTCCAGGCGGCAGCGGCGGGCAAGGCAGGTTACCGCAGCGCAGGGATCGATCTAGTGCGGCAAATGCAAAAAACAAATTCTTTTGAGAGATATTTGGGAGAGAACATTAATAGAATTTAGTAACTAATTCTGTTTGGAGCTAAAGAAATGTATTTAATTTGAGTTGCTGGATATCGGTGCACGTGTTAAGGTTAAGATTAGAATTGGGGCATTTTGAAGGACTCGTGGAACACTGAAGTGAAGGATTTAGACCATTGAATAGAGAGGTCTCAAGTACAAAAGATAGTGCTGGGCTAGAAATAGGATTTGGGCTTTATTAGAACATAGATGATGAAGCTATTAAAGTAGACAAAAATGCCAGTGGAAGGCATTTAAGAAAACGAAAGAAGCTCTGATAAATAAAACTTCAAATTCAAATATTTGGTAAAGAGAGCTGACCTTAACAATTCCCTCAGCTTGACCGAATTTTAGATAGGCTTCTTCCCGTGACTTACCTTTTCTCAGAGCATTTGCTTTAGAGAACTTATAATTGTAAATTCTTTCTTAGCTCCTTTGAGATGCAAATTTTAAGATTCCAGTATAATTAACATACAGCGTTATATTAGTTCCAGGTATGCAATATAGTGATTCAACAATTCTATATATTTCTTCGTTCTCATCAAGATAGTGTACTTTTGATCACCATTCTATTTCACCCGTTCCCCATCCACCTCTTCTCTGGCACCAGTTTGTTCTCTATGTTTAAGAGTCTGGTTTTCTGTTTGTCTTTTGTTTTCCTTTTTTGGTTTTGTTTCTTAAATTCTACACATAAGTGAAATCATACAGTGTTTGTTTTTCTCTGACTGACTAATTTCTCTTAGCATCATGTTCCCTAGATCCATTCATATTGTTGCAAATGGCAAAATGCCATTCTTTTTTATGGCTGAGTGATATTCTGGGTCATAAATCTTTTTAAAAGCTTTTAGCCACTTGTACAGTTCAGAATTATCTCTTGCAAGGACCTGGGGATCATTCTTTGAAATGAAGCAATCATCCAATTTCTGTGGGAAGATAGGAACCTAACTTTGGAGAATGCTTAGCTCCAAGTTATAAAATACCTCCTGTTATGAAATTCTTAGAAAGTTTGTTTTTCCTGTTGATAAAGCCAATTAACAAACACAGATGGCTGAAAATCTCCCATTCACCTCAGCTCTTGAAAACCCTACCTCCTGCCTTTTGTGTCAGAGCTGGATTCAGACTGAGTCTCGGCCTCTCTTATATATTGAAATAGACTTGCAGAGAGTCTTTGTTGCCTGTTTAACTTTATCTGGTGCCACAAAAACAGACTGAGAATGATCAACATTATAGATGGAAGAAAACCAGAATATTATAGCATTACGGAAATCAAGGAAAAATAATGATTCAAGAAAGAAGTTATGCCCATCACTGTCAAAAACGGCTGAAATGTCAAGTATGGTAAAGACTAAACCAATTTTATTAAATTAAATCCATGTGAACATAGTAAAATCAAAGAGTACAGGGTGTGTGAATAGAAAGCAGCTTGGAGTGAGTTGAAGAAAAAGCAGTAAGTAAATAAATGAACACTATCAGGGTAGACAAGAACAAAATACATAATCTTTTTTCTTTTTCAATAAAAATTAAAACTGAGCTTTATTTTCCTTCCAGAGTCAAGTTACAGTTGAAGCATGTAGGACAGAATGTAATGTTTTACCAAAAACAATTCCTCTTTGACTTTCTTTTTCTTTCCTTCCTTTCTTTCTTTTCCTTTTTCTTTCTTTCTTCCTATGTTTCAAGGTTTTTTTTTTTTTTAAAGATTTTATTTATTTATTTGACAGAGAGAAAATGGTCACAAGTAGGCAGAGTCTGGCAGAGAGAGTGGGGGAAGCAGGCTCCTTGCTGAGCAGACAGCCTGATGTGGGGCTCGATCCCAGGACCCTGAGATCATGACTTGAGCCAAAGGCAGAGACTTTAACCCACTGAGCCACCCAGGCACCCTGTGTTTCAAGTTTTTATTTAAATTTTAGTTAGTTAACATATAGTGCTGTATTAGTTTTAGGCGTAGAATTTAGTGATTCATCACTTTCACTTATAACACCCAGTACTCATCACAGCAAGTGCTCTCCTTAATACCCATCATCCATCTAGCCAAGCCTCCCTACCACTTATGTCCCCTCCAGCAAACCTTAGTTTGTTAAGGGTCTTCTTATGGTTTTCCTGCCTTTCTCTCTTTTTTTCCTTTATCCTATGTTCATCTGTCCTGTTTCTTATATTCCACACGTGAGTGAAATCATAAGGTATTTGTCTTTCTCTGACTGACTTATTTTGCTTACATAATACATTTTAGCTTCATCCATATCATTGCAAATGGCAAGATTTCATTCTTTTTGATGGCTGAGTAATATTCCATTGTGCATATAACACTTCTTTATCCATTCATCATTTGATGGATATTTGGGCTCTTTCCATAATTTGGCAATTGTGGGTAATCCTGTTATAAGCATCAGGAAGCATGTACCCTTGGAATCAGCATTTTTGTATCCTTTGGATAAATACCTAGTTTTGCAATTGCTGGGTCATAAAGTAGTTCTATTATTAACTTTTTTGAGGAAACTCCACACTGTTTTTCATAGTGGCTTCACCAGTTTACTTTCCTGCCATCAGTGTAAGAGGGTTCCCCTTTCTCTGCATCCTTGCCAACATCTATTGTTTCCTGTGTTGTTAATTGTAGCCATTCTGACAGATGTGATGTGGTATCTCATTGTAGTTTTGATTTGTATTTCCCTGATGATGAGTGATGTTGAGCATCTTTTCATGTGTCTATTAGACATTTGAGATACACAGTCTCTCTCTCTCTCTCTTTTTTTAAGTACACAGGGCTCAAACTCACAACTCTGAGATCAAGACTTCGTATCAAGAGACCAACACTTAACTGACTGAGCCACTCAGCTGCCCTGAGATGCAAAGTATCTTAATCTGATTTCGTTATTAGGTTACTATGTATATATTCAATTCAGAGACCCCATCGAAGAAATTCATTTCTACTACCCACCATTTTTTATAACATAACCATCTTAAGAAGTTCCTTAAAAATTCCACAATTACATTGTTGACTTCATTTATGAAATTTAATGATCTATAATATTGTTATTGTACTGAGAAGTATTCTTTTAATAATCATACAAGTTCATAAAGTATTTTAGTTAGTTCTTTGTGAACCTGAAGGATATGAGAAATCTTATTCACAAGTATTTGGGCCACCGTTAATCAAAAGCCCATCGTGATTCTGTTTGGGTCATTTATTTTGTTTCCTTAAAGATGAAATGAAAACTTCTTAGAACATCATATTTGGAAGCTAGTTTACTGACATAACTTCCATCCATATGTCCTCACTCAGCCATTTCATGCCATGGTTCTGTTCAAAATCTCAGATGGAAATACCATTTCACTGTTTATTATTAGTATTTCAGAATGGATTTCTGTGACCTGATTTTGACTGAAATTAAACTGGGGTTTATCCATTTTTATTGGGACAGAATGCTATAATTAGAAGCTGTAAATATCCAATAAGTGAATACGCAATAAAATGGTAATAGGCACTATCATTTATGAAACTGAAAATCCCTGTACTGATATAATATAAATCAGAGAATTGTATAATTATATGGATCCACAAGGAAATAGCGCCCTTCTCTGCACATGGTCATCATAACTCTAGCTCATGTTCTTCTAATAGAAGTCCAATAAGATTTTATTCTCTTGGATATTTCATTTCACTTAAAGGATAATAGTTTTATGTGTTTATGAGGGTTATATTTTTGATAGTGAGAAGATGTAAATAAGACTGGAAAAGAAACTCTAAGGCATCCTGATGATAGAAGAAAGGTCCATTTTGATGCCAAGCTCAACAATTATACTATGCAGTCCCAATGCTCTGGGAGAATATATAACCACAGTTGGCAATGATGGCTCTGATTCCAGGACAAATAAAAGTGAAAGTGAGTTTCTCTTTTCCAATACATAGTTCATTTTGGCAGCAAAGCCAATGGGAAGAATTGATGATGCAACACCGATATCAAATTGTGTGATTTAGTGCACACACTGATCTGACCATGTAATAAGTAATAACCAGAAGTCTCCAGAAGCACATTCAACTGCTCTCTTATATACAACTCAAATACTTCCCAAGCATGAATTCATTCTTTACCAATAGCACAACGTAAAGCAAGTTCCTTTCCAGTTTTTGCCCCAAAGTTGAGCTCACAAGCTTCTATTACTGTTTATTTCATTTACATGAGATTTTTCTCATGATAATGCTATTAGCTTGAAGGTTCTATTGCCAGGACCATAAGGAGAGGTGTTTACCCAATTTCAGTCTTTTTTTTTTTTTTTTAAGGAAGGAAAGAAGGAACCTCCTTTTTTTAGGGAGGGCAGAGGGAGAGGGAGAGAGAATCTTAAGCAGGCTCTGGATCCTGCATGGCACCCAATGTGGGACTTGATTTCATAGCCCTGAGATCACAACCTGTACTGAAACCAAGAGTCAGATACTTAACCAACTGAGCCACTCTGGTGCCCCTCACCCAATTTTATTCTCTCTCTCTTTTTTTTAAAGATTTTATTAATTAATTTATTTATTTGACAGAGAGAGAGAGAGATGACAAGTAGGCAGAGAGGCAGGCGGGGGGCGGGGGAAGCAGGCTCCCTGCTGAGCAGAGATCCCAATGCGGGGCTCGATCCCAGGACCCTGGGATCATAACCTGAGCTGAAGGCAGAGGCTTTAACCCACTGAGCCACCCAGGTGCCCTTCCTAATTTTAGTCTTGTTAGAGACCTTGAACCTATTAATCAGATACCCTTTTCTTCTACTTTATCTCTAGATGATCACTAAAACTCCAAATCATTTCACAATTTGGCTTGATTTTTATCCTTGATTTTCTATCTCCTTTACATCTGGTTGACCTGAGTAATTTTTCTTGAATTTACTACCTTAATTCAAAAATATAAAAAGTTCCCCTGTATCCCTATGGTTATCACAACTCCATTCTCTTTGGGGCTGATGTTCCTGTAAAAGATTCAAAGTGAGCTTTGGTTCTCTAATTGATTTAAGTTTACTACATAATTTTATTTATTTTTAAAAGTAAATGTTTTATTTCACTTTCCCTATGTAACAGAATTTCCCTTTAATCAAGCCTATCACCCAACATTGATCATGTCTCTTTCTAAATATTTATATCTCGGGGTGCCTGGGTGGCTCAGTGGTTAAGCCTCTGCCTTCGGCTCAGGTCACGATCTCAGGGTCCTGGGATCTGACTCTCTGCTCAGCGGGGAGCCTGCTTCCCTCTCTCTCTCTCTCTCTGCCTGCCTCTCTGCCTGCTTCTGATCTCTCTTTCTCTGTGTCAAATGAATAAATAAAATCTTTAATAAATTAAAAAAAAATCTTAAATAAATAAATAAATATTTATATCTCCCCCAAACTACCATATTCATTATTTCATCATTTAATATTTCATCTCCTCTTTCTTCTTTTATTTATTCCTTTATAATACATTATACTAACAAAAGATGATTCTTTGATTATTGGAACCAGTCTTAACACCAGATCTGCCTGGTCACTTCTACCTTTTTAGGCCCACAGACAATTTTTTTGCTTCAGGACTTGAAGAGACCTGTACTTTCTGCGATCATAAAACCATAAGTGCTGTCTCCCTTGCTTCAACTCTTAGCACAAAGACTGTTTCAGATTTCCCAGATATGTAACCTAGGATGTAACAAGTTTTCCATCATGGCTCTAGGCATTGTTCCTGACAATTCCAGCAGTGTCTAGTTGTACTGATATTTTTGTGGTTCAAACACCTTGTGTTTCCTTTCTTTCCTTCTTTACTTCACTCCCTTGGGATTGCACATCTCAGTAATTATCGGTAAACTGAGTCAGGCTCTATTTCAAAGACTTCATCATCACTTTTTTTTTTTAATTAATTTTTATTAACATATAGTGTATTATTTGCCCCGGGGTACATGTCTGTGAATCATCAGGCTTACACATTTCACAGCACTTAATAGCTCATACCCTCCCCAATGTCCACAACCCAGCCACCCTACCCCCCCCCCCCCCCCCCCAGCCACCCTCAGTTCGTTTCATGAGTCTAGGAGTCTCTTATGGTTTGTCTCCCTCCCCATCCCTTCCTGTTTCATTTCTCTCCCTCACCACCCCCAAACTCCCTCCTTGCCTCTCAAATTCTTCATATCAGAGAGATCATTCATCATCACTTTTATTGTAACTCTCCTCATCATGCTGCTGTTACATACACTTATACAGTCTCAATTTCTAAAGGTTGGTATCCTTTTAACTGGGCAGTAGTATTGTATCTAGGAATGATAGCATTTTATTACCGTAGAGAATTTTGACCACTTTCATTTTAATCTAAGTACTTTCAGTCCAAATACTGGCATGTTTACCAAACTCTGTAATTTCTACACATTTCTACTCAATTTTTCACTTCCTTTGGAATAAACTCCAAAATATCACACGATTTCCCCTTATGACATAATCACAATATTTCTTCCACTGTGTGTCACTTTAATTTACTTTGTAGACTAAAAGTCTTCCATGGTGCATTTTGCATGGTCAAGAAGAGTTTCTCAGTACCTCTTCTTTACTTCCCAATATAAATTTTAGAATTTTTTTTCCTCCAAATGAACGTAAAGCATAATTACACAACCCTAATAATAGCACAGAGATCACACCTTGTATAACTTGTCCTCAAGCACAGTCCATTTTTCCAAAATTGGGGTCCACATATCCTGGTAGGATCCCAAGTGACAGTCAAAAACACTGTCTCACATTGACACAAGTGGGATTTCCAAAGTTTGGCAGGCTGAGTAACCAAAGTAGGAGATGCCAAAGTAATTTGATTCTTAAAAAAACAGAAACATGCCAAAAAGACTAATCATTCCTCTTTAGCATTTTACACAAATCTTTTTACTTATTTTATTCCCTTTTAGAAAACGTGAGCCCACATCTGTATTTTCAGTTACATTTTTGAAATTTTAGTCTGGTACTCACATAATTTTTATTGATCAAGAAATTTACATATGCATGTCAATTACTTTTATTATAATTTGTGATATAGTCCCCCTGTTAGCATCATTATATTTTCATGAATTTTACGAAAAACCCCACTTATTCTTATCAGCTGTTATTGCTTCCCTTTTTGATGCACAAATCATCCATGTTTGTCCACTAATAGCGCTCTCTTCAGGGTGGACTATTTATCCTCTGTAGTAATATCTAAGAACATTCTTGTTTTCTTCAAACAACACATATCAGGTTTAATATATTCATTATTATTATTATTATTATTTTTATTTTTATTGGCTCTAAAATGCAGAATCAGCTCCTTTCTGGATATCAAGGATGCACATTGACAAGTAGAAGAAAGAATGAAGACAGGATAGAAGGTTCAGCCCTTTTTGATAATAAAATAGGAGTTTTTCTTTTCTTTTTTTTTTTAAATATAACATAGAACTAAGTTGGTAATTAAATTTGTTCCTTCTTTCCTAAATTTCATATATTACTTTACTTGAATTTGAGTTTTGAGTTGTCCATTTTATTTTTGTTTAGGTATTTTTAGCCCAGCATCCTAAAAGTGAGTATAAATTATGCAGGTCCAGGTAGGACCCTTTTAATCAAGCAAATCAAAAGTAAAATAACCCCCCAAACACTAGAGAATTATGTCAAAAGTATAGTCCTAACATATTAACAAGATATAGTGATTAAAAATAAAGACAAATGTTGTTTTTCAAAGTTTGGCTTAAAATTGGCTTCTAGCCTTTTTGTTTGGACTCCACTAAGGGAATTTCTTTCTTCTTCTTCTTCTTTTTTTTTTTTGCGGGTAACTTTTTATTTATTTTATTTATTTTTATTTTTTATTAACATATAATGTACTATTTACCCCAGCACTAAGGGAATTTCTTTACCATTTATAGATAACTGCTTTATTAGTGCCACTTATGCTTTTACTGCATGTGGTTTTAAGTCATTGGTTACAGTTTCATAGAGGCACCTGTATTTTCATGTTATCATGGTACTGCTCTAGCTCAATTCCCCAAACTAGTAAAAAGATTCAATAACACCCACTGGAATTAATACCCAGAATTCTTAAAGTCAGATATGGAAGCACAAATGTAAAAGTTGCAACTCAGAAAAGTAGTAAATATTAGCTTCTGTATATCCCTGTAACCTTCTTAATTGTAATCAGTATTTTGCAAAACACGAGTTTTCTTAAGATAGATTGATAATAGGTAGCTATGTAGGTAGATGGATGATAAATGACATATAGATGATAGATGATAGAGAGAGAGATAATGAAAAACCAATAGCTTCAGATTTACTCTGTCCGTCTTCCCTATTTTTTAAAGCTCAGATTGGAGGCAGAGCTACAGTTCACAGAAGGGCAGCTTTTCTCTCTCTTGTTCCTGGTAGAAATGGTACGGTAAAGTCACTTTGTGCTTTTCCTTGCTAATCCATTTTCTCTCTTCTACCTCTTCCATGGAACAAGCACAATAGGGAACACATAAGGCTGTATCTATTTAGTGTATTAACATTTGAGCTTAAAAGGTAATTCAGATTCTAATGAGATGTCGACCAAAAGCAATGTTATGCAAATAAAATTATTCTATTTTCCCCAGTCTTTATGTTTAAACTTATCATAAGAGATTGTATATAATATTAAATATTTTATTAAACTTAAATTCTTTAAGTTCACCTGAATGCCAGTATCAGGTTACAGTTCCATACTCATAATGCACAGTATGTACGAATGTTGGCATCTTTTCAAGTTCCCTTGATACACATCCAAGTTTTATGGGTGCGATTTTGGAGCCTCTTGTTGAAAATTTATCTGCAATGGCAAAAGAAGTGACTGCACTCATCCACAATGCTTGCCACTAAAATTACACCTCATGGAGACATAGAAAGACAATGTTTACCCCTGTAAAACTGAAGGAACACCTGCAAACATAGATGGGGATGAAGGTCAAGAGCACCATAGAGCACCTGGTATAGGGAGTGTTTTTAATCATTCATCTCCTGGAAAGGAAGCAATGCTAAATCCCTCCCTCAATTGAACTAACTCATTACAGGCAAATTCTTGCCAAGTTTCTGTTGTGGGATTTTCTATTCACTCAAAGGTAGGCTATTTATCCTAGTGAAATACATTCCTTTCCTGAACCATGTCTTTTCATGTGAACTACTAGCATTAGTGCATTCCTGTGTCATGAATAAAAACAACCACTGGACAAATGTGTTGAATTTCATTTTGCCCAAGAGGAACAGTCTGTATATCTCCCCCCAACCCTGTATTTCTATTTTACCCTATTATCCCCTTATGTTTATACAGAAAAAAATGCTTGACCTTGGAGGAGTAGAAAAAATAACATTACACACAATTGAAATTTATGGGAAATTACCACTAAATGGCTGATTCAAAGGAATTAACCTGTCGTGTATGTATTTTTTAGTACCTTATTCTTCTCCTACCTACACAGAAGAACTTCAAGGGTCTTTTATTTTTTTCTAAAGGGACTAGAATTTACAAAATGTTAAAGCATAAAATACTGTATAATAGTTTGCAAAGATTTAGGAGGTATTCTGGAAATACTAGCCCAGGAAAAATACATTGTAACCAGGAGAATTTTAAGATTACAGAGCATTTGTATTTGTGGGCATATAGTCATGAACAATACTTCATAAAAGAAAAATTGCATTTGTAAAAAAACGAGTTATCACTCAGCTGGAGGCAAAATAGACAGTTGATACTTTTATTCCCTGCTGGCCTGGGATTTTAGAAAATTCAAAAACAACAACAACCAAACCTCCATGTTATATATAATTCAAGCTAACATTGTATGTATTTTCACTTAGTTCCATGGGGTTGCTTCCATGTTAACGCTGAGATGGTCCCAAGTCTCTCTGTTTTTGAGTGTCTATTGGCCCAAGAGCTTAAGGTTCATGTGATCCTGTATGTGTTGCAGCTAGATGGTGCTAGCCATCTCCTACTAATAATGTTATAGACAAGCAAAAGTCAGTTCAATATATCCGCACAACTGTAAATCTTTTCAAAACAGTACTGGTGTCAGCTGCGTAGGGGAGACACACTGTTTACTTCTAAATTCCCTGGGTTGTTACAGAGCTTCTTAAAGATGGGACTAGGGGAAAAAATGGCCAGTGGACAATTGCAGGATGGCATTTTCGCATTGCTTCAGTGGACTCATGAGAGAATTATAGAAATCTTTTCTTTATGTTTTTTCTGTGTTAAAGTAAAAACACCTGACAACAATAGATTCTGTCCCTTGGTGGTAGCTCAGGTTGTTGTCATATTAATGCAAGTTTTCTATTTTGTTTGTTTTTTGTTTTTCTTTTAGAGATTTTATTTACTTATCTGACAGAGAAAAACACAGAGAGAGAAAGGGGACACAAGCGAGGGAGTGGGAGAGGGGGTAGCAGGCTTCCTGCCGAGCAGGGAGCCCGATGTGGGGCTCGATGTGGGGCTCAATCCCAGAACTCTGGGATCATGACCTGAGCCAAAGGCAGACACTTAATGACTGAGCCACCCAAGTGTAGCTTTTGTTTTATTTTTTTAAAAGCTGGGTCATTTAGTCATTTTAGGTTTCTTGGGACAAAGCAGAATTACAAGGGAAAAATATCTACTTGAACATTTTTTTCTCTTCCTTTCCCCTTTCTCCTTCTTTCCATACTCTGCTCATCCTCTAAGAAATACTATAGCAATGGAGATGAAAAATTTCTATTCAGCAACTTCAATATTTAATAATATGACAAGCATAAACAAGTTAGGTTAAACAGATCTCCTATTTCTTCTTTGAATCTTTTTTGTGTCATTGATTCAAACCTTGGGAGGGAAAAATTAATATTTTTCATGCAACATTTGTTTTTCTAGTTTTACCAGATGAAAATACAAAAACAAAGAAAAAAATTTTTTGGCTGTTTTTAACCATTGCAGCAGGAAGAAATTACCTTATTTATAGGGTAATATTTAGGAATTAGTAAAGATAATAAAATGATAATTTATGAATACATCCTTTTCAGTTTTAGCAAAATCTTTGTCTTCTACTTCTAGGTAGGAGGGGAAGAAATTAAAGTGATGAACACTCGTCATCTTCTAGCTAAAATTTTCTATTCTTGCTCAATCAATGAAGATTAAAAAGCAGAGTAAAATTCTCAGAAGTCACTTTTGATGAAAACTAATACCTGCAGCACATACACATATGTCCACACACATTATAAATACAATCATGTAGAGAAAAAAAATAAAAGGGGACTTCTGACAGGAAAACATGAACCACTTGTTTGCATAATAGTTGTTTCTCTAGTCTATTCATCTTACATACCAGAACCCATAGTTCCCATGAATTATCTATAATGATATGAGGATATCCTAATCACCATCAATGCAAGGTTCAGTTGGTTAAGCATCTGACTCTTGATTTGGCTCACGTCATCATCTCAGAGTTGTGAGATGAAGTGCCACATTGGACTCGGTGCCCATGGAGAGTCTGCTTGAGATTCTCTCTCTCTCTCTCTCTCCTTCTCTCCTCTCCCAGCTTGGGTGCATATTCTCTTTTTCTCTCTCTTTGACCTTCCCTTGGTATCTGTCATCAAAATTATGCTTACTAAAGCTTTTTTAAAAAAGATTTATATAACAAAACAAGTATACATTTTCCATAAGTGTAGGCATGAAATATTAAAGTTTTCCTGAATTTTTGTTACACCAAGAAATGTCTCTTGTTACTAAACCAAGTCAGAATGAATCCAATCTAACCTGAAAAACTATACAAGTCTTTGATCTCCCAAGGATAATGAAGGAAGGAGTAAATTTCCTAATATTCAATGAACAGCTAATAATGGAAAATAGTTCCTCAGAAAACAGTCTTATGGATAAACACATGAGTGTCACTGAAAAGCATTACATATTCTTCATATGAAATTAATGACATTGCCTCTTAGAGCAAAGCAAAGTCATGTTAAGGCTTAAAACTACCCAGGAGTCATCTATCCATAACACTAGCAATATCAGTAACACTATAATATAGTCGATGTGAATATTATATGTACTTTTATATAATTTCTACTTTTGTTCTGCAAATGAACTGCACTGTTTTTGTACAGGGCCACTTAGTTTGAGTTCTTCTATGGTGCTCTGATGATCTATCTTTGAATTATGAAATAAGATGTTTTCATACCCTCTGTGCTTTTTTCTCTTCATTTAACTAACCATACATATACTACAGAGTTTGAATGGATCCTTTCATTAAGTCAGTTAATTTACTTATAAGAAGTTATGCAATAAATCTGAGCAAAGTCTTCAGTACATGCACCACAGTCCTCTTTTAGTTGGAGGGCTATTGTATTAGAAATAAGCTGGCACATAGAAGGAGCAGACACTCCCAAGCTCCTTTTATCTCAATTCCTCCTACTGTGAAAGCTAGAGCTCCACACTTTTCCCATTTTCTGTACCTCCTATGGTGATGGCGACACTCAGGTTCAGAATGATGAAATCTTATGAAAAGCTTGCTGCTACACTGCTTTCTTGATGAAAAGACAAAACAAAACTGGTGTCTAAACTAAAAGAGGGTAAAAAAAAAAAAACAAAACAACCCTCCTTTCTGCCTCAAAAGAAGTATGAGATCTGGAATTGAAGTAGTCTTCTTGTAACCATCAACACAAAAATAAGTTTAAATATGTCAACATATTGAGGATAAAGGAGCAGAACTAAAGGGAGAATAGTAGGTCCTTGAAGGGATCTTGGTCTTGCTGAGTTTAAACCAACATCTTCTACTAGAATTTGCTCCATGAAGAAAGGAAACTCTTTTTACAATTAATGTACTATTATTTTGATTTTCTATTCCTTGAAAATGACTAATTGAGTCACATTTCACGTATATTTGCTAAATTTTGAATTAAAGTAGTTACAGTATTATATTTGGCTATAGACTATAATGTCATGGGTCTGTGCATCTTTTATACTCATGTGTATGTGTAGGATGATACATCTCAGTATCATCCTATGTTCCAAGGAGGATGCTTTAGGTCCATATAGTGTATCTTCCTTTCAACTATAAAGAAGGAGAAATAAAGCAAGGGATACAGTCCACTGATTCTTAAGAGCATGGAAGCCCACTTGCTTACATCTTGTTCACTAGAACTGAGTTTTATAAACACATCTAAGTAAAAGCAAGGCTGACAAATGTGCTCACTTATAAATTCTGTTACCAAAATGGGAGAGATTAGTATCCTAGGGCCAGATATGGTCACTGTTCCTGCCCTTCTCTTTGGCCACCAGAATATTCATGTTCACTACCTTTCTTACATATAGAAAATTTCGCCTTCCTCCCTAGAACGAAAAATCTTAAACTCTCCTCTAGCTCCTGCAGCCAGTTCAACTGTCAAAGCCAGCTAGGTGATCCTGTTGTTGTTTTGTTTGTTTTCTGCAGCCCATTCAAAGCCCAGTATCCCTCAATATGTGGTACAGTCTTTTCCAGGAGGTATACATATTCAGTGTTGAAATACAGGCAGAAAACCACAGTAAAAACATACAGCCATCATTAGGCCATAGCAACAATACAAGTCCATTAGGAAGGGATAATGAATAGTCTTGCCTCCGACACAGGTATAAATTACTACATTGGCACATCTGGCAACCCTGATTGTATTCTTTGGGAAGCATCCACTTTTTCATTGTTTTCTGAGTACCTCATGTGTCCTTAGAGTAGTTCTTCATTATTTTTTGTTCTTCATAGTCACATCTATGGTGAGCACCAGAAAATATGTACTTTTGGGGGGCTGCACAGATTTAAGAGCTCACCTTCTACTGGTTTGGATTTGTGGGTCCTGAAAATACTATTGGATAGAAAATATACTAACTTTTGCAGCCCAGTCTGTCTCTTGTTTTCTGTAGCAATTTTCTATTCAACAGCTCTCTGAGTTTGTTTCTAGTCAATTTCATATCCATGTTCCCCGAGCAGAATATTTTGTTTACACCTAGTTTTTAACCTTGAAATCTCTGGTGTTTTTATAAAAAACTTTATCCATCCTCAATCCTCTCAATTAGTGCAGGTTATCTTATACTGTCTGAAATAATGTCATAGGAGGGGGAAGCAACACTCTTGATAGAAATCTGCCATTAGGCTTGAAACCTTTGTGGGGAAGAACACTAGCATTACTTCTTGTTAAGTCTACCATTTTGAAGCTAATACTTAACTGGTCCAGTTTTAGTACAAAAGCAGGTGGCAGTTTTAATCATTTATAGCTGCAAATTATGGATCTTCCTGTCAGTTTCTGGGCCGAGACAAAAAGTGCTTCCTATGGCACACCTGATCCCTTTTCTACCCAGCTTGTGGTTCTGGAGAGCTCTGACCTAAGTTCATCTTCTTAAGCATTTTTTTTTTTTTTAAATCAGTGACAACATTTTCTGAAATAGTAGGAATACGATTATTTCCTGGTTAACAAATGATCTGGCTTCAAAGTTGCAATAGATAATATTTGGCTAAAAGTTTTTCATGGCATGATAAGGATAACGAGCAACTCAGCTTTCATAATCTGAGTCTTTGCTATCTTACTCAAACATTTCCACTAAGCCTACATTAATAATTTCTAAAATTTAGAATTTTAGTTAACGATTTTAGTTAACTCCCAATTTTAGTTAACAAAATCTTTATCAGTCTTAAAATCAACCAAAATGATAATGACTTAAGTAATTCAGAAGTTTCTTCCCATTAATCCAAAAGCTCAGAGGTCAACATGGCAGGATTGGGGTGGCAGCACTGTTCTACTAGCTCTTCACGGCCCGGATTTCTCCATCTCTAGGGATTGGCTGTATTGTCTTGGTTCAAGATGGTAGCATTTGCATTCTAGGCAGCAAGATGAAGAAAATGACAGGATAGGGACAAAGTTGTGCACAGAATTATCTTTCATAGAAGGTACTCCTTCTTATGGGCCAGGATTTAGTCAGATGGCCCTATTTAGCTGCAAGAGTCTAGAAATTTGACCTATATTCTAAGTAGTATCAATCACAAATACAATTTTTAGAAGGGTAGGAGGAATAATATTATTAAAAAAATTCAAGAAACAAGGAAAGTAATATTAGGGAAAAATAGCGGTTTTTATCATATTGTTTTACCATTGTTTTTCTTTTTTTTTTAACAGACCATTAGGGTATTGTGTATTCAAGGGTGATAGCTGGGGATAAAGATGGAGATGGTAACAAACTACTCAGTTGCTAATCAGAGAAACTGCCAGAGGAAGAAGTGCTTTCTTAGAATTGGCAATATTATGATGTGAAAAGCCATTTCTATGTTCCTTAAAATATTCTGAAAGTATGCAAAGTGGAAGCAATGTACCAGCTTCGCTGAGCCAGTGTTCCACTCTATTCAGATTGAAAACAACCTTACAATTCAGCAATTGGTTGTAAAATTCTAGCTAACATTACAACAAATTCAAAGAGCTATACCTTAGTTTTTTTTTTTTTTTTCTCATATCTCCCCTCCCCCTTTTCTGATGTTTAGGAACTAACAGTCACACTTTGTCTCTTTTGTAAAAAAACAAAACAAAACAAAACTGATAATCCCCTTTCTTTCCATGAAACTGCGTGAAGATAAGTAATTTATTCCTCCTCACTTGGATCATTTTTTATTAAATATTCTATTAAAAAAATGTTTCTTTTTAAAATACATTTGTTTATTTTAGAGAGGGAGAGAGAAAGAGTTGGGGAAGAGGGGCAGAGTGAGAGGGAAAGAGAGAATCTCAAGGAGACTCCCAGCTGAGCACAAAGACCATCACAGGGTTTGATCTCAAGACCGGAGCTGAAATCAAGAGTTGAATGCTTAACTGACTGTGCCACCCGGGCACCGCACAAAAAACTGTTTCTAATTCAATGTTAAGTTAGTTTCTTAATGTAAAGTTAGAGAAATTCTAGAAAAATACAGGCCCTCAAGATTGGGTCTTCAAGTTTTATAGTCTCAAACTGAAAAGGATAAGCAATTTTAAAGCCTATAGAAGAAATCCCAAATGTTTTTCAAAAGTGTTTGGATTTAGCTTCAATCAGAAATGAAGCAGCATAATATTCCATTGTATATATAGATCATATTGTATTGAGGAGGGCACATATTGCATGGAACACTGGGTGTGGTACATGAACAATGAATCTTGGAACACTGAAAAAATAAAATTAAATAAAAAAAAAGAAATGAAGCAGCACTGAATCAGAAATAAATCAGCTTCAGAAAAGATAGCATTCTGTTATGCCAAAAGATTTGCTCCTCTTAAAGATACATTGTAAAACACATTTTAATAACATTTATCATACATTATCAGTTCTTTAAGAAACTTCAAGCTATTGATGTACATCTCAATGGATATCAAAGGAGTCTCCTCTGTGTGGTTGCTAAGAATCTGATGCATCAAAGTCAGAAAATTTTATCCTCATTGATTGTGTTTTTCTAACAAAAATGAATACTTGGACTAATAAAAAAACAGGGAAAAAATCATCAAAATGAGAAAATAGAATTTTCCTACCATTTTCCTCCCAAAGAACACCAATTCTAACAATTACTAATGGAGGAAAGCATCTTTGTGAAAGTCCAGGAATCAGAGAAACTCCAGCACAATACTGGAATAAAACCAATCTGATACTGGACATGCTGAAAAGGGTAAGAAAACAGTTCTATTTTACTTGTGTCACTCCTCCCCCAAGGCAGCATAGCTCAGGGTCAGGAGAGATCTAGGCTTGTGATTTCTTCAATGGAGAAAGTGAAAGCACGTGAGTAGGTACCTAGCTTCCTCAGCTATATAGGATGCTTCCAAAGAGACCTACTTCTTTCTTATCCCATCCCAAATACTTAGGTATGCTACACAACTGTGGGCAAGGAGTAGCTGGGAAAACAGCAGTCAGGGCTCTTGGAGGGCATCAGGGGGACATGGATCCTACTAGCCACTATGGGAACTCTGTCAGGAAGCCTGCCCGCAAGCTGGGGAATGCCTTGTCTATGGATCACCCCAACTGGTCCAAGGGCATCCCTTATGCTCCACATGACTTAGCAACACACATGTACACATCATCCCATGGCCATTTCATTATTTACCCCCAATGGTGGTGAAAGCATGCTTTTGTAATTAGCTGGTGAGCACATGTAGCAAGCAGCCCAACTGTGCAAGATTGGAAGAAAGTACACACATTTGAGCATTTGGCATCACCTGCATGAAAAATCAAAGAACATGATAACACCAAAGGAACATAATAATTTTGCAGCAAAAGAACCTGAAGAAATATTGATTTGTGATTTTTCCAATAAAGAATAAAAAAAATCATGTTTTAAGAAAGCTCAGTGAACTATAAGAAAACATAGAAAAACAGTTTGATGAAATCAGGAAAACACACCACAAACAAGATGAGAAGTTTAACAGAGAGATTAGAAATATAAAAAACAAACATAACACAATAAAAAATAAAACATTTCAGGTATCTGATATTTAAAAAAACCCCAGAAATTCTAGAGTTAAAGAATACTATGATTGAAATGAAAAATGCAAGAGCACCAGAAGGCAAGTCATTTGAATTTATCCAGTCAGATGAGAACAAAGACAAAGGAAAGGAAGAAGAGTGAGGAAAACCTATGTGAGCTACAGGATACAGCTAAAAGAAACGATTTATATATTATTTGAGTACCATAGGAGAAAAAAGAGAGAAAGGAATGCAAGCTTGTTTAAAGAAATAAGAACTGGGAACTTACCAAGTCTCGGGAGAGATTTGAACATCCAAAATCATATATTCAAAGTGTCAAAAGAAAAAACTGCAAACCAAGAAAGTTGTCTTTCAGAAATGAAGAGATAACAACTTTCCCAAACAAATAAAAGCTGAGCAAATTCATTACCAATAGGTGTGCCTTATAATAAATGATAAAAGGAGTTCTTCAGGGTGATGCAAAAAACATGAATTAGTAAAAAGAAAACATGAAAATATAAAACACAATGGTAAATTAAGTATTTGGTGAAATCCAGAATACCCTAATACTGTAATACTGTGGTGTGTTAATCGCTTAACTCTATTATAAAGTTAAAGGTTGAATGTATTAATAATAACTATAATTATAAAAATTTTTTAATGGATACACAATATAAAAAGATGTAAACTATGACATCAAAAAATAAGATATTTGAAGGGAGATAAAAATGAACAGTTTTGTGTGCAATCAATGTTATTAGCTTAAATAGACTATTATAAAATGTTTTATATAAGCCTCAAGGTAATCACAAAAGAAAAACTATGTTAGACAACACAAAGGATAAAGAGAAGGGAAGCCAAGCATACCGCTATGGAAAATCATCAATTCAAAAAGGTAGCCATCAAGAGAGGAAGACAGGAACTCCCCTTCAGAAAATAATTAATAAGATGACATTAGGAAGTCCTTATCTATCCATAAATACACTTTAAATGTAAGTGGATTAAATTATCCAATCAAAAGTCTTAGAGTGGCTGAGGAGATAAAGGCACAACAAATGCTAATTACAATACATAGCTTTAAGGACACATTAGACTGAAAATGAAGGGATTAGAAAAGAAAATTCATGCAAATGAATGCTGAAAGAGAACAGGGTAGTTATATTTATATTTATATACATATCATTATATTTACATAGATATATGTATATATAGATAAAATATTTAAGTTAAAACTGTCATAAGAGATGAAGAGGGTCATAATCAAATGACAAATGGCTTAATTTATCAAGAGGATTTAAGAATTGTAGGTAGCTATATATGCGACTAACCTTAGAGTACCAAATATATTAAGCAAATTTGTATAGATACTACCACTGCTACAACCACCATGGAAAGCAGTATGGAAGATTCTCAAAAAATTGAAAATAGAATTACCATATAATTCAGCAGTTTTATTTCTGGGTATATATCCTAAGGAAATTAAATAACTATCTCAAAGAGATATCTATGTCTTCATGTTCATTACTTTTCATTACATCATTGCATTACGTAAAATAGCCAAGACATGAAAACAACCTAGGAGTTCACTGATGGATGAATGGATAAAGAAAACGTGGTGTATATAAAATGGAACAGCTGATATATATAGATATAGATATTATTTAGGAATAAAAATGACAAAAATCCTGCCATTTGTGAAAACATGTTAGGACCTAGAAGGTATTAAGCAATGTAAAATAAGACAGAGAAAGACAAATACTGCATGATTACACTTACATGTGAAATCTAAAACAGCTGAGCTCATAAAAACATAAAATGGTGGTTGCCAGGAGCTGGGGGTTTGGTGAAATGGGAGACATTGATCAAAGAGTATTAATTTCCATTTATAAGATGAATATGTCCTGAACATTTAATTTACAACAATGTCTATAGTTACCAATATTGTATTACATGCTTAAAAGCTAAGAGATCTCAAATGTTCTCATGCAAAAGGAAAATTTGTGAGGCAATGGATGGGCTAACTAACCTTACTCAGATCATGATTTTTACAACATATATGTGTATGAAACCATCATGTACATCCTAAACTTACATAATGTAGTATGTCAAGTATATCTCAAAAAAACTGGTAAAATTATTGAAAAATAAAAAACAAAAAAGGAAAAATAACTTTAAAACATATATATATATATAGTCTGTATGTATATATGAATATATGTGTCTCCTCTCAAATAGAAATTTAGGGACATTTAAGTGCATTAATAATGGATAAGTACCATTTTATAGTAAAATATATCATGTATATTGCAAACAGAAATGCTGATTTTAAATTGAAAATATCACTCATACATCCTGGCAGAAATAGGTTCCTTTAAAGCCACATTCTTGTAATAAATGTCACTCTGTCTATTTTGCCCATTTGTGCATCAGAAATTGTGACATTCAGGAAAAAAAAATCTAGAAGAGATAGCCATCATAACGCATTTTTAAAGATGTGGCACATAGAATACTAATTCTTAAAAATATTCAGAAAAAAGAAGAATATCTTGGCCAAATATTTTAGAGTATTACCCCTTTTAGAGATCTGTAGTATACTTCAGCAAATTTAGAATACCCAGAATTCCCCAAATTTCTTTACAAGCTGTCTTTCCCCCTGCCCCCCACAATACTAATTACATTCCTTTGAAAAGGTTCTGCCAAATGTGCTTGGAAAAATGTTGATCTAAGACAATATATGAGATGGTCATTTACTCAGTACTTTATAAAGATGAAATGCTTAGTTTATAAGAACTCAATTCATATTCTTCAAGGAGAACTACATCATAAGTGAAGTTCTGACTTAAAATAACTTTTAAACTTTTTCTGATCTTATCTTCATAAAATAACTGGTTGTGGTAACAAAATAAAAAATAAACAAACGGGACTACATCAAACCCATCAAACCGAAAACTTCTGCACAGCAAGGGAACCCATCAACAAAATGAAAATGCAACACACTGAATGGGAGAAAGTATTAGCAACTCATACATCTGATAAGGGGTTGATATCCAAAATGTATAAAGAACATATACAACTCAATAGCAAAAAATAATCAAATTAAAAAATGGGCAGAGGAGATGAATAGACATTTTTCCAAGGAAGACGTACAGATGGACAACAGCCACTTGAAAAGAGCAATATCCCCGGCTTGTGCTTTCTCTCTCTCTCTCACTCATTCTCTTTCTCTCTCTCCTTCAAATAAATAAATAAAATCTTAAAGAAAAAAAGCCTACTGAGAGGATATCTAACTACTTTAAAGACCAAATGTTCTCTGATATTTTAGAAGATTTCTTTTATTTGAAACATATGAAAATACTAGGTACAAATATCTGCATTTTATCTATCATACAGGGATTTTTTGGTGTGGAATTATATAATTTTGATTTTATGTACGTACATGCAGTACAAAATTCAGAACCTGTGAGATGGAATGTGGTGGAAAGTCTTCACCCCATGCTTGTCCTTAGACACATAATTACTCTTCTCCAACGGAATGCTATTACCAGTTACTCATGAATCCATCAAACAGTAATACACATACAACCATATAAGTCATTATACAGATATAAATATAGATGTAATGGCACCCAAAAAATTCTGTTGTGTTTTACACTTAATATACCTTCAATATCATTCCATATTAGGATGAATATATGTAGAGCTTTTTCATTTTTTCTTTTTTTTAAAGATTTTTATTTATTTATTTTATTTATTTATGTATTTATGTATGTATTTATTTATTTATTTATTTGACAGAGAGAGAGAGATCACAAGTAGACAGAGAGGCAGGCAAAGAGAGAGGAGGAAGCAGGCTCCCTGCTGAGCAGAGAGCCCAGGACCCTGAGATCATGGTCTAGCTGAAGGCAGCAGTTTTAACCCACTGAACCACCCGCTTGCCCCCCACTTTCAGTTTCTTTCCCTACTCATTATTATTCCATTCTATTTATTTAATTATCTTTTTTTGATTAGCACTTAGATTTTTTCATATTCTTTTGGACTTACATGCATACAACAGTAACTATCCCTGTAAATATGTTTATTTCACATATGTACCATTTTACCTGTTAAATAAATCTCAAAAGATGAACTTCTGGGTCAAAAGGAATGTACATTTATTATTAATAGATATTTCCTAATAGTACTCCATAAAATTTTTATTAATATACATTCCCACAGCAATGTATGAATGTTTGTTTCCTCACGCCTTTACCTAACCGGTGAATTATAAACTTGTCTACGGCCATACTACCCTGAACACACCCAATCTCATCTATCATACATTTCTATTCTATTCTATCTACATATTCTATCATACAATACATATCTATTATAGTGTGTGTGTGTGTGTGTGAGCACATGCACGCTCGTGCACATACATACGTATGTACGTGACCTCGAGTCTTCAAAGAAGCAGGTATCAATAGGGAATAAGATACGCAAGACATTTATGGAGGAAATGTCCAAGAGGCACAAAGAAGAGAGAGATCAGAGGTAGGTGGGGATTGTCTTCAGGCCACGAATTGACTCTGGAGAGTTTTGGACTATAAATAAGGCATCATAATGCCTACACCTCTTTGCTTTGTTAAGAGTGAAAAACCAGACACCCAGTAACTAGAAATAAAGATAGAGCTTCACCGGTCCAGCTGTAAATCAATTAAATCTTGCACACTTTTCTAATCCCATATTCCATGAGAATAATCCTCTGTACCACACCATAATCTATAGACTACTTGATATTCTGTAAATACACCAACACTGTGTTTTAGACATTTCCTTGCCACTTGCCTGATCATTTCTAGCTATTGGAGTCCTTCCAGTGTAGATATTTATAAGTGTATGTGTATCTCCCCCTCGGCTATGATCTACTTAAAGGCATCGTCCAATCTTATTCATTTAGTAGATGTTCAATCACTGCAGTTAATTACTCATTTGAAAACAGAAATTATCAAGAAAGTTTTTTTTTTCCACTTAGGCAGCAATATAAGCAATTTCACTTTAGAAACATGATCTACTATTTAGACACTACAAGATCTAAAAGTAAACACATATTTTAGTCTCTAGTTTTTAAGTGCCCACATTCCATCTTTTAAAAGAGTCTGGTAAATATACCTAATCAGAATATTCTACTCTCTGATCCTCTGCATTTAATCTCCTGAAATTGGAGCTAATGCTACTGAAATCTATTTTAACCATCAGTCGCAGCTTCAAAAAGTTTAATGAGTTGGAGAGAATGTAAAAGCAAAAGTGGCAATTGGTGACAATTTTCTGAATGCGAGGAGGAAAGTTCTTCAGCAACTCAAGTGTTGTGCATGTAATTATTGTCTTTACCATGGTTTTGAAGGTACTTTTTGTGATTTAAGTCAGAGACAAGTACACAGTCTTTTTCTAGATTAATACAGGTAGGCTGGTCGATGTACTGAGAGGATTGTCACTGCTCCATTTGAACAGTTTGCACATAACTAATAATCACTGCCTCTTGATTTGATGACACCAGAGCAGCCAAGTACAGCACAGGTGATACCTTAGATGATTTTGTTTTCCATTCAAAAATAAATAAAATATTAATAATTTATTTTACTTCTATTTTTAAAAAAAGCATTGGATAATGTCAGGCAGCAGCACCTGGCTTTTAGGGAAAAAAGCAATGGAAATGTCTATTGTCCAAACTACCATTTTATAAACTTTAAAATATGTGGAATAAAGAAAGAGTAGTCCCATGGAGAACTGAAAGTAGTACAGTTACAGGGCTTGGTATATGGATTATAATTTGGGGCTTTTTACATAAAATTTGGTATTATTCTTTATACTCTTAATACTTGATGTGCCATTGAAATCACTTTGAAATCAATAGTTCATCTTGCTATGAGCTACTATTGGTACCTTAAAGAAAATGGATTATCTTGTCCTTTCACCTATTCTCTGTGTTGTTTGGGGCAAGTGACTCTCTACTTGACAGTATGTTTCCTGATGCAGAAAATTTTTCTATTAATTAATTAATTAATTTGACATAGAGACAGAGAGGGAGAGGGAGAGCACAAGCAGGGGGAGCAGCAGGCAGAGGGAGAAGGAGAAGTAGGCTTCCTGCTGAGTAGAGAGCCAAATGCAGGCCTGGATCCCAAGGTCTTAGGGTCATGACCTGAGCTGAAGGCAGGTGCCCAACTGACTGAGCCACCTGGACGCCCCTCTATCCCTGAATTTGATTGTGCTTGATACTTTGTAGGTCCTTAATAATTACTTATTTAATAGATTCAATGAAAAATTATTGTGATAATAAAACTATGTTAGCCTAATCTTCTCATATAACTAATGCTTTTCTCACAAGTACACTAGAAGGATCTTCTGATTTTTCTAAAGCTGAATAATCACCCCAAAACTTAATACCTTAAAACAAAAACAATCACTTATTATCCCTAGTAATTTTTGTGGGTCAGCAATTTAGAAACAACCTTCCTAAGTGTCTTAGTCCATTTAGGTTGCTATGACAGAAATGCCATAGACAAGGTGGCTTATAAACAACTTTTCATAACAATTTCAGTTGTGCGATGCTATGCTTGTAGAAAAAAAATCACAAAATCCAGCCCAGCTTGAAAGGAAGAAGACATACATACTCATCTCAATTCACTGTGAGAAATAACAGGGAAATTTTTACATACTTTTACAACTACCACAGAAGATGATAAAGTATATAAAGATGTCTCGGACATAATCAGAATCTATTATTTATTTGACAATATATAACTAATTGAATTAAATGAACCACTGCCAATTTTTAAAAGGCCTGTGTTCATTTACAAATGAATATCCAGTCAAAATAATAAAAATAATCCCAATGACCTATCGTAAACTTAAAGTGTAAACTCGTACATAATTTTTGTATGGATAAATGTAGCAATTTTTAAATTATTATTAACTTATATGTGTGATATGTATGATTGAATATTTTATATTCAAGTTCAGGTTTGAACAGTAGTTTCAAAAATATATCACATCAATCAAATGGCATTTAAAGAAAAAAAAAAAGGAGAAATCTATTAGGCTATTGTTTTGTGTCTGGAAGATCCCTGATTTCCCCGGCCCTTATGTTACCTTATCATATCACTTGGGGAATAGAGAGCCACTGTATACCATCATTCCGATAATGTCATTCCTAGCAAATAGAATTACTGACAAGGCTTGATTCCAGTAATTCCAGTCTCAATAAAGATACAGGCTGGAAAATTAATTGTAAGGTTAAAGAAGGTTAGTTCTAAGTGACTACCTTTCACTTTTCAAATTAGTAAGAATTATGTGCAAACGTTCTTCTCTTCCAGTAGTTTTTTGTTTAAATATCTACACAGCAGTTATGCTGGGCTTTAACAAACTACCTAACTAACCAAGTAACTAAGTAAAAGTTCCTAAAGCTGCTATGTCCTAAAACTGTCTTGTCTTGAAACCTTCTGACACAAGCCATCCTTCAAGGGTAGCCTTGAAAACATACACCGAAAGGTCGCTTGCTGTTTAGATTGACACATTCTATCACACAAACCATCACAAGGAGGAAATAATCATCTCAGAAATCAACCCCCTAGGGCTGCTTTTTATATGAGTTGTTGGTACACCAGAAATAATGCATATGGAAGAAGCAGAAACTGCATTCTTTTTCTTTAAGATAAAAAAAAAAGAAACAAATGGCATGAAACTAACTTGATATTAAATCAAGATGGCAGTGTTTTATTAACTACTCTTGTTGGACCTGCAGACGCACTGAGAAGTCAGCAGTTACATGAAAGAAGCCCTTGCAAACTGAAGGAAAGAACAGGAACAGACAATGATACTTTGGGATACCCTACAGCATAGGGGGAGATGGTAGAGTTGGCATCTTAGTTTTCATGTAAAAGATTCTGAATAGTGCTGATAAGCAGGAAATGAGACAAAGGATGCATTTCCTTATTTCTGAAGTCCTAGAGAAGCACCCATAAGCCCATCAGCCTGATTCAGGTACACTAGTGAAGGCCTTTAAGATATATCTAGATAAATACAGAGTTATATGTGACTATTGAAATTAAAATTGAATTAAAAATGACTATTAAGTAGTTCAATAAAATCTGGTTATTCAGCATTATTTAGACAGAACAGATTTTTACGTATGGGGGCTGATATTCAACATATTGTTTTAGCATTATGGAGAAGGTCTTAATCTCTCTTGAAACCTAAGAATGGATTGAAATGAGTATCTGTGCATTTTTGAGAACAGGAAACTGAGGTTTTATGGACCATTCAGACAAGTAGGCAATTTCTAACCAAACTTTATACAATGGTTGTTTCAAGAGACACAATCATTCAATCACAGATAAAGTCCTCAAATCAAACCCGGCCTCAGATAGTTATCAGTGTTCTTAGCTTGAGTGCAAGAGTTACCAGTGGACAATCAGAAGGAATAAAGATCCTCAAGTAAATCTTCTTATAAATATACTAATCCAATGACTCCCATTCTGCACCAAACCTCCTTGTTTTTTCCTTCTTATAATATTTAATGCTTTAATGGAATATTTATTAAAGTTTTGAAGGACTATTAACCAGAGGGGAGAAAAAAGTCAACATAAGAAGAAGCAGTAGATATAGTACCTCAGGTATAAAACATTACTCTTTAGATCACTATTAAAATATATATATATTTGTATGTTGCATTTTGTACCTTATTCCTTCAGACAAAAAAAAAAAACGAGTTAATGAAGATAAAAGAAATGATCCAATGGAAGCTTTAAGCAATCCATAAAAAATATGGGTTATTATTATTGTTTTCTCTTTGTAAAGAATGTTCCATTTTATATCTCGTTCCCATCAAATAACACAGAATCATACTAGTAGGTAAATTAAAACAAAACACTGAAACAATTGAATCCACTTAGATTTACGTGAAATATTTTTTTTCCCTTTTTTTATTTGGTATTACAATCTATTTACAGAATTCTCTGGGGATAGAACTGTAAACAAATTCACTGCAGTACCTGCAATCAAAGACCTTATGGTCCAGTGGGGGATATAAAATCAAAATAAAAACATACATGCAAATATATACATATGTGTTTGTGTGTATGTGTGAATGTATTCTTTAGATGTTATAAAAACAAAATAGAGCTCTATGAAAAAGAATGAAATGTATGTTCCATCTACTTTATTTAAGTTTTTAGGGGAAATTCTCTGGAAGTATAATATATAAGTTAAGATTTGAAATACAAGTAGAAACCTTGCTTATTTTATTCAATTATTGACTTGCTCTCTCTGTACATGAAGATTAACAATATAGTTAGCTCACAAAATCATTCAAAAATACATCCAAAGAATTTGAATAAAATATATTTGTGAGAAGCCTCAAGTAGATCTTTTTCACTGTTTAATTTTCATAGGTTGAAGTGTTTCAAGAAATATTGGATTGAAAGTTTGTCTAGAGCAGGGATTATATCTTGTTTTTTTTTCCCCCTCTGGCACAAACTTGGTGCTAATTCTCAATATGAAACCACAGAGGGCATTTCTAACAATAGAACTAATCAGCAAGTCCTCATTAGTATCCTGCTCTAATAAAATTTTTGCATGTTATTTTAAATATAGTTGACATTTTTCTCCCTTTGATGAATATAATCATTCAAGTAGCAACAGCTACTTCACTGTGTGAGAAAGTTAAGCATATTTTAAAATCATATTAACTCTTTTGAGTATGTTATTTTAATATAGTCTACTGTTCAGAGCAGTCATTCCTATCCCAGGAGCAATCAAAATGATTTAGTCACTAAAGACTGTATTGCCTAATAGAAAAAATTGTTTAAATGATAGCTTGCACTCTACCAATTTTTTTTTAAAGATTTTATTTATTTATTTGACACACAGAGAGAAATCACAAGTAGGCAGAGAGGCAGGCAGAGAGAGGGAGAAGCAGGCTCCCCGCCAAGCAGAGAGCCCGATATGGGGCTCGATCCCAGGACCCTGAGATCATGATCTGAGCCAAAGGCAGAGGCTTTGACCCACTGAGCCACCCAGATGCCCCGAAAGCAACAATTTTTGAGGTGAAGGAGGACTGCCTCTTACTGAAGAATTACTTCTAGTAATATAAACTGGCTTCAATATCTAAATCTAAATTTTGGTAATATATAACAAATTGACGTGCTTTAACAAAAGCCAACACAATTAAAAATATTTGCTAATAGTACCTAATTCTGTTCTATATAATTAAATTTTATTATGATGTATTGAAGAAAATAGTGGAAAATGAAGTCCAACAGTTTGTTGGTAATGTTCAGCTAATGCATTTTAATCAGTAAACACAGAAACTTTTGGCACTTTTCTGGGGGCTTAAATGAAAAGCTACAAAGTGCACAAAACATGTTTAGTTAGGGGAAATTTCTAAGAATTTTATGCCATTTATTTAAATCTAAATAAAAGTTTATCTTTGGCATTATTACTAAGGAACCACTTGGAAAAAATGATACACATACAATCAGATACATAAATACAAATAAATTATGTTGATGAAAATACCTCAAGGTTGCTGGGAGGTTGCATGAGATAACTTCTAAAAAGTGCCTCCCATATTTTTAAAAATTTTGAATTGATTAAAAATGAGACCCCCCAAATAAAACTTTAAATGTATAATTCATGACCTCTTTTCCTCTGACTTCTGAAGAACACTCTATGGTTGGCTATTAAATTTATGTTATTAGGTTTGCAGTTGATGTACTGTATTGTGTTGTTGATAGCGAAGAAGAAAGTGAGAAGAAATCTGAAAAAGTTAAATTAACTTGTATAAAAAGAGGTGGAGATGCTACTCATAGGAAAGTTTGATACCAAGGCCTAAGAAGACAAAGGATAGAGTTTAGGAAAAGTTCTGCTGGGCTGGGTATGATAAGAATGGCTGATATGATTTGTGGGACTCTGAAGACAGAAATGTTTAAGAAGAAATTGAGGAAAATGCTGAATTGCACATACAGAAATAAGAAGTAGACACAGTTTTCCTACTTCTATTCAGTAAATCTAAAATCTCTAGATATTATATAATAAAATGAACATAAAAGGACTCTGAAAAGTGGGAAAAAAAAGAAAGCAGGCTGGCTAGAGACCTTAACACCCAAGGAACAATAGAAAAATCTATTTGTTTCTTGCTTTATGTGCTCCAGACCAGGTTCTAGAGAAATCGGCAACTGGAAACACCAATGGATGCAGACACAAAAAGCCATAGGATAATCCTGCTCCCTCCAATGAACAGAATGGAAAATTTAGTCCAGCAGAACAGAAGACTTTTAGACAATAACTATTCTACTCTGGGCAAACATCACAGGAAGAACAGTGGCCCCACCATCATCTCCACCAGCCAGGCACAGCTAGAGTTCTGAATATCTTAACTCAGTCTACTTGGATGACCTTAAAGCCATTGAAGTGTTGCCATAAGAAGCCTATAGCCAAAAGCATCTGACACAGTCCTCTCCTGCAGGGCTATAAGACTATCTTTGTTAAAGATAAAGCCCACGGGCCTGGAGCTGATTTCAAGAGCCTTCAGGGAAGCATCAGAGCAAAACAAAAAAAGTATCTGTAAATGACAGAACACTTAAATTGTAGAACATTAGATGTCCGTGACATGTTCCTACAAGGTTGATGAACTTTTGTAACTGGAGAAAGGAGCCTGATAATCATTCCAAAGAGACATAGGGAGCAGAAAGTAATTCAGAGCAGATAAATTGATCCTCCAGATTGCTATCTTGAATGACATTTCTCTCTTAGGCACACTTGTACTGACAATAGACAATGATAGCAGCAAATCCCCGGGATTCTCTCATGCTAGAATTTCAGAGAATAGTCTATTCTTAATTTGACAGAATCTGGAGGAAAAGTTGTAGCAATTGTAGCACATGTTTAGACATGGCAATGAATAAAGGGCCAGGGGTCATTTGAGAGCTATTTTTCCATTTTGCAGACACTATAAAACTGTCCCTTCTCCTCACTATCCAAAAAAGGAAAAACAATCAAAATTGCCTTACTGAGTCCCTGAAGCCAGTGACTATATTTTCCTTCCTTCCCTACCACACAATAGCTTGTCAACTCATTTTATTGGTTATAATCTATAAATTGGTTTCACGATGCTGCACCATTTTCAGCACTGATAAGGAAGTAATGATACCTTTTAGGACTCTGAATTCTTTTTTTAGCATATCATAACTAAAGTGTGTGTTTGTCTGATTTATATATAAACAGATATACACAGACACACATATACATATATATATGCATTTACACATATATTTATTTACTTATTTTTCCTTGTGGACAGGTGTCTTTAGTTAAAAATCATACATTTTCTTCATTTAAGTAACTTTCACTTTTGGTAAATTCACCTAAATGGGAAGTCAGTCAACATATTGTGCAAGGAAAGCCAGTTGCCCAGATGTCATCAGTAAAAGACAAGTTTTGGGGGCACTTGGGTGGCTCAGTCGTTAAGCGTCTGCCTTCGGTTCAGATTGTGACCTCAGAGTCCTGGGATCCAGGTAAGTCTGTAATTCAGTAAGTATTTGTGTCAGGGGGAGGTCAAGAAAAAGACATGACCACCAACTGACCTAGGCAATTGGAGGTTCTCCACTTTCTCCTCAGTCCTTAAATGTTCATCCCATTTGCCTTCCCTGCTCCCAAAAGCTGTGTCAAGGATATAGGCTTGAAATGTGGTATGGAAGACTATTTGCATGGTACCTATGACTGAAGACAGTTAAGGCCGACATATAACCTTTTAAGATTGATCGGTCTTACAGCTGCAGAAGACAAGCCTTATAAAGTTCTTTTGCTTACTAAACTGCTACCTACCAATCTGAAATGATCTGCCTCTTTTTTTTTGTCTCTCTCTGCCCTCTGTTAAGGGGGCCAGATTCCAATTATACCTGGGAGGTTCTTGGGTCAGTTTTTGGGAACCAATACTTTGATCTAGCCCCTTCAGATGAACACAATGGATTAAGCAATTATCATTCAAATTAATTATGTTTTCTTTAAATTATAGAATATCTCATAAGATTGTATAGGTATATGCAAATCCTAGAAGATGAAGCATAATTTATAGTATTTAAACAAAATATTTCCTGGTTTGAAACAATTAATTTGATATGAATCTTAGCAATAAAAATAACATGCCATGATATGAATGCAAAATATATTTATAAATATCAATGACAATTATAGATTGATGAGGAAAAAGTAAATCAAGACTTCCGATTTAAAAATATGGTTTGAAATCATAATAGCCAGAATATATGGAAGAAATTGCTTTAAAATTCTCACAGGTGTTGCAAATCTTGGACCTCAAAGCCAGAAAATTTTGGATGGAAAATGAGAGTAAGTGTGGGTAAGTGAGAGTCCTATTGTTGCTTTTGTGTTATCCAGTGTACTGTTGTCTGCAGTATTGGGCAGCCAGACATGCATATGGTTATTATGTAGGACCCATGGACTCTGAAACTAACCCAGTCTGGATCAATTAAATTCTAAAAATTAGGGATGGGGAGCTAGAATGTAGATTGCCACCAATTCATCTAAGCAGGATTAGAATAGACCTTGAGACCAACTGAGAGCAGTGAACATTTAAGAAAAGTTTGGAGCAAATTAAAGACAATTATTTTTAAACAATATTTACGTAAACGAGTTGAACTTTTAGTTGAACTTTAGAAAGTTTAGAAAGTTTAGTTGAACTTTGAGATTGAACATGTTTTAATAGTTCTAACAATTTATTTGAACAATCAATCATAATAAACTCCTTCCAATGGTTTAGTAATCCTTTACATTTGTAATAATGTGATATACTCAAATTTAAGATACTTCCAACAGTTGTGGTCCTCAGTCATTATGGGTGACATGAGCTTCCCAAATATTTCAACAGAATATTTTAGAGAGTAGAGTAAATTCTGGTTTGTAAATGTGAGATAAATGCATATAATCTCACCAGTGGGTAAACTGGTAATAAAATAGGAAACTCCGGAAATAAAGGTAATCCTTATGGACTAAATGTATATTTCACTTTATTGGCCTTAGTAATTCCTGGTAATAAAATAGGAAGTTCCAGAAATAAAGGTAGTCCTTATGGATTGAATGTATATTTCATTTTATTGGCCTGGGCATCAAATTAGTTTGGAAAGGCAAAAAGTTTATTTCTCAGACATGTACATCTCCACTGAGAGTTGGCCTCATCTTTTTCTCCACATTGACTTTACCTGGGGGCCTTGGCTAACTGAAAAGTATCTATATGAAATTCTGGAGAAGGAAAGAAAGGATAAATGTCAAGATATGTCCTGGATCTTAAAGCTTCTCCTTCGAAGGAACACTAATCACTACTTCACTGGATAAAACGTATTTCATGGGGGCGCCTGGGTGGCTCAGTCGTTGAGCGACTGCCTTCGGCTCAGGTGAGCCCCGCATCGGGCACCCTGCTCGGCAGGAAGCCTGCTTCTCCCGCTACCATTCCCTCTGTTTGTGTTACCTCTCTCACTGTGTTTCTCACTGTCAAATAAATAAAAATCTTTAAAAAAAAAACATATTTCATGACAACTGAAGGTAAAAATGACTACATATTTACATCTTTTTTCTCTTTGTCTTATGTTAAATTGAAATAAATTGTGATCATACTTTTCTCACAAATATAAATTTCACCTTGATACAAATAGAACATGTTATGTTTGCAAACTTCCTGTCATAAATTCCATTTTTAACTATTATTTGGAAAAAAGATGGTTTAGTATTGCTACCAAAGAATAAAAAGTTACCAACATATGCATCACATGAGTTAATGGAATTATGATTGGGCATATTTCTTGTCTTTTTCTCTGTTTTAAGATATATAATAAGGGTATGTGAATGCTACCTTTCCAGCCGTGCCTTTAAGCAGGTGAACCTGCAGGCAAAACTATATTACAGCTCCACTCAAGGTTCTATTTATGGTCAGGCATAAAAAGGACTGAAATCTCACAGGCAGAGGGATAAAAACAGCACGATCATAGTGAATATATTAGATAGATAAGTAAGTTTTAATGATTAATTAATACATGCAATTTTGGGGCGCCTGGGTGGCTCAGTGGGTAAAGCCTCTGCTTTCGGCTCAGGTCATGATCTCAGGGTCCTGGGATCAAGCCCCGCATTGGGCTCTCTGCTCAGCAGAGAGCCTGTTTCCCCTCTCTCTCTGCCTACCTGTGATCTCTCTCTGTGTCAAATAAATAAATAAAATCTTGGAAAAAAAAATATACACAATTTTTTTTTATGTGGCCAACAAAGGGGCAATCGAGGAACCTTTGGTTTTTAGGCATATGATATCTTAAGCTTTTCATCCCATTGTTTATTTTTAGATAAGTCAAATAATAATGCTTCATCTTGAGAAAAGATATATACTCTGGGTTTTGGATTTAGATATCCAGATAATGTTTGAGTTTCAAATTATCAGGACTTCTTCTGTTGACATTAGGGCTAGAAATGCTGAGGAAGAATGATTTCTTTGCCTGTAACAAGCCAACGACCTCTTGGCCAGGTAAAAAATTCTCTGCATTTGGAATCTTTGAGAAAACTGCAGAAGGATAGTATAACCTGGCAGGTAGCATTGTAAGCAGACATGTACGAGGAATATGTGATTTTTTTTTGCTTCCTCTTTCTGTATAGAAGAGAGTAAACACACACACACACACACACACACACACACACACACACTTTTTTCCATTATCTTTAGAATTCAATATTTTATCAGTATCATGCCTATGTGTGCACTTCTATTTCCAATTCAATAGGATTTTGATGTGACCTTTTGATCTGGAGCCCTCTTCAAAAACCAGGGACCTTTTCTTTGAGTATTTGTTTTATCTTTGCTGTTCTTTGAACTCTTAGGTCTATATGTAAGTATCCTTTAATTCGTCTCTTTTCTAATATTGGTATTTCAATTTATTTATTGTTTTACTTGTGATATTTCCTGCACTTGGTTTTTCAGGTCATTATTATTTATGGGTCTCAACAATAACTTTCCTCCCTCTTAAGTTATGTATTGAATATTTTTTTTCAAAATAATTTTTAAGTTTTATAATGTATACGGTTAAGCAGATGCATAAGCAGATGATCTGCTGGCAAAACCATATTACTGCCTCACTCGTAGGGTCTATTTCTGGTCTAACGTGATCAGAGAGAAAGAGAGAATTAGAGATAGTGAAGAATATATACAGTGATGTTGTACTTTTATTTAACTGGTCTAATAGTTTGAGTTCTATCTAAGAACAGACCCATTTTTGGGAATATGTATTTTGGAGATACAGTAGAAGAGAGGAATAAGGGCTTATCTGAATATTGGGAGAGCTGGAAAAATGAAGGTCCAGGAAGACAATCAAGAGAATCCGATAAGGAAGGCAGGGAGGCAAACAATTAGGAACTCAGCCTGAAGCATCTAAGCAGGTGGTTCACTGAAATGCATCCAGAAACTAAAGCCATTCGCAAGAGTCTTGAGTGAATTCCCAAGCAAGGTCTTTCTACATCTGTGGCATGAAGTGGATGATGGTGAACTGTATATGAAGAACCTGCTGTGAATATCATGGCTACAACCTTTTCCAGAATAATGAGTCTTCTTCCATTCTACTTTTACATTCTCACTCAAGATCTTCTCTTGGAGAAAACTGTTAAAACCCAACAGGAATGAGGACCTGGGGAAAACACAGCTCCAAGCTTCTTCTCTAAAATGCAGAGGAGCTACTCCTAGAAGGAGTGGTGATGCCAAGCTGATGAGAGACAATCCTCCTGTACAAGGGGCTCACATTCTAATTATTCTTCGTATTCTGTTTTTGTGTGTGGTTGCCGGAATCCTTCAAGTTGATCCATTTGCTGATTTGAGGCTCAAATCTATTTACCAATATGTTCTTAAATGACAGGAATTATTCCTAAAAGACAAAGAAGCCCCTGAATCTTTGGAATCATACTGCGAGGGGAGGCTGTTATCTGGAGAAAGGAATTGTTTTCTTTACTAGATTTCGCAATCACTTACTTTCTATATTAGTAACTAATTTAATTTTCTCTTTGTCAGTGAATAAATCAGTCTCCACTCTCTTCGCCAGATGCACAGAGGTGAATGCCAAGCCTGCGCCGACATCAGTACTGGGGTCCAGTGGAGCACATCAACTGGACTCCAGTGTAGCACTTCTGTGGATAGGCCTGCTCAGAAATAAGGAAGCAGCACCCCAGTCCTCTCTCTGGGAAGCAAAAAAGCTATGGCCTAACTCTTATCCAGTCTGCTTATATTCACCAGAACTGCTTGACTCAGGCAAATTTAGATTGGGAAATTAGAGGGGAAGTGAACAATAGTCAGGTTGCCATATCTAAGATTAGCTCCTGAACTATGATTTTTTTTTTTCTTGGTGAAGTATTTTTAAATGGAATTCTATTAATTAAGAACCTTTTAAAGAACTGTTAGGAAATATATATATATATTTCAATCATATACATATGGAAACTAAATTAAAAAATATTGTACCATGTACTTGCTGATTACATATTTAGAGGATTTTTAAAAATATTTTATACGGTGTCCTCTCTAAATTATGGTAATAATTTGCTAATTATTTCTCAGAAATATGTGAGTTGAAAGAATGTATTTTGTTATAATTTAGATTGTTAAATAAAAGATACAAATGTACAATTTGAAGAAATTATATAGGGATCATATATATTTTATGGTGCATTTTAAGAAATTAAAAGTTAAAAGCAAAACATAATGCTTTATATTGTGTTGTTTATTCTACTTTAATTTGAAACTTTTTTTAATGTGGCAAAATAGCATAGTCTATTCTTTTGTTCTTCAGTGTGAAATTCTTATAGTATTAGTAGAATGATCTTGGCCCAGTATTTATTTATTGAATGCCTACTAGAATTAAATTTTAGAGCAAATATTATAGCAATAATT
>CM053616.1:32451631-32499776 GCA_028646535.1 Procyon lotor | reverse complement strand
CAGTGAGAATTAAACCTCAATTCTTTAGATTTGACATGCATCTTTTTCCTAAAACACTGCAGCCTTTTAAATATAAGTTATACATTTATGAGAAAACTAAACTTCCCATTAGGCCCATGAGAGTAAAAGGGATGTCAAAGGGGAGCTTAAAAATGGGGTTGCAGGCTGTAAGGGAAGAATTTCAGCATGTTCTCATGAGAAGAACTCTTAAGTTTTTGAACTCTTAAGCTAGCCATGAGCCCTCACCCTGGACTCATCAGCTTTGTTCCCTGCATTAATTTTCTGGTGGTTATCTCATCATGGCAACTAGATCGGTCACATTCTTCACTTCTAAAGGGGCCAGTTTAGTTTAAGAAATTTCTGTCCCTCATTGGCACATTAAGCCAACCAATCTCAATTAACCTATTTCAATCCCTGTTTTGCATAGAGGACCTAGAGAGAACTATACTTGTAAACCTTCATCTTTATAATGCTGTTCCCTCTTTCTCTTCCTTGGAACAGGATTTAAGTTTCTACCTAAGTCTGTGTTTCCAAATTGCAATTCTAACTGCCCAAATAAATGCCTATTTGCTTAAATTTTCAGTGAATTCTTCCTTGGTCAACAGAACCCTTCAAGGTCCAACTTCCTATTGTGAAGTGTTCTTCAGCTTATAGAGGTATCTGCTCTTCACCCTGTCCAGGGAACACTCCCAGCTCTGCCCTTTCTTGGAATTCAGGTTTGTACTCTTCTCCAAGTTACTCCAGAACCCATGCTTGAAGCATCCTAAAGCTTTGTTCCCTGCATTAATTTTCTGGTGGTTATCTCAAACATAAAGCAAAGATTTATTAGTGGAGTAAACTCCTCACTGCCCTCCTGAATATAACATAATATATATCTATTATATAAATATAATATATATTTATATAATAGATATATATATATAATATATATTATATATATATCTCACATAATATAATTTATCCCCTATCTCTGCCTCCAGGAGTTGTTAACCCACTGCAATTCTTTTCCCTTTCCATCCATTCTGCCATCCCATTATGCATCCCCTTATGCATCTACCCATGCAGCTAGCTGAATTCATTGCTTCCTCTAATTTGGGGATCAGAGATAATTATGAAAACATGGGTATGCCTTTAAAAGAAAGAAAAAACCCTACTTTTATTCGTGGGAATTTAATTTATTCCTTGGCTTGTTTATTCAACTTAGTTTAAAATTTAGTAAGGCACAGCACAGATTTACAATCTGAGTAATTATGATGTAGATGATCATAATATTTTTTTCATATTTCAAATTTTATTTTTCAAATCTTTTGTTAATCTATTCATTTTTTAAACATTTTTAAAAATTAACATATAATGTATTATTTGTTTCAGGGGTATAGGTCTGTGATTCATTAGTCTTACACAATCACGGCAATCATTATAATTTTCTTTTGAGAGAGCTTAACATTTTGTGGATTCCTGGTTTCAAAGCATGGCAATTGATATTGATCTAAATAAAACTATCTTTAAAAAATTCTGTATACATTTCCCCATACAAATCCCATACAAATATATATGTATTTTATGTTTCTCATTACATAATACAGTAATTTATATTATTTTATTAGGAACATTTGGTATTTTTTTAGTACTTTTTTGTGCTATTATTTATTTTTTTCTTTGTTTCCTTTATAAAAGTCACCAATATCATTTCAGTAACTGGTTATTTATATATGAATTTAGTTCTGAATTACACTGAGAAAACTTCCATTGTCTTTTCACTTCATCTTGGAGTAGATTCTATCCTAGCTTGCTCGGGGGAAAATCAAACTGGGGCTCCAATCACCAGAGGCAGCCCTAAAATTATGAACAAACAATAAAATTGGCATTCCTGATTCCCATCAACATCATGCAGCTGTGTAGATAAATAAATCATATGGGGTAAATGTTTCCGTTCCATCTAATTGGGGTATACTCTTATAGACTAGCCTTACTAGGCAAAAATAGTTATTGCTGTCTTATATCTTCATTTTCATTTTATCATCATCATCATCATCATCATATCTTATTCAGATGAGTTGATTAGAAAAACTCTAATGAGTTACAGGATTTGATATCATGCAAATGCACTTTTTCACTAGTTGATGAGTTTATTCTCATCTTTCGCTTAAGAATACAAACTCATAACAAGGGTGAATCAAGCCTATGCATATGTACTGATGTAGAAATAGTTCTATTCTATGTATGTGTGTATCTATGTAAGTATCTGCACTTCTCTTGTCTATTTCGTTATATGACTCTCTTCAATAAAATGCTCTGTGAGCTTCTTCTACTTTTAGACCAAAAAAAAAAAAGCCACCAAACTGTATCCTCAGTTATTGAAAAAGTCTTGACACTGTTTGAATTTTGATTTGTAATGACACTCGAAATGCATTTTGGAGAAGTAATTTCAGAAACATATTTTATGCCCATGTGATCCTCAAATTCGGTAGGAGTTTCCATTTAGCATGTTAAAGACCTAATATGACATCAATATAAACAGACTGTAGTGTATCTCACACCTTGATGTATTAAGAATAATCAGAAATCCTTTAAATACAAAATCTACTTATTAGAAGAATTAATATTACATTTACTGCATACAGATAAAGTTTACATCAAAGCACTTTACAATCGAGATGGTAGTGAGTCAGAATTAAATATATGGAGGAACTTATCTTAAATAATAATCATTTCAAAGTAATAACCTGTCTAAAAATGACAGCTTAGTGCTTTTGCATTTGGTATTCAGCAAGTAGTTTGCCTGTCAAAACTGCCAATGCTGACTGATAAATGTTCAAAAGACTCCACTGGAATATTGACAAACTCTCAACTTGTGTGTATTATGGAGATAAGAAGACTAAATTTATATTTACTCTAACTTATGGCCCAGCCCTGAACTTCAAAAATCAGAAAAGCTTTGTTAATAATTTCTCAGGATGATGGGCATTATGTGTGTGAATCAGGATACACACACATATACACACCCCACTCCATCATTTTTATCACAAAAGTATGTGGCATTGTATTAGGATTCTATCATAAAAACAGAAGCTGCAAGATATTTACATTAAGAGATTTATTGCAGGGTTGGAGAAGCAAGTCTGAAATCTATAGGGCACGGCTGCAGGAAGGGGAGGCAGGAAAGCTTAGATATGGGAATGGAAGTGTTATCCATAGGTCAAATTTCTTAAGGAAAGCCCGGTTTCTGCTCATAACTGAGTGAATCAGACCCATGCAGTTTGTCAGGGTAGTCTCTCTTACTTGGATGCGACTGGTTATTTCATTTTATCTATCTACAAAATCTCTGTTATTATTTGATTAAATAACTGGGTGTTGAAACATAAAACTGACCATTACATGCATTGTTCGATGATACAGATGTGTCTTGCTGACTTGAACGCTGTCAAAAAATATTTAAGGTACTATCATCATAAATACATCCTTAAATTGTCTTGAAATGCTAAACGTGTGAGTATGTTAGCTATTTAAAAATTTAAAAATAAGGGGCGCCTGGGTGGCTCAGTGGGTAAAAGCCTCCGCCTTTTAGGTCATGATCTCAGGGTCCTGGGATCGAGCCCTGCATCAGGCTCTCTGCTCAGCGGGGAACCTGCTTCCTCCTCTCTCTCTCTGCCTGCCTTTCTGCCTGCTTGTGATCTCTCTCTCTCTCTGTCAAATAAATAAAATCTTTAAAAAAAAATTTAAAAATAGTGTCTAATAAACACCACATTCTTTGTATCAAAAGATTGCAGTCGAAACTCTTGCGTTTTCTCAATTTTCGTGCAGTACAATGAGAATCCCTAATGCTATTTACAATGCCATTTATATACTGCATTCATGAACCACTAAGTTTATACAGTGACATCTTTTCACATTATCTCTCCTGGTCTGGTATATTTCATCATCATGCTTTGCAAACTGCTCTACTCTGATGTGTTTAAAGCATTAAACATAATACTTAATTATTCACTAGCACATGAAATAATTTATATCTTATTGGCTCTAATACAGTCAGATTATTGTGCATTCTCAGAATAATACATAGGTCTCCATGTATTCAATTCTCCACTTTTTAAAAAACATTAATTAGAGAAGGAAACATGAAGGATTTCAATGAGAGAATAATGAAAGTAATGAGATTGTGGTTGGATACAGAAGGAAATGTAGGTAGAGGTGGATTTATGGAGTTTGGAAACAGGTGGTAAGATGAGAGAAAAGTAATTTATCATAGTATTCAGGAGTAGAATATGGAATCAGAAGTACTTTGCTTTGGATTACAGACTTGCCGCTTAGTAATTGGCTTTGGGCAAATTATTTGTGCCCCTATTTCTTCATCTGTGAACGAGCTTAATAATATCTGCTAATTATTTATTCAATAAGTATTTAATAGAGTATAATATGTGAGTAAGGTACTCCACTAATCACTGGATGTATAATAGTGACTGAGCTGGATATACTGTTTTACAATGGAGCTTATAACTCTCCACAAGGTTAATACTCAAGGAGATGGTATCTGTAAAGTACTTAGTAGCATGTCTGACACACAGAAAATAACTAACGGATGGAAATTTTTATTGTTGCTATAATTTTTAGTAGCATGGCATCAAGTATTATGCCATGCTACTAAAAATTAATAATAAACTAAAGTATGTAATAGTCAGGGTACTCCAGAGAAACAGAACCAAAAAGGGATATATATTTATATATAGATAAAGAGATTTATTATGATGTATTGGCTCATAAGGTTATGGAGACTGAGAAGTTCCATGATCTGCCATTCATGAGCTGGAGATCCAAGAAAGCTGTGGTAGAGTTTGAAAGCCTGAGAGCCAGAGTGGCAATGGTTTAGTCGCTAGTCTGAGTCTGAGACCTGAAAACCAGGAGCAGCAAGGGCAGAAAATTGATGTCTCAGCTCATGCAGTTGGCAAAGAGTGAATTCAACCTTCCTTCACATTTTTGTTTTATTTAGATCCTGAATGGATTGTCTGATACACATCCCCATTTGGGAGGACCTTCTGCTTTATTCAGTCCACTGATTCAAATGCTAACTTCTTCCGGAAACACTCTTAGAGACACATTCAGGAGTATTGTTTAACCAGCTCTCAGGGGATCCCCTGGCCCAGTCAAATGCCCTAGAACATGAAAAACATGTAAATTTCAGAGTTGGCAGACCCACTTGTCTTATAAGAGATTTATTTTATACCTTATGGCATAAGTTTGCATTTTAAGTCATCCAAACTACTGTCACTTCCTACTTATTAGATTCTATTAATATGACATTACTGATATAGTAGACCATGGGCTGACATGTTTTTTCTCTAAAGAACCAGATATATCTTAGGGCTTGTGGGCCAAATTTAGTTTCTGTCACATAGTAGTGTGTGTGTGTGTGTGTGTGTGTGTGTGTGTGTGTGTGTGTGTGTTTACAACCCTTTACAAATGTGATAACCATGCTTAACTCACAGGCCTTACAAAAACAGGTAGTGGACTGAATTTGGCTAATAGGCCAGAGTTTACCAATCCCGTCAGTAGCCCCACCTCATTTACTTTGAGATTCTGGGATGATGAGGTCTCTGTAAAATTGAATTATGGCACAGATCACTCTAATCAGCTCTAAAATTTAAGAACAAAGATACAATGCTATCTCTGTTGACTGAATGCAGCCTACTTCTGGTGCTCTTTCTCTTGTGTAGTAGAAACAAACAGATGTAAGGGAGGCAAAGGCCTTTGCTTATTTCCTGCCATAAAGAGACAAAAGGAAGAATAGACATTGTTGCAATTACCTTTTGTTTACTTTCTTAGTAACCAACTGTTATTCTCCAGGACTCATCAGTCTCCTGCACAAATGAAACAGTGAGGTAAGTGGAGAAAGTGATAGGACTCCTCTCCTTGACGTATTTCAAATCTTTGATGCTGATGTTATACTCTGCAAACTCCTTTCCTCCCAAGAATTACTTTTGATTTATTATTTTGGAAGGAAAGAAAAATTCCAGGGCTTCCTAATTGACACTTGTCCCAATATCTCTAAGATATTGGGAGAGAGTTAATGTCCTTACATTAAGTACATTACATTCTGATCACTGTTGACTATATCCATTTATCTTCACATACTCATAAGACCACATTATCCTTGTGGCCCACAATAATATTGTGGATCTGCCAAAGTTAGCATTAGTTCAGAATTAGTATTCCATCATTTCCAAATAGTATGGGCATCTTACTTTCTCAGTACACAGTAAACCTGGGAAATAGCTCTATGGGAAGATTAAGAAAGAAATTACAGTACATTTTTAGGATATTAGCAGAGTTTCTTTGCATAAGTGTACCTGGAATACTTCAACAGAATTGGATTTTACAAATCTGGAAACTGGGTATCTGGTCATGGCTAATGTGGTACCTCTCATCAGATCTTTGATGGGCATACCTAAAATATTTCCAGGAACTTTCTGAGTAGCCATAAAATCTATTGCTAAGGACACCATGATTAATAAGAAACCACCAAAGATTTATCTAGTTCAGATCATTCTAGTGCTGAGTAGAGCAAATATATATTCATCCTATAAATTAGAGCTGCTTCTTGAATGATTTCAGCATCACTACTGAAAATAAATATTCATTTTATTAGCAGTATCTCCTCCCACCCCCTTGGCCTATAGAAAGTAGCCATTACACATTTTTCAAAGATTCTGTTCTTACCCCATCAATATATTTCTGGAGGTCTCTCTCATGGACTTTATCATAGGACTAGTTAGGGGGTGGGTATGTAAGCAACTTGGCCCATGATATGTCTGAAATTGTTTTTCCCTTCCCTGATTCAACACCATAAAAATACATTCCCACACCTATTTTCCAGATTTGTGTTAATACAATTTAGCAAAATCTGGTAATACTTTTGATTTGTAACTGTCTTGTACGTTTAACTTTGTAATTGATCTCCTGAAATATACTGGGATCTGACTAACATTACAGATTGGAAGCCAATGAGCAACTTACAGGGAAGGACAAATGAGAACTGATTTTGTGCTACAAGGTAACTAACTGTCTCATGGAAATACATTATGGACTTTTCAAGCAAGGCAGGAATGGCCCTGCAGGCTGAAGAGAAGGTTGCTGATTCTTCTGAATGGAAGCCTCTGAGGGATTGCTACTTAGTATTCTACTAAGCTGCAATTGAGCTGAGAGTAACATTGTTGTAGTCATAATCACTTTAATGCTGCATATTTATTTAGCCAAAATTATGAAATACACATTCTAGAAGGATGGGAGAAGAATGTAAGAAAAGTAAATCTTCATGTTTTCTGGTAGAAATTAATAATACCTACATCTGAAATGTGAAAAATAATATAATATTATAAACATGCTATTTAGAAATGAGAAAATAGGAAACAACTAAAGAATTGAAATTGATAGTCTCTAGGAATTAGGAATCTAGGACGAGGCAGATGGCCATGATTTTAGTTGCAAGGATTGCAATAGTGTTTTATTTAAAACCAGGTATGTATGCTATGTGCTTTTTCTTCATCTTTTTTTAGGTTTTATTTATTTGACACAAAGAGACAGTGGGAGAGAGAACACAAGCAAGGGGAGTGGCAGAGGGAGAAGCAGGTTCCCTTCAGAGCAGGGAGCCCGATGGGGTTGATCCCAAGACCCTGGGGTCATGACCTGAGCCGAAGGCAGATGCTTAATGGACTGAGCCACCAGGCGCCCTGGATGTATGCTATATTAACACAAATTTAAAATGTGCGTGTGTATGTATGTGTGTGTAAATATATTAGTTTGCTAGGGCTGCCTAACAAAATACCATAGATTAGGTTGCTTAAACAACAGAAATTTATTTTCTTGCAGTTCTGAAGCTTGGTAGTCCAAGATCAAGTTTGGCTGATTTAGATTCTCCTGAGGTTTCTCTCCTTGGCTTGAAGATAGCACTCTCTCCTTATATCCACACAATAGTTTTTCCTATGGTGTCTTTTTGTATGTCCAATTTTCCTCTTATAAGGACACCAGTCAGATTTGATTAGGGTTTACCTTAATGATATCTTTTCTTTCTTTCTTTCTTTTTTTTTTTTTAAGATTGCATTTTTTTATTTAATATATATAGAGAGATCACAAGTAGGCAGAGAGGCAGATAGAGAGGGGGAAGCAGGCTCCCCACTGAGCAGAGAGCCCGATGTGGGGCTCAATCCCAGGACCCTGAGACTATGACCTGAAACGAAGGCAGAGGCTTTAACCCACTGAGCCACCCAAGCTCTCCTAATGATATCTTTTCAACTTAATTACCTCTTCAAAATCCTTTTTCTAATTATAGTCATATTCTGAGGTACTTGGAGTTCAAGGCTTCAACATACGAATTCTGAGAGACACTTCAGGCCATAACATAACATATATTAGATTATCACATAAATATTACACACACACACACACACACACACACACACACACACACACACACACATCTTGTGTCTTTACCTCTCTTTCTTTCTCTTGCTGGGAGAGAGAGAGACTTTTAGCCATGGAAGCCTTCAATGCCAATCCCAATTTTGCCATGGTTTTAAGAAAGTTATCTCATTTTCAAATATTTATTTTTCGTCTGTAAATACAGGTTTCAGTGGGTTAGATAATAAACTGTTTATGAAGTCCCTAGCCCAATAACTGCATGTTGTAAGCTCTCTGAGTGCTCAGTGGATTTTGCCCATTCTGATAATATTCATGTATTCAGGCTGCCTCTCATTCAACACTTATTGCATATTAATTACATTTCAGGCATTTTTGTTAGGAAGAGAATGTGAATATAAAGCATTTCTAAGCCTTCAGTAATTTATATTTATTGAGGGGTGCCTGGGTGGCTCAGTTGGTTAAGCGGCTGCCTTCAGGTCAGGTCATGATCCCAGAGTCCTGGGATTGAGTCCTGCATCAGGCCCCCTGCTTAGTGGAGAGCCTGATTCCCCCTCTCCCTCTGCCTGCTGCTCTGCCTACTTGTTGTGTATATCTCCTTAATAAATAAATAAAATAATTTAAAAAAATATATTTATTGAAGGAAACAAAGATGTAAACAAAAAGTGAAATACAAATTTGTAATTGCTATGACAATAGAAACCTCCACAACCCACTAAGGAGGTATAAAAGTGCAGAAGGTCAAGTCTACCTGTTGGGACGGGGAGAGGAAGCAGACTCACTAAGGTTTTATAACAGAGATGATGTGTAATTTAGAGCTTCACTGTTAAATAAGAGTCTACAATAGGAAATAATAGCATTCCAGGTAGTGCAAAATAGAAAAGCAAAATAAACCAGGAATGATAAGAATGGTCCAGTCAGAAAAATGAAAAGAATGAATGTAACTAGAATAGAGGGCACAGGGGGCTGTCAAGAGATTACACTGTACCAAATACATTTTCTTGGCATTATTTTATTTGGTTCTGATAGCATCACTATGAAGAAGTACTCTTATTTTCTACATGTTATGAATGAGAAAAATAAGTTTATAAAGGTGAAATCCATTGCTCAGTGTCACCCTTATAACAAGGGACAGACTCCACAGTTGAATCCCAACACCTTATTTTTAATTCTTTTTCTTCTTCGCTAGGTCAAGATTATTGCGCTTACTAACTGATTTGGTAGTGATTAGAACTGAGTGGTCATCTTCTCAATATATCATGTGGCCAGGATGATATAAGTGAAACATCTTTCATATCTAAGATTCTTCATTCTTTTCTGAAAACATTTATTAATATGGATAGCTTTCAAAATATTTAAAGGTTTCATGCACACAAGTAGTCAGGCAAACTAGATACATAAAACTTGATTTCATTCATTTTGGACCATTTATTATGTTAAAAAGCTATGCTGTTGACAAAAATGACTCTTAAAATGACAATTAAAATTTGTCTCTAAATATTACACCTAGCCTGTAGCTTGTAGGACTGCCCAAACTTCCAGTTCTTTATGTCTTTTTCTGAGCTAAAGAGAATCTTTTACTATCCTGAACTTCTATCTCTCCCTGAGACAAATGGATGCAATGCATGCCTATTTTATTTATCTCTGCATTCCCTAAGACGTGGTATCTGTATAGAAGAGTGACAGTTCCATCTCGGGGCTACCAGAATTTCATCTCTCAAGAGGGCACCATCCAATTGCAGTGGTACAAGGGCAGTGGGGTGAGGGTTCCACTGGGAAGGGAATAATATAAATTATAGCTTATATCAATTTTCGAACAATGTGCTAAAAATATCAACTTTGATATGAAAGCAACATATTTGTTTTTTTAATAGTGACTGTTTCCCAATCTTTTTGCAAAAGACTATAATTTCACCACTTAAAAAAGATTTGGAGGAACAAGAACAAAATTAGACAAAAGGAGAGAATGGCATACGCATTAAGGTTTAGAGGTTTGGAAAATTAACCATTAGAATCTCTTTCTCCAATCTCTTAATTATATTTTTAACTTCAGTTCCATTGTCATTGCAGAGTAGCTTTGAAGAAGTTCTAGGAGTTTTAGGCTTCAGATTAATAACATTTCAGATAATTAGCAGAAGAACAAAGTAGCTTAATAGCTTTGGAGGCATGAGGCCTATAGAAAGGAAAAAAAGACCTTTTTAGTTGAAATTGCCTTGGGGTCACATTAGTATTTAATCAATGTGTGAGGGTTCACGGTAATGTGGTGAGGCTGACTGGTTCAGCAAGCACAGAGACTCTGTTTCAGAAGTACATATTTCAATAGTAGATAATGCTTTAAAAGTTTCATAGCAATTTCCAGGAGTTTCCATTATTTCGAAACTTGAGACATGGATTATAACGTAGTGAAAATTAGTCCTACTTTAATGAACCTACAGGAAGAGTCCATTAATTTTGAATCCTGGGCTTTGTAATTGATAATTAAAAAAAAAAAACAAAACTTTAACCATCTAGGTACGTAATACCATAAACGTTAGTTTCACTCAAAAAATGATACTCCTGTTTAAAGCAGCAGACCAACTGTGCCAACTGTGCCATGCTGTCCCTAAGGGCAGGGAAGGGGATTCATTCTCAAGTCCTTGCATCAGTACCTTTAAAACTTCCGAAATGAGAGAGAGGCAGGCTTGCTGATATGCAAACACTCCCTTCTGCTCTGCAAATGGCTTGATGACATTGTGGATTGTTTTGAAACACTTAAAGACCTTTCTTTCCACTCAGCCTTGATGCCAGCCCATTGGGGATTGTACATTCTCTTCTGTCCTTCTCCCTTTCTCACGTAAGAATTGTGGCCTCTGGTTGTGCCAAAGAGGAATTTCACCATAACCATAATTACTATGCTCCAAAGCACTTAGCAGTAATGGATTTGTTATCTGTTCACATGGTTGGTCACTATCTATCTTCCCCACCAGAAAGAGGAAGCTTGCAGAGAGAAGGAATCTTTGTCTTTCATTGTTTGTTAGCCTTTTTATTTGTTTTTGCACTGATAAATTCCCAGTACTTAGGAGAGATCCTGGTATACAGTAGGTACCCAATCCGCTTTTATAGAATGAATAAATGTTTCAATAAATATATGGATTTATATCTTCGTTTTGTCCCAATATCTTTTACAAAAATCATGGTCACTGGTTATGTCTGTCCTTCCTGGCATGAGAGCAAATATTCTCCTGATACCCAGGTCTGGAAATGTCCTGTCTGCACATGGAGTAAATTCTGTATCATATAAACTGCATCCTTGATCTGATGAGAGTACACATAATAGCTGTCTTAGCCTTTCTCCAACACGGGAGTTAGTGTTCCTCCCTCACTTTTCTAGTCAGTTTCTGTCTGCCTAATGCTTCTTCATGCATCAAACTCACTCACATTCCACTCACCCCTGCTACTACCCCATATGCACAGGCAGGATAACGGGAGCCTGGAAGTCTGCCTTAATCCCAGCCAGTAGGTTGGGACATCTGACACTCTTGCCTGGTCTCTGAAACTGTTGATCTCTCAAGAATTATCTTAATTTTGGCCTTATGGTAAGTAAATGCCCTTGTCAATGACCTGTCACCTGATATTAAATTTTACCACTGCCCAGAGCACTTAACCTCAAGCTTTTTATTATTGATAGCTTAGTGGATTTGACCTAAATTCCTACATGCTGGTTTGTATTTGGTGGATGGGCTTTCGTTCTCATAGACTGGCTTAGATCCTCTGGAAAATGTAATTGGTTTGACACGGCTGGCATTTTGCTATTTATCAACAATGATGCCATTAGAAAAAAATGGCATCTGAGGGTTAAGAACAGTCCGTCTTGGAAAAAGATAAAATAAGCCATATCCTATACGGTATGATTTAAGGGGTGCAATAGGAAATTAACTTGATTTTTAAATCTACCCCATTAAAAACACAAATTGACCAAAATATGAAACATTGTTTATTTCTGTAATTAACACATGTGTGTATATTCCTCTGTTATCACAAATTTATAAGAAGTTAGCACATTAAAACTCATCTCTGATCATGTCATGTTCTTGGTTAGAAACCTTTGTTAAAAAAAAATGAGCTGAGGGGCACCTGGGTGGCTCAGTCGTTAAGCGTCTGCCTTCGGCTCAGGTCATGATCCCAGGGTCCTGGGATAGAGCCCTGCATCGGGCTCTCTGCTCGGCAGGGAGCCTGCTTCTCCTGCTACCATTCCCTCTGCTTGTGTTCCCTCTCTCGCTGTGTTTCTCTCTGTCAAATAAATAAAATCTTTAAAAAAAAAATGAGCTGAGTAAATTTAAAGATCAAATTGGCTTTATTCAATGGTTCATGCTTGGGCAGCATCCCATCCAGCAAATAGGAAAAGAAAAAAAAAAAAACAACTCTAAGGAGCTGTAGAAAATAGAACTTTATGGGCCAAAGAAGGTGGGACAAGGAAGTTATTCTAGTAAAGAATGAGTTGTTTCAAGAAGGCCAACTTTTATGACAAGAACATCTAGTACCTTGTTTTCACTCATCCAATTAGATACAAATATCTACGTAAGTCATAGTACATTTATAGCTTCACATTCTTAAGATTATCTAAATTAGATCTGTCCCCAGTCACAAAAAGATCTCACTGCAGCACATCTTTGCAAGGAATTTAGAACGACTTTTTATTTCAGTCTAAGAGATTTACTGAAATCTCTTGTGCTGAAAACCTAGAGTTTGCTGAAAACCTAACTGACCCCTGGCTCAAACAGGCAATTGCAACCATCCCTGAAAGCAAATCCATGAGCAATGCCACCTTATTAGGAGTTATTTGTGCCCCAACAGGTTCTTTTGGGACATCTTTTACAATTTCTGTCTGGTGATCATTCTCCTTGGGCCTCTGAATGCCTTGATGGCTGGTACATAATTAAGCAATGCCTCTTCAGTTACCTAATTGTGTCCCTAACTGTTCAAAAACAAACTGAGATACCTTGTTGGTCAACTCCCCTGAATTTATACTATTGAGTTAGAAATGTTCATAATTCAAGATTTTCTTCAAAGAATGGATTGATTTAGGCAACGTCATCTTCCTTTGGGGGACAGTAGCGAATCAGGCAGAGCTCCTTGCTCATGTTCACCAAGAAATTCCTGACTGACTGGTTAGGGTTACATTCCTGGGAGAGGCTGAAACTGCAATTAGGTTAGATATTAAGTCTTGGTTTGGTGATGTGGGCCTTAGCAAGGCGACTCCATTTTGGTTCTGTTGTCTCTTTTTTAACACTTTTAATGACCCTCTATTGCTCATCAATTGAAGTCCAACCTCTTTAGACCCAAGCAGAACTTTCTACCAATCTGTACCATCCTTCTACTCTTCATTTATCAGATACCCTAACCAAACTACAACCCTCCCTCTCCCCAAGTCCATTCCGAGTTTGCCTGCTTTGTTTTTGGCCCCCACTCTCCACTTAGTTTGGTAGACTTGCCTTCCAATTTCTATATAACTCCCCAAATTTGGGCAAAATATCAGGCTTTGGAGTGAAAGACTTGGGACTATATCTATCTGGGTCACTTCATACCTGTGTAAGCAAGTGTTACTTCATCTGAATTTCCTTTGTAAATCCTTAAATGGATGATATAATATCTACTCTATAAGGCTGAGGCAAAAATGAATATATAGATAAGGTAGGTAGCTCAATCCCTGATAGGAATATCCATTACCCAAATTCCTAAATACAGCTTAAATTTCAAGCATTCTCTGTTGGATTTTGTTGAAGTAATATAGAGGAAAGAGCACAGGCTTTGGATGAAAAAAGTAGTGCCTTAATTTTTGGCTTTGGTATGAACCTGCTACATGCCTTAGACAAGTACTTAAATTATTTTAGCTCATACTTAGGTGTAGAGAGTGGGAGCCAGTACTTTGTATTATCTAATTTTACACAAAATGAAAGAATATCCAAAAATGCCTGCCTCATGGTTCCTTTTCTTTCTTTGGACACTCATAGCCTTTGATCAGACATTTCTTATGACATTTGAAAGGTTCTACTTCATGAACTTGTCTTATTATACTAAAAATATTTTACCTTTCTTTAGGATAGGAACTGAGTCATTTTTATTTATCTTAATGCTTTTCTTTAAATATATATGCTATCACTGTTTTTGTGTACATATAAACATAAGATGAGTAATACATAACAATTTTGAAGAGCCTCTTTTAGAATTACCTTATCAGACTAAGGGAGAGTGTCCAAAGTTCTGGCCAGGAGAGTGAACAACTAAGTCCTGATGGAAGGAAAGCAAAAAGGGAAATGAAGGATGTTATTCTCCCAAGGGAAGTCTAGTGAAAGTTTGGAAGCACAGCGTCTTGAAGAAGGATAAGAAGTGCATGAGAAAGGGTGGTGAAGAGTAAGTTACATGATAGTAAGGGATATCTTTCATCTTTGTAGCCCTTAGGTAGCTGAACCATTAGTCCTTTTTCCTCTTCCTCTATTCCACACCCAATGCCTTTGCTCTTTTTTTCAGGGTGGTTCAATCTCAAGGTGCTAGTTTGTGTCATGAGTTGAGATTCCCCAAAGCAGACCCTGAGATGAGGATTGACAGGTGAGACATTTATTAAGAAAAAGCTGTGTTGGCAGCTGACAGAGAGTATATAAAGCAGGACAGGGAAGAGTATGAAATAGATAATCTAAATGAGGTACCATCACAAGCAAAGTCCTGCAAAGGGTGACTTCAGCCTGATCTTGCAAGGAATTTCTGAAATGTATGTCATGCTTCATTCTTGTTCTGACCTGAGGTGAGGGAAATACAAATTCCCAGGTGCTTCTTGATCTCTGTACAAGACAGGCAAAGGAGGCTCTGGTAGCCTAAGAACAGTTCTCTGAAAATAATTGCACATGCTGAATTTTGGAAATAAAAGCACAAAGTGTGACCACTCCCTGCTCCCACCCCTTCCCCAATCCCCATGTACACACATCTTCCAAAAAGACATCCAAGGATCTCTGAGCAGAGTTCCAACATTGTCCAAATACCAGCTAAGCTAAGTGAGAGCTGTGACACCATTGCCACTTAGAGTCTGCTGTGGGAGTGCACAATTCTTAAACGCTTACCTTTTGCCCCCCTCTCATGACTACTCTGAGAATTTGAATGTATGGCCCCCATGACCAGAAACACCAAAGCTTAGGGCACTCCTAGGAGGGACACTTTAGAAATTGAAATAAAGTAAGTCTTTAAACTGAGAAAATCCAGATGGTCAATATTTTATTTAGCTTTGAAGTCTGGCATTTTCAAACAGTGTTCCTGGGGAATGCTGGGACACTTACTTTGGAAACCTTCAGATTTTATTTCAACAAGTGAGCCCTTTAATGCATAAATAAGCCATGATGCTTGGTCTGAAATATCAATGCAACTTCCATGGTTGCTTAATTTATTTCAAGGAGCATAGGATACCTGTCCATTTTATGCATCTAATTCCAGTATTCTTACTCTTTTATTTACGAAAAGGTTATACTGTATGCAGAAGTACCTGTCCATTTTTATGCCCCCGATTCCTATATTCTTACTCCATTATTTACAAGAAAGGATACACAGTGTGCAGAAGTGGGAACAAACTGTGTTAGTCCTCTCAGCAGTAGAACGAGCCCCTGTGAATTAACACAAGCAGAAATGTGTCAGAGAAACCCAAGTTAGCTATATTGTAGGCCTTTTCTCTGTGCTTTAATTTTGAAGCAGAGCATTAGCTTTGACATTTTTCAGTTGATAGGTATTTTTCTAGATATTCCTTGGGGATTTCAAAGTAGGCTAAAAGGCTTTTTGAAGGATGGGGAAATGAAGCTTTTATATTTGTTATTTCCATTGCAGCTATTACTGAGAAAATTAGCTCCATGTCAAGAGACTAGAACAAACAACACAAGATTACTTCTGTGGGTCTCAACCAGACTTCTGACAATGTGTTTTGCTCTGCATCACCCTGAACCCCCCAAAAGTTTCATTTTTTTAATGGTTCTAGCCAAAACTAACTAGCAGAATAAACTAGTAACATTCTTTTTCACAAAAATACATGATGTTAAAGATCAGCTAACAGATTCTTTCCTGTAGGCAGATGGAACTCAAAATGGCATAGCTTATAACTCTCTAAAGCTGGATCTTTTCATGACAACAAATGACAACCTCCTTAAAAAAATCAGTGGGGCATATTGTGAAAACCCAAGATAAACAATTTTTGTACAGTTCAGACTCAGCCTAGCAGAGTGAATCCTCCTAACACCTGAAAATGAGAGATAATATCATGCATGAACCAAAAACTTTACATGTTTTAGTTGTTGGTTGAAAATCCCACATAAACCATTTAAATAGGCCCTCATGTGAACCAATCATTCCTAAATCAACTAAGAAGAAATGGTTTCTTCATTTATGCATATGACTTTGGGAAACGTTTCAACATTTAGCTTGTTCTGTATCCTTTTTTCTTAGCAAACTGTTTACAAAAATCACACTTGTTAAACATTAGCAAAGGAAAATATTTTCCTTTACTGTAAAGAGCTCTCAGCACAAAGCCATAGGAGTAGAGAAATTGCAGAATTCATCTCATTTCCTCTCCAGGGAAGAAGAATTTAGGTGTGAAGACATTTATAATTCTTATATTATGAGACTTTAGGTGCATATACATTTATAATTGCCATATCTTCTTGATATATTGACCTTTTTATCTTTATGACATGTCCCTCTTTATATCTAAGAGTATTTCTAGCAATAAATCCAAGTCTACTTTCTGTGATATTAATAGAATCACTCAGTTGTTTTATAGATTCTATTTGTGGAAGATATATTTTTCTATATTTCAACTTATTTCTGTCTATGAATATAAAGTGTATATATGTAGTTAGTGCCTAGGAAAGTCATGCTTTTTATCCAGTCTAATAATCTCTGCCTTTTGATTAAAGTGACTAGTCCATTCACACTTAATGTAATTATTGATATGCTTGGGTTTACATGTTCCATTCTGGTATTAACTTTCTACATATTTCCTGTTTTTTAGTCCTCTGTTTTTCCATTAGTGCCTCATTTATTGTTAAATAAATACTCGTAAATGCACTGTGTTAATGCCTCTGTAGATTTTTTTAAACTATATTTTCAAGTTACTGGCTGTTTTATGGATTACAATAAACACACTTGATTTTTATGTTTCATTTTTTTGTTTGTCTATCAGTTTCTCCTGTACTGTGTTCTTTTGTGTTAAACAAATATTTTTGAACACCACTGCAGTTTTTCTGTTGATTTAAAGTATTTTTAAATTATTTAACAGGAGAGAGAGAAAAACTATTTAGGAAAAGATTACATTAAAATTGTAAACCTTAAAATTGCAGTAGCCAGAAAAAAAATCCAATAGAAGTACTGAATAACAGAAATAAGACAGCAGAGGAGTAAAACAGTAAATTTGAAGTTTGATCAATAGATATTATCAAAGCTGAAGAAAAATGACAGAGCAACATTAAACATAGTAAGTCACATGTAATGTGAGTCTCATAAAGAAAGAAAGGGAAAGAAAAATATTTGAAGACATAATGACTATAAATTTCACAAATTTGATGAAAAAATATATAAGAATCTCAACAAATCCCAAAACAGTATAAATCCAAAGAGAATCACAAACAGGCTCATTACTGCAAAGGTAGCTTTAAAGTATGAGTTTGCATATCTTTTGTTAAATTTACTGCTAAGTTAGCTATTCTTTTTGATGATGTTCTGAATGGAATTATTCCTAATCTTGTTTCTGAATTATTCATTGCCTGTGTATAAGAGCACAACTTTTATGTATTTATAGTTTTACCTATGTTTTTACTAAACTAACTCATTAGTTCTAATAGATTTGCGTGTGTTTGTGTGTGTGTGTATGTTCCTCAGCACCTTTTGTATAGAGTATGTCATTTGCAAATAAAGTTTTAGTTTTTCCGTTATGATCTGGAGACTTTCTATTTCTTTTTCTTGCCAAATTGCCGCACTATTTTGCTTTTTGTTTTCTATATTTCATGTTATTTTTTCCTTTTACTTATTCTTTACTATTTTTTTTTGCATTCATGCATATCTTCTGGTATAAAATCTTAGTTATTTAATAATTTTTACCATATTTTTTGAATTATCCTCTTAGTGGTTGTTCTATAGCTTATCATATACAACTTAACATCAGAATGCACTTCAGATTTATACTAATTTGGTACTCCTGTTAAGATTGCTATACATACTACATTCATCTATATTAAAATCCAATGACACATTATCATAATTATTACTTTATGTAATTTTAATCTTTTAAAGAAAATGAAAGAAGAAATAAGTACATATTAAAGAACTTATTATATTAAGCTTAATTATCATTTCTGCCTCTTCTCATTTGTTCCTGTTCTTACTTCATTACAATTTTTTCCCCATTCACCTCTTTTGTTCTTTGATTTTGCATTTTGGTTAAATTCTAACCTACAAAGTATTTACTTTATAAATGAATAGGTAAAATTATTTCACTTAGGAATAAAAAAACAACTGTAAAAATGAAGATATCAAGTTATTTCACTTGGTACATCTTGGAAAGAATTATATATTTTTAAGATTATTTTTTTATTTGAGAGAGAGACAGCATGGGGGGAGGAACAGAGGGAGAAGGAGAGAAAGAATCTTGAGTAGACTCCTGTTGAGCACTGAGCCTAACCCCAGGATCTATCTCACCAGCCCAAGATCATGACCTGAGCTGAAATCAAGAGTCAGATGCTTAACTGACTGAGCCAACCAGATGCCCCTATGAAATGATAATACATTATTATATTCGAAACCATCATCTAACATAATTTAGCTTCTACTCATGGGGCACAAGCCCACTGAAGGAGAGATCTGAGATAAAAAGTAGTTATCAGTCTCATTTTTGCCTGTATTCAGTTGACCACGTATAAAACTTTATAGTCAATTTGTACACTTTACTTTCAGAGTCGCAAGATTAGTAAAAATTACAAAAGGATGATAAATGTATAAATTATGTCCTATAAGAAAGTGTTCTAAGGAGTCATATGGTACTAATATGGAAAAGATCATGATTTCAATAATTTGAAAGAATGGCCATGTGGAAGAAAATTTGGATCTCTGTTTATCTCCCTAAAGAGACAGAAGTCAAACTAAAGGAGGAAGCTACAGGGTTCAAGTTTCAGCTCAGAAAACAAGAGGGTATCTTTAACATATAAAGACAAATATTAGATGAGATAATTGGTTTCTATCACTAGAAGTATTTAAGCATAGATTAATTGAAAAATTAATTAAAATTTGCAGAATAATTAAAGATTCAAAGCAAAAGCTAAACAACCTGGCTTTAAAAACCAGAACAGGTGATGGAATCTGGGTAGTAATCCCTTCAAGGCTGCTTTCTAGTTTTTTAATGCCGCTCAAGATTCAAAAGGCTTTAAAAAGAGTCTCTCTGATATTTGATTTATATATTCATATGAACATAATTTGGTCACTTTAACTGACAGTCGTCAAGCTATCAGGCCATGAAGGAAGGGGATTTTACCAAAAGAAAATTAGGAATCCAATTACAAAATCTGGATGTTGGATTAAAAAAAAAAAATGCACGCCCCCTGCAGCAGGAATGTTTCATAAGTGTATCAAACAAGGACGGAGTGGTGTAGAGATTGTGTATTTTCTTTTGCATTTCTTTGATATTCTTTATGGTATTACTTCATTTGGTAATATTGATATTGTAATTTGTTTTGGCCTTTGTCTTTATTATTGGCAGCAAACATTACAAATAAAATTTTAGAATTTTGTTTGAGGTCTGTCGGAAGGAATGCATTTTTCTTCCTCCTGATGTTTTGTCTCATGTAGAAGCAACTACACTAGAATAAGACTTCTGGTCTTTCCATCCTTTTATCTGATATATGAAGCCAGAAGGAGAAATCGGCATGTGTAACTCAGTTATTTTTTCTTCCCTTTTTATCTATGGAGTGAGCTGCCTGTAGGAAGAAAGCATTCTTATCTTCTTGCCATAAATTTTTCAGAGCCAGGCCCCTGTGCTACCTAGACCTTAACAAAAGCACAGGTCTTGGCTGGTCTTAGCCACATGCACATTCCAAGAGAAGCAAATGTCAGTTTGTGGCCCTTGTCAACCGTATGGGTTCTTACTATAAAATCTCTTTCAGTTTGATCTTGAATAATGCAAGCTCTAATTTCTCTGAGCAGAAATGACTGAGATACATATTTGACTTCGGGGAAAAGTTTTCCTATTATTAATCCTATTAAACATGAGAAGCATATCAATATTTGTTTCTCTTAAGTTACACGGCAGTTACATGCGAAGTAGAAATTTTAAACCGGCGGTGAACTGAATTGAATTGGATTTTGTGCTTCTCTCTCTCAAATTCATCTGTTGAAGCCCTAACTCTCATTGTGGCTGTATTTGGAGGTGAGGCTCCTGAGGAAGTAACTGAGGTTAAAGGAGATCATAAGGTTGAGGCCATGATCTGCTAGGATCGGTATCCTTATAAGAAGAGGCTCTCTCTGGTCCCCTCTCTCCATGCACATGACCCTGGGGAAGGTGAGCGAGGACAGAAAGAAGAAACACCGTCGGTAAGCCACGAAGAGAATCTTCACCAGAAACCAAACCTGCCAAACTGTGATTTGTGAACTCAAGCCTCCACAATTGTGAGAAGATACATTTCTGGTCTTTAAGTCATCCAATCCCTAGTATTTTGTTACGGTAGCCCAAAGGGACCAAGGCAGTGGGCAAAAGCCTTAGGCCGTCAGTGAAGGGCAGCAAATCTCATCCAAAAAAGACTCAGTGGAGGTTATCAGAGTCCTCAGTGATCTACTTGATTAGTCAGATCTTGTGGCTTCTTTCCAAATATGATGCCTACTTCAAATTCTATTATGTTCCTAATGTAATATTGGGAATGTATTTCCAAAAAGCAAAAGTAACAACAACCCAAAACCCAACACACACGCACACACACCCCAAAATAAAATAAAAATTTCTATCCGATAGACTTCATTGCCTGAGAAGTTTTTGAAATGTTTTCTTCCTCAACTCAATGCTTGTTCAACGAAAGATGGGAATTTGAGGTAAAAATTTTGTTTATGATACAGTAACAAATAGCAAATCCTAGGAGTGAGAATGAAAATCGGTTATAAAGGAATTCAGACAAACCGAAGTAAGAAACTCAGGATACATTTTTTTCACCATATTTTATTTTATTTTTTAGCTGTGTGTGGGTGGGGGTGGGGGTGTGTGTTGATGAGAAGTTGAGATGTGAATTACCACTGTTTACAATCACTTTCCCCAGGTAGCAGTTCTGTTTTGACTGCTTGTATGTGGACAGGCCTAGCCATAGCTGTATGTTCTTCTCTTCAATAGAATCATGAGCAATGTTAATCTAACACATGTTAGTTTTAATCGCCATACAAAATATCTTTAAAGAATTACTCCATGATTTGGCATTCAATGAAAAGTTACTGTATATTCAGGACAGCATGAAAAGTGATCAGTGGAGAAAAAATTTAATATTTGTGAAACATTAACCATTAGTGAAATGACTACAATTCCTCACTTTCTTGCAAACAACAGCCGAATGTTTATAGGATCTTAGAAAGAGAGATGCCCTTGAGAAGCTGTTTAACTCTTGTTATTGAGATTGGCAGTAGAATCTTGCTGACCACAGCGCAGCTGAGGGCAGAGGTCATTGCCAAAAGCCCAGAGTAGATGAAAAGTTAATGTGCCTATTTTGTGCATCAACTAAGATGCTGTTAACTGTTGTTAACACTGAGTCATCATTTAATTGGCAGTTTTTTGTCCTTAATGATGGTGTAAATGGTAAAATAATGGCCAATCTTATAATGAATGGTTTAAGATAGATGGGAATACAATGAAATAAACCCTACCAAAGCCTTATGCGGTTCAAATGTTACTCTATTTGTGATGGTTTACCATATTGTTATTTGTGAATAGAACCTGTTTATTATCCTTTTGAGGGATAATATTCTTTTGGGGAAGAGCCATGGCATGGTTTTCGCTTATTAAATTTGACACTTACTTAACCGTACATATTCCTCCTATGTGGAAAAAAAATCTACGAACAGTCAGTAGCTTTTTTGCAAGGTTAAACCAAATCTTGAGGACACGTGCAGTTTATTCTTGCAATTTCTTCATTTAAAAAGTTATCTTGGATAATTTTGTATTTGAACTACTTGCATAAATATAATTGCCATCAAATAGGTCATATGTAATTGAAATCCTGCAATTTGTTGTTGTGGAAGGCTCCATATCGAATCTATCTGTGTTGTAGATTCATTCAGCCATGTGGTCATTTAGCTACATTCTTACAGTCATTCCAGTACACTTTTAGTGGGGTGACAGGAAGCAAAGTTTTACTTATCAGTGAAAGGCAATCAAGAGATAGTTCAATTTGTTGCTTAGCTTACACTCTTAGCGGGGGATATTGGATCATCTAGAGAGATCTTCTATTTCTACAAAGATAAAGGACAGACTTATTTCATTTCAAAATGTGTATAGAGAGCAGACATTGTGTTAAGTATTATAACCACACTAATACACAAACACACACACACACACACACACACACACACACACACACACACCACAGTCAGAGACACAAGAAAGCTCTGCTGGATATATCTATGACTTTGATTGTGGCGATGGTATCACAGATGTTTGCATATGTCCACACTCATCAAATTATACATGTTAAATATGTGCAGTTCTTTTATATTGATTATACATCAATGAAGCTATTTGGAAGTTCCTCTTATCCTTTTTAAATATACAGAGAAAACAAGCTGATCATTTTTGTTAAATTAGTGGTTTTTTTTTAGGTGTATGGAATATTCCTTCTGCCCTCCACTGGAATTAATCTGTTAAAGTACAAATTTAGTTGAGATTTGAAACTTCAGTGACTGAAAGTATACTAAGAAACAAAAGTTTATTTTTGGAGGCCTTTTTCCTTGTTAAACATAAGAAAAGGAACTTGTCAGTTTTCTTAGGCCTTGATTAAATACAGCTCAGATTCAATAAGGAAAGAAAAACTTCACTTGATAAAATTCTTCTATAAAGCTATTTCCTTTCTTGGATTACTAAGGAATTGTGATTTTATTTTTCAGTCATATAGTTAGGATGGAATTTGATTCCTTTGAGAACTATTGAGATCCTCTCAGTGAATTCTATAGTATCTTCAGAAATTTTATTTTCTTTAAAAACTGAAGGTGAAGCAAAAGAATTAATTAAGGTATTATAATAAATTTTTAGGGGTAAAGTTTCTTTTTTGTTTCTGTTTTTTCTTGTGTTCAAATGTGCTATTTATATAAGCAGAAATATTCATATAATCACATAAAACTTAATAGATAATTGTTCTCATGTATTTAAAAATTTGTTGACAGTTTTTTTGGATCGATATTCTGTATGGGAACTACTATGATGAAGAAGTTGATATCATGCATATCAGCATCACCTTTGGCATGTAACTAAGTGAATGGAAGTATAGTTCTTATCCAGGGGTTAATTCAAAATCTACTTGAAGACTGCAGTACTTTGGAAATGATAAGGCCAGAGCCAAAGAAACTTATGTAACTACAAGAACGCACTTCAAACCAGAGAAAACACCTCTCTCTAGAATATTAGTCTTATCAGACTAATTATTTTCTTATTTGTTTTCAGATCTCAAAGTAGGAGGGCGAGTCTTTCCCAACAGTCCCCTCCCCACCCCATCTAGATTGTTTTAGCCTACGACGTGTTTCTGATGTGTTTCTGTTGCTTGCTGTTCTCCACCTATCATGACACTCATCACACCTATTTGTAAATGCTTGTCTGTTTTTGCATATCATATTTGCTTTGTAACCTCTGTTGAGGCAGGGACTATGTGCATATTTACCGTCATTTTATCTAAGTACCACAATGTTTGGTAACTTGAAATTGAATATGTACTTACTAAATGTAAGACTCAAATCAGTGAATTCATTATTTATCTAATGTATCTTGTTCTCAAAAACAAAGAATCACATCTTATACATCTTTGTAGCTCTTGCTACATTAAGGTGATTTTTTTACTAAGTGAATGCTCTTTAATAGGATCAAGATGATATTCTTTTAAAATCCTATGAAATGACAGAGTATACTCACATTCCAATAAAATAAGAAAAGATGCAAGGCATTCTAGAAAGCTAGAAAGCAGATAAAGTTGGATATATTAAGAAAAAATTCTGGAAAAGATCATAAGCAAGAGAAGGATGTGCTTTAGTAGAGAAAGTTTGGGAGAGCCCTAAGGCTAGTGAGCCACTTGGAGAAGTTTAGTTTAAACAGCCACACAACCTGCCGTTCCTTGGGCTTAGCTCACCAGAGCATTTGACCAAAGATGAAAGCAGTGAGTGAGATGGTTGGACTAAGTTGGAAGGCAGTGCCCCAAGGGACCGCTAAACACCCTGAGGTTGGGGAGGTCTGTCAACATCTAGAAAACCAGTACCATCTCCATCCTCCATAGACTCTCTCCTGCTGAACAGGTATTTTCAAAAACAAAAATCAATAGCCAAAACATCTCTGAGTTGTATCAAAATACCAGGAAAGTAAGATATCAAACAAGCAAACAAAACAAACAAAAAAACAAAACAAGGGAAACTTAACACATGATACAATGGGGTTCATAAGGCCAATAGGACAGATATGAATGGCAAAGTCATAAAAATGCAAGAAATCTTACATTCAAGATATCTTGAAAATTTAAATAATCTATTATAAAAGTAAAACAAACATTCCATGTGGTAGGCAGAATTCCAAAATGAGCCTCCTGCCTATGGTTTCTCTCTCTAACTTCAGGGACTGTGATTATGTGCTATTATATGGCAAAGAGAACTTGTCAATGCAGTTAAGGTTACTGAGGAGTTAGTTTTGGGTTAACCAAAAAGAAGATAATCCAGTGGTTACAGTTGAACCACATAAACCCTTTAAAAAAAGAGTCCTTTTTCCAACTGCGGTCAGCAGGGCAAGTCAGAGGAATTTGAGGCTTGAAGAAGGCTCAAGGCACTACTGGTAGCTGGAATATGTAGAAGGCTACGTGGAAAGTATTAGAAAGCTGACTTTGGGGCCTTTTATACAGGGCACCAGTAGACAGGGAAATGGGGACCTCAGGTCTATAACCACAAGGATCTAGATTCTGAAGATACCTCATATAAACTTTAATATGGATTCTTCCTCAGAGCCTCCAAATAAGAGCTTACCTAGCTTGGCTTCAGCCTTGTGAGACACTAAGCAGAAAACCTCGTCAAGTCAAAACGTTGAACTTTACCAAAACTATCAAGTTTTAGTAAAAAACTAACACAATCCATAAACATTTCATCATTTGGTATTTTGTAGGGAAGACTGATTCTATGATTATTACCTTTCCAGTTGACATCATATCATTTATTCCTTATGAGATTTGTGAAAAGTGGTTTTGCATTTCTCCTAACGGTGAATAAAGAGGATTTGTTATTTTATTAGTTTTCAGTAATTACCATTAAGTGAACATACTTAGACACCTCTTTCTAAAATAAATCAACCATAGAATATATTAGAATATGAAAATTTACTGTAATGAGGGATTTCTTGACATCGGTGAATTTCTTGAATAAGTCACTTACATCTATGCTTTTTGACATAGTAATTTATTCACTTCAAATTAATTTTCTTATATTTCAGATTATTTCTTTACCTCATATTACCTCATTAACTATTAGGAATCCTTGTCTTTTCCTTTATTCTTCTGGAGCTCACGACATCAGAATTATAACTATATATGAGTTGAAAGGCAAGAATTTAAAAAAAAAAACCCAAAAACAAACAAGAAAAACCTTAGTTGATTATGAATACTGAATACTAGACTGTTTTAGTAGCCTGGAGGGGTGGAAAATGATCAGAATTACAATCTACCTCTTTTTTTGATATTTCTTTTTTTCCAACATATTCACATCTTTTCTTTCCCCAACAAATATGTCATAGTACTTTTTCATCTTAGTATCTCCAGCACCATTTATTTGTGTTCTAAACATACATTTCTTAAAGACATTTTAACTTTTGGGGCTCCTGGGTGGCTCAGTGGGTTAAGCCTCTGCCTTCAGCTCAGGTCATGATCTCGGGGTCCTGGGATTGAGCCCAGCGTCAAGCTCTCTGCTCAGCGGGGAACCTGCTTCCTTCCTCCTCTCTCTCTGCCTGCCTCTCTGCCTATTTGTGATCTCTCTCTGTCAAATAAGTAAATAAAAATCTTTTTTTTAAAAAGATTTTTTAAAAATTAAAAAAAAAATTTTTTTTAATTAAAAAAAAAGATTAAAAAAAAGACATTTTAACTTTTATTTCTTGTGAGTAAGTCAGTCCTAATATGTTTAAATAATCTTCTCATTTCTTTTCATTATTCACAAGCACTAAGTCTATGGTCTTGCAGGTTTAACACCTTAAAGTCATATTTGGAAACATACTCTCTTTTATTCTTAGTGAACAATCAATCATCATATCATTAAACTACTTTGAATTATTTTTAACATTTACTTCTTGCAGGTGTTACCTTTAGGCCCTATGTCTTCATACCTGGAAATTTGAAAAGGTCTGGAGAGCTGTGTCAAATTCTGCTGTCTGCTCCTATCAGTTTATCCTGCATAAATGCCACCAGTATAATATTATTAAAAAGCCTCTTTAATCATGTTGCCTCGTTGCTCACAAAACTACTCAGACTTCTTGTTGTCTAAACAATATTAAAATTCTTAGGTCTGCAATTGAAAAGCTTCTGTAATCTAATCCTTACTGTCCTTTCAATTTTATCTAAATTTTCCCTTTTGAATAGTCTAACACAGTAAAATTATAATTTATTAAATTTTTGCCCACTAGCTTCATCTTGTGTTTATTACATATTGATTCAGTTTCTAGGATGATTTATACACAAGATGTGTCCTAGAAAAATTCCTTCCTTCCTCCAAAATCCATTTCAAATTTCACCTAATCCAATAAAGTTTTCCTTGAATATCCCAGGTGAAAATGACATGTTTTTATTTTTATATTCAATTTTGATGGCTTTTGAATAAATTCTTACACATAAACTTGGACCCTTGGTTCCCAGCTTCCACATTAGATTTCAGAAAATGTGATTGCTCATTAGGTATCAGTATAATTCCTTATATGTTTGAATCAAAAAGTAACTATGAGCTGGGGGAGTGATAGTAGGAGCATTTCTTAGAAATTTGGAATGTGGAGACTAAATTTTCTATTACTTATGAAGAACAGAAATTTCTGTGGACTGTCATTGTCAAAGTGGTTACTGATCTCTGTACAAAAGTCAACATCAGATGAGCATTCAGGCTGAACAACTCTCTCTTCTCCAAAGGGAGAGAGTCTTCAGGTCACCATTTAAGATCAATGACATTGATGGCAAGTGTGACCTGTTCTGCCATGTCTTATCAATTCCATGGGCAAAACCCAAGTATTTAGCTTTCAGAGTAAATTCATTAATAATAGGTCAAATGAAATACCGGCAGTAACAGTACACCCCAAATGACTTTGCTTTGAATCGTGAAAATTTAGAGGAAAATTTAGAGAAAAGCTGAAACATGTTTCAGATCAAATATTGCCAGCCCATTATATTAAAAATTCTTTTGGCAAAACTGAAAGATATTCTATGTCCTCAATAGCTGAAAAGAAAATATAATAGCACCCCTTAAGATACTGCAATTCATACACACACACACCACATACACACACACATATATATGAATTTGCTTATTTTTTATCCAAATCGATGCTAAAGTTTATCTATAAGATATTCTACACTTTAAATTTTATCCGCAAAAGGACTGGAAATGCACTTTAAATTCAACCTGGGAAGAGGTGGCTATATTTTTCTTCAAGAACATCATTTTTCCACAGCTTACTCTCTTGGTTCATACACTTTTCATCTTTTAAACTTCAATAATGTCATATAATGAGTTTCCTTGCTCTCAATTTTTGCCACTCTCTGACCTTTACCTTACACAGATATAGACTTTTCCTAAAGGACAAGTCTTGTCATTTGACTCCCCATTAAATGGTTTCCATTTGACTGGAGGAGAAATCAAACTCTCCAACTTAGCATACCAGGTATTTCAAGACCTGCTTTTGGATTCATTTTACTCCTCAGTGCTCACCCTGTTCAGAACCGTATCCCATGCCATAATTACTTAAAGCTTCCAAAGTTCCCATGCTTTTCATCACTGTTGCCTCCTTCTGTGGAATGTACCATCTCTGCTCTCACTCTCATACTCTCCTCCCCTTCCTGACCTACGTGTCTGGCAAGAAACCTAAGTTTCAGTTCATGTACGACACTCCAGAAAAATATAAGATGAATTTTATTCTCAAAAGAAAATTAGCCATAACTTTCCCTATAAATCTGACATACACTGTACATATAACATTTTATAATTTATAATTTTCTAATTCATTTCCTATCCCACATAACTGCTATAAGTATATGATATAGCCTCTATAACATATTTACAGTTACCATCATATGAAAGTTAGTTAAAAATGACCAGTGAATGAATATATTTATTCATATAAGAAAATTTACTTAAGACATAACCATCACCCAGGGGAACACTGTGGATGTCTTGATTAGCATGTGGCCAATCATCTATCAACAAAATTGTAGATGTGAATATTTGTTATGTGAATATTTGTTATTTGTTATGAGAAAAAGCAATACTACTAAATAATACTGAAGAACAATACTGCAACATCAACACTCATATAGCATTTCCTATATGCCAGGCACAATATAAGCACTCTACTTGTATTGACTCATGAGGTCTTTAAACTCCATTTAATTCCTTAGAGATAAAATCCTGTGGTGTTCATGATTTTAGACTCAGTACTTTGAGTACTGCATTTTGATGGTAGATGCTGATCATGTAAATAAACTCTATTAGCATTTTTGGAGGAACATAAAGATATGCTGCTAATTAAGCCTCCAATACATTACTATAAATTAAATTTTATCTTATTAAGTTTGGTGCTTACATTTTTTTTGTCCAATGTAGGCCAATATGAAGTATTTTGAAATTCTTTAGAGAACAGAGGTAGTCCTTCATTTATTATTTTTAAAGTTATAATTAATATAGTCTTATTACAAAGATAGGCTTGATACAAAAGATACCTCATGCATCCACCATCCTATCTTTCACATTCACCATCCTATCCTGTGGAATGTACCATCTCTGCTCTCACCCTCATACTCTCCTCCCCTTCCTGATCTACGCGTCTGGCAATACTTTTTCTATGTTTCAATATTTTATGTGGCCACTTATTTTATTATGTTTTACTTTGTTCTTAATTATTTGGATACATGTTTTATTAGATTATTGGTTCCTGTTGGTTAGACTCTAGCAGCCAGACTACGTACCATATTTCTATTCATCCATACACAAAATGGAGATGTAACATGATCAGTAGCAGAGGCTAATGGAAAGGGGAGAGACTATAAAGTTGGAGAACTGGGATGCAATCCCAGTCCTGCCAGGAAGTAGTTCTGCTGCATTAAATAACTTTCCTTTTTTCTGGGATTCACTTTATCCTTGTGTGAAAAGGTTTAGGATTAAATAATCTCAAATTTTTCTCTAGTTTTAATCATCTATTATCCATCAAGATACTTAATCGTTATGTTAAATCTAGTCATAGCTATGAATAAGTCCCGGTTATTTGGACAAGAACTTGGAATTCTTTTAAAAAATTATTTCTATATAAAAAAAAAAATTAGACACTAGCCCAGCACTCATTTACTCATCTTTCATTAATACTAGAATCCCTAAGTCTGGGGCACAAGGAGCCAGCTAAAGATGTTACCCAGCCTTCCTTCTTGTTGCTGGTTCTGGCCTGGTGACTAAGGTTTGGCCAATGGGATATTAATGGAAGTATTGAGTTTATTTCCCAAGATGTGCCACTAAAAGGAATGGACATGCCCTTCACTTTCTTTTTACTCCTTCCTGCTAAGTAAGTTACAGACAGTGGTGAATTATGCAGACAAAAACACTCAACACACAGGAAGAGTTCATCAACACAGGGAAAGACTTGAGTTCCTAACCCTATTTAACCCCTGTATCATGCCTGGGCTGTTTATATAATCTATTATGCAGAGAAAGATAAACAAATTCTGTCATACTGCTGTAGTTCCAAATAGATTATTACTGAAACAAATCACCAGATGTGCACCCAATGAAATAACATTTAAAATTTTTTCTTCTACAAGCACATACAATAAGATTTGGATTCCTGTGTCACAGGCAGCAGTATGCATTTACTGCACTGTTACAGGCCTACATCACCTCTTCAGCTCTCTATCATCCTATGGTCTAGAGGGACCTTGATCTTCTCAATTACAGACAGAACATCTTCCGTGCTACTCACTTATATTGAAAATACTATGCCAGACAGATATAGTATTCTGGGAGCCATAAGCATTCTAGATGCCCCAGTAGGATTCATGTCTACCAGACAATGGGAGATAAATTCTATAAATGTTTAGGGGCCTGCCACATTGGTAGAGTTGCTAGGAGCCTATGGTTCTTTTTAATAGCAGAATATCCTTTCTAAAGTGAGAGGTAAGTTGTCCCATTATCTACCACGAAGAGGGAGTCACCATGCTTCATGGTATCTTTGGATTTTAAAGGCAATTCACACAACGGTTTGGTATGCTACTTCACTACTTTCATGGGTAACCCATAAAACTGTTAGTTTTGGAGGCAAGAGAGACTTATTCAGGAGGTGTAGCCTACAGTTCAAACTGCCCTGCCACTTGGACCTCACAACCCACAAAATTAGGGGTGCCAACTACAGTCTTCAGGCCAAATCTGGCCTCTCTATTTTTGTACAGGCTATGAACCAAGTATAGTTTTCTATTATTAAGTAGTTGAAAAAATATCAAAATAACATTTTATGACATAGGAAAGAAAATTACATGCAATCCAAATTCCCATGTCCATAAAGCAGCTTTTATTGGCATATAGCTACACATATTCCTTTATTTATTGTCTCTGGATGCTTTCATGCTACAGCTAAGATGGATAGTTGTAACAGAGATTGGATAGGCCATGAAGCCTGACATATTTACTATCTGTCCCTTCATAGGAAAAAGTTGCCCTTCTCTGAAGTAGAAAAAAACAGGAACTTGCAGTAGAGTCTCTGATGGGCCTCAAAAGACCCAGAGCTCACACACAGTTTTATACCAAGTCCATGCTCCTTTTCTCCAGGAATAAAAGTTTTCGTGGGTTTAATATCAGGAGGTCCCCTTGCCCAGGTGATCTACATATTCCTGCTGTAAAATGTTCCATCTGCTGACCTCAGGGGCCATTTCAAAAGTTGCTCTTGGAATGTTTCTAGAATCCAAATTCCTAATAATAAAGCACCACATAAAAGTGTGACCTAAAATGCCCATGGTGATTTGGGCATTATCTAATTCACTAAACATAAAATTAGGTATGTATTTCCAATATCTATTGAAAACCAGGGATGAAGTGTGTAAGAACATAACAAAGCCAGACCAGCAGAAGCAAGTACACTGCATAAGCAGAGATCTTAGAAATGCACAGTAGCTGTTCCTTCTGCTTTACTGCCTCTCCTTCATATCGAAGCTCAAGCTTCCCAAGGAGTTCCCTGTGATTGTCTTATGTTGGAGGAAAAACATACACCTGCACAGTATGTTGACATTACCTGGAAGTGGCTAGCTGCTGTATTATAGCTCCACTAAAGGAGGCCTAAAAGTTACAAATAAAGGGAAATCCTCCTAGTGGCAGAACTTGGAGCAGTAGATCTGTTTGTCCCTTTCATGTGGAAGGAGAGACTAAGAAAAATACCTATGTTGGCTACTGGGTTGGAAGATGGATCAAGGCTTTGCGGTGAATGTAATTTGCCAGATTGGTGATTAAGTCTGGCTAATAAGTTATTGAATGGACTTCTGAGTATAGGCACCAGTATTGAAGATAATTGTGTTCTCTGTTGATGAGCATCAGAAGAGATCCATTTCAGGGAAGGTTTAAAATAAAAAGATGAAGACCATGACCCTTCAGATGGATGTTATTGATTTTTTCCCAGATATTTTTCTGCTTGCTTGCTTGACAGATTCATATATCAGATAGTTCATGAAGGTTAGCATAAAAGCCATGCATAATTTTCAGCTATGGCTGAAATTATCTTTACCAAGGCTGATCTAGCTGTTGCCAGACAGAGTCTAATTCTGGTCATCTGATATAGTATTATTTTCCAAAAGAATAGCTATCCACCTGGTAGCACGCTGGATTACATGGGCCCCTATTATCATATCTATCATATATATCCCACACAGGGCTAGATATATTTCTGGGATGCAAATATGCCTTCCTGCTGTAACACTATGCCAGTGACTATTAAGGGACTGCCAGATATCCATTTCTATTATATGGCACATACCATCACCACCAGTCAAAGTCTGTATTATGCATTTCTATGGCAAAAAAGTAAAGCAATGAGTTGACATCCACAGAATTCACTTACTTAGCATTTGCTTATGATTCACTTACAGCTAGCTTTTAGAATGGTAGAACAACCTGCTAACTAACCATTCAGTTACAGCACTGCTGAAAGAGAAGTCATGGTATTTCCCATTCATCATGTAGCATATGTCATAAACCAAAAGCCATTATATGATGTTCTCTTCACTAAAAAACTAAATACATAGAATGTTGAAGTTAATGGGTTGAAAGTGAAACTGTTCTTACTATTACGCAAAGTAAATCACTGGAAAAAAAGTAAATCACTGGAAAGAGTTTTTGCTTCTTGTCTCTGTGCCTTTAATTTTAGTGGCTTTCGAAGTCCTGATGTCCAAGGAAGAAATGCTTCTACCGGGGAACACAGTAACACTCCTGTAAATAAACTGAAATTGCTCTCTGTGCTTTTCATGCCATGCAGAGAAGAGGGTCGCTCTCCAGGTGAAGTGATCAATCTTCATTATCAAGGAAAAAAAATTGAAGGCTGCTACACAATGGGATGAGTAAGATAATATCTGGAACCAAAGGACTCACTTTTAGTACCTTTTAGCACCTCCTTAATCAGTGATAGCCAATGGAACACTGTGATGCAGGAGAGCCAAGTTCTGGTCTCATGGAGCTGAAGAAAGAATCTCGGGTACTAAGTGAGTAAGCAATAGAAGTTTGTTAAGTGAGGATACAGAAAAAGCTCTCTAAAGCAAAGGATTGCCAGTGAGGGCCTTTAAGGTTGGTCTTTTATAGAAAACTAATCAGGGAACTTAAATCCTTTTAACATTTCTACTGATAGCTCCATTGAGCAAGGACTAGTGATAACACATTCAATGGCTTACTTCCCTTTTAAGGTCTAGTTATACATTGTTGATCACAGGTGATTATCATAAAGATACCCACCCCACACACCTAGGGCAAGGTGGTCCTCCACCCCACATGCCTAAGGTAGAGTGGTCCAAATTGTCCCCTTATCTCTGGTTTCCCCACACCTCCACATTTTTGGGATTTCTGTGAGCCTGATCTCATAGCCACCTATCTATCTCTCCATACCTATCACCACCTGTTCCTTACTCAACCGCAGCAGCAGTCAAATAAAGACAGAGACAGGAAAGGTTCAGATCTCAAGAATGAAGGTTTGGGCCACCCCAGTTGATAAAGAATCCTACTTATTTAACGCAATTGCAGAGAGTAAGAGGGGCCTTAAATGGATGTTGAAAGATAGAAGTTATGGACATAGGACTGTTAAAGGCAAATTTTATGTGAATTGTTTCTTTCCCTCCTCCTTTTGTTAAGAAATGGGGGTAGCTAAAATTTCCTGTTTTAGGTGGGAGTATATCTATAGTGCTCTCATCCCATGATTAAATGAAATATGATAAAATGAAATATTTTGTATGGGAACACAAATTTTTCATAATGAAAAAGAAAAGGAATAGATACTGAAAAGCAAAAGAGGTGGGTGATATTGGATACTTTTATTTGCTTCTCCAGATCCAGGTCACATCTTCTTCTCTCCCACCCTATTGTGTTTCCTGAGAAGTTAACTTGATAAACTGTATCAAAGAGGTCCTTTACCCTAGGGCTGGGTGTGACCAGTGGGAAGCAGTTGCAAAGGACACTGTGGAAGGAGGAAGTTGAGATTGGGGTATGTAGTCCTCTGATTCCTGAGAAGTCTGTTAGATACCGCACTCCTACCTCAGAGCCCTCTCTTACCACTATATATTTCCAGGTTCTAGTGATCGCTTCATCTTCTTGCCTCTTCAAATCTGAGCATTAGCTTATAGCTCTTGCTAGCCTTGTCATGCTTAACCCAACCTTTCTGGTTTTCCTTAACTGCCCACATTTTGTAAATAGTTCTTTCCTTAATATTTACTCAGATATATTTTGAATTTACCCTATTTAAATGTGAAGTCTATTTCCTGTGGAGAACCCGAAGGGTATAAGCACAGAGAAGGCAAAATATTAAACGTTAGACATTATTTTTTCTTCTACCTCTTAAGTCTGAAACATTCAAAGTTCCAGGTAAAATAGATGTCACTGTCTTAGAAAATGTCGCCAATATCATATTCCCCTATGGCAGTTCAGTCCTGGTTTTGATGAGAGGGTAATATGAGAATAAGTGGATCTTCTTTGTCTTTTTGTGCATTCTTTAGAAAAATGACCTTTAGAAGCAGTGCACTGGAATATAAATGCAAATTTCCTTTAAACATTTTTGACAAGCTTAGTGCACCCAAAACCTCTGTTGCTATGTAAAAACAGTTTGTTAATTTTTATTTGACAGTTATTAGTAATTATAGTTACTTTCATATAGTTTGGTTTCCCATCATTTTGAATATTTTTATTTTAGTTGTGAAAATTTTAAATACTTTACTCAAATGAAATTTTATATGAAGAAGAAATTCATTATGACATTGCAAAATAAAAACGAATACTCTAAGTTTAATTATAGATTTAGATCACCCGTGTCAGCTATTCTCACTAAAACTGACTGATAAAGAAACTGATAAAGAAAATAATTATTCGTTGATATCCAACGAATAATTAACTAACAAATAATATCGCATGTCACAGTAATTTGTACCAAGGTATTAATCATTTCAATGAGATATCAATTTAAGTTTAAGATTTTGTAAAATTATTTCTATGTTTCCTTATTGCCATTTTGTTCGTACATCTTTAGCAATGTTAATGAACAGTTTTTAACTTGATTGAAATCTCTATCAATATAACTCATCATACAATATGGTTTCAAGTATGTACTAGTTTGCCCACATATATCATTAAGTCATATTTACTGTACATGAATAACTTCCATATGGTTTTACACATATACATTTATTTACATTTGAAAATACCAATTGATAAATACATGGGACGTTTTCTAAAATATGCCATGTAACTAAAATATACCATAATTAGATTCTAAAAGAATCACCGTAACGATTATCATAATTAAAACTGTTCTCTTTAGAATCTCCTGGAGATCAGGTAGTGAGGTGGCATTAAAGGTGTTGGTCACATGCACCACGTGCGTTTGTGTGGATTTGCCTCTATGGAACGGAAAACCAGAACTGGAAGAATCTTCCAAAGTAGTTATTAAAAGAGATTGAGAAAAGAGAGATATTAGAGCTCAATCAATTAATTAAACCTAGGAAACTCACTCAACATATTGCTTTCAGAGAAAGGAATGTTATTATAAAGGTATTTTTTATATAAAAAGAATTCAGATTTCAAGTGAAATTTCATGTCCCTATCCCCAATAACTAGATTAGAATATCTCAACCACCTACTCCCACAACCTCCAATATCCTGTCTATTACTTTCGGACAGCCAAAACTCTTGAAGTCACAGAAAGGAGTAGGACGGCCTATTTCTTGAGAGTCTGTTTTCCTTCTGAGCCGAAGTTCTGTTTCTGCTGAATTGGTTCAGTTTCTGGGTCATCTTAGGAGATGTTCCTAATGCTAGGGTCATCATATTTAACAAATGGAAATACAAAATTGTAAATTACATTTGAATTTCAGATAAAAACAATTTTAGTTTTAATATAAGAGTGTCCCATGCATTATTTGCAATATATCTAAACAAAGAACTTATTTGTTGTTCATCTCATCATTTATTTGATATGTTTAGCTGGGTGTTCTGTATTTTATCCGATGACCCTACCTAGTGCATACGAGATTACCCTTCTGTGGAATTCAGGGTCTTTTCATGAGTTCTACTCTCTCTCACATCCTCACCGCAATGAAATTCTTTCCACGTAAAATAATGTTCAGTGAAGTTTTGGGAGAGATGGAAGGCAAGCATACAAACAATAGGAGATGCTTTAAAACACAGTTTATATTTCCTCTGACAACAGAGAGAATAAAATGGAGTAAGCACTGATAAGAGGCTCATAGAAAATGGGCCAGGAAGACATTGAGGAAGTGGGGCTTATGCATGTTTTCTGTCTCATATTCTCAGAATTTGTACTAAATGTGGCTAAAAGTCAAGTCACCAGCTATATGTGAAAATGGACATAAATGGACTTTCTACCTAACATTAGCCTTAGCAACCAATCACACATAGATTAGTGTTAACTGTAGCTGTACCAGCATCAATCACATTTTATTCAAAACAACATGTGCACATTCTTTCCTTTCCTCTTCAAAATCTCTAGCCTCTAGTGTCTCTCTGGAGCACACTTTCAAGTTTGGCATCTGTGTATCCCCGATTGCAATTCCTAAGACCCCAAGTAAACACACATATTATGCTTTACAGCTGTGCTTTCATGGTTGACACTTCCTCACATAAAAGCAATGTTCACTGTCTTTGTCATCAAAGTATGTATTTTAAACTGATATTGATTGATTTTCATTACAAGAAAACAGAGAGAGATTCCTAAGTGAGCTCTGATTAAATTTAAAATGTGTGTATCCTTGTTTCCTCATGTACAACATGAAAAGATGGGTTATTTGTATGAATAGGCAGGTAAGTATATCTATTTACCTATTTTAGTTTTGAATTGCATTAAAATTTTTAGGACATCTTATATATATATCCATTTTTAGAAATAAGAATTTTCCTTGCCATTAAGCAAGAAGCAGGATAGATGAAATAAAGAAAACCAAACTGATAGGTTTAGAAAATATTAATATGGAAAAAGCAAGAATTAGCTCCTGGCCTGATTTTTTTTTTTTTTTTTTTTCTCAGTATTCCCCACCTCTAGTCTTCTCACCTCTATGGAGCAGTGGAATAAGCTTAGACTTTGTAATTGGGGAGACTGATTCAGCATTTTATCAGTTTTATGAATTTTTGTAATTATTAACTTTTCTGAGCCCTATTTTTAAAGCCTGACAATTTCTTCAGGAATTTGATCAAATAAAGCTTTGTTTCTGAGGTGATCTCAATCGTATATAAAACAGCAAACCAAATGTATACATTATTTTTTTCCATAGCACTTACCATCATCTCTCACATCATATAATCATTCATATATTAGCTTGTTTTTATTGCCTATCCCCTCAGGCTAGAAGGTAGCCACCAGAATGACCAGGATTTTGCCTGTTTACTTCTTTGGGAAGTAAATATCTCCAGCACAACAGTTCCTAGCACATAAAAGGAAGGACATACTATATATACTTGATAATTGAAAGGTGAATGTTCCCTATTTCCATAAGGGGCTCAACCAAATTCCGGGTTTTTTTCTAAAGCTTTAAAAATGTACTGAATATAGAGAGTTAGGATAGTGTCTGGCTTATGGTATGTAGGAAATGAATGATTAATTTTATTGTTACTAACACAGTATGCACTCCCTGACATGTAGTAGTAAATCAATGGGTTTTAATACTTTTTCCTTTCCTTTTCAATTTCTTTGATTTATCCCTGTGTTAGCTTCTCTCACTTGCCTTGGAAGAATCATGGAAATGCAAGAAAATATAAAGAACGATAAAAAGCCTAAATATACAAGATACTAATAATAATGTTTATTGTTTGAATTATATGTATAATTAAATTAAAATGTTTAGCAACAATAACACAAAAAGTAGGAGGTGTCTACGAAGTCCCATTATTTAAAAATTTTAGCATCTTGAGGGTAGTAGCAAAAGTACTCACTTATAATAAATCTTACTAAGTCAAAGATTCATGCTGTAGTCTCTTGAGTAATAAGGGAGTGAAAAAAGTCTGCAACTAACAATCTCATAAAGAAGAAAAATAAATTTAAAATAACTTGATCAACCCAAATGTAATTAAGAAAGAGAAAAAAATTGTAGTGAGATAAATATACATAAATTGAAATACATAAATAAATCCAATCATTCTAAGGAAAATAAATAATCAAAAATGGGCACTCTGGATTAAAAAAACAGAATCTAAATATAGGTGGCTTTAAAAAAACATACCTGAAACTAAAAAGCACACGGTAATTTTTCTCTATACTTGTGTCTACTTCTTGGTTTACCTCTCTCTTTCTCTCTCTCTCTCTCTTTCCCTATGCTAGCTTGTTTTGTTTCTTAAATTCCACAAATGAGTGAAATCATATAGCATTTGTCTTTCTCTGACTGCTTTATTTCGCTTAGCATGATACTCTCTAGCTCCACCCACGTCATTGCAAAAGGCACTGGGTGTTCTATGGAGGCACTGAATCACACTGTATTGTAGACCTGAAACTAATATCAGACTGCATTTTAACCAACTCCCATTTAAATTCAAAAAATTTTTTAAAAAGCACATGGTGTATTGCAAAAGTACGGAAAATATACCAAATTAAACAAAACAGTAACAAGACAGTTGGTACAGCTTTGCTAATGTCAGAGATGACTTTAAGGCAAATAAAATTACTAGAACTGAAGAGAGAGACCTCACCATGATGATGGCGTCAATCTGTCTGAATCATCAATTTTAAATTTCTATGCATTTAATAACAGGTTCATACTATGTAAAGCAAAAATTGGTAGAAATAAAAAAAAATAGGCAGTATGACAAATCTGGGAAACTCTTCATATATTTCTCTTAGTAATAGAACAAAGAGTTAAAAAAAAAACCTAGTAAAGACAAAGAATATGATATGGCATACTATTTTTAAAAAGTGAACCTAATTGACAATAGAGTACCACCAATAACAACTGAAGAATGTGTGTTCTTCCCGAGTATGCTTGGAACATTTACCAAAATTGATTATAGGCAGAACAATAAAGCAGATATCAACAAATTTAAAAGATCTGACATGATACAGAATAAGCTGACTACAGTGGAACTACAGGAGGAACCAAGAGCAAAGAGATAACTGGAAAATCCTCAAATGCCTAAAAAATAGCAAACCTTCCTAAAAACCCGAGTCTAAAATAAATCATAATGGAAATTGCAAGTTTTTTTGAACTGTGTAATGAAAGTGAGACTTGGTGAATCTTTTGGGTAGGATGGACATAATTTGAGAAAAAAATGTAACGTGCCAGTGAGCATGTTAGAAACAATCTAAGTAGCTACCTCTAAAACTTATAAAAAGACACATAGTAATTTGCTATTTCTACCAAAGATTAGAAAGACAAAGAAAATATTAAATGTACTTAAATGTATGTGTGTCTATTTTAAAATATTAGAGAGCAGATGAAGCACTCCTAGACTTAAGGGAACAAAGTTCCCAAAAAGGCAAAACTTTTGAAGATGTGCGAGAACATTCTGCAGTTTTTTTTTTCTCCTGAGTGTGGGGTACAAGTCACACTCAAAGTGAGATATAGTGCCCAAGAGTTGTTACAGAACCTGGACTGGATCCTGGCGGAAAAACCAAGTGGCACTCGGAGACTAAGAAGGATTGGAGATTTATTAAATAGCGGTGGGCCCAGAGGAGACCCTTCTCCAAAGGTCTGAGCCCCGAGCACAAGCAGGGAGGGTAATTTATACCCTTCTACCTGTGCATACTTGGTATTTTGGCGCTCGCGCGTGGGAAACAAGGTAGGAAAGAAGAACCGGAAGGACTTTGAGACAGGGACCGGAATTCCCTTGCCGGTTTGGTCGGTCAGCTTAATGTACAGTTTTTTCCTCATCAGAGTCTGGAAAACAGTCGCTAACAGCAGTGTTAGCGAGTGTCATAGGGACCGAATGACAGAAAGCAAACACATTAGAGTACCGGAGATCAGGTTCCAGGTAAAAAGGAGTCGCGGAGAACTGAGTCGGACACTCCAGCTTTTCCAATTTTAGTATATGTGCTGCCGGAGCGAGCACCACTCCAGCTTTTCCATATGTGATGTTTGCTGCACTCTTTTAAGTCAGAGACAGCTCGAGGCAGCCAAGATGGAATCCTCTGCAGACTGAATGCTTCCAGTCTCTGGTTCTGCCTGGAAAGAGTGCGGCAATCGACACTCCCCGTCTTGACAGGTCAAAAGCTGCACGAACTGAAATGTCAACCACTCCTCTTGGATCCATAAAAGAGAGGCGACACAGGCAATCCAGTGCCCCCCAAGACTGGAGAAAGATGAGCAAAGGCCAGGAGTCAGACCTTTCTGAAAGTGGGAAGCTGAGCAGCAGGACGAAAACCTGACCTGTAACTGACGAGCTGCTGGAGACGTCAACAATTTTGACAATTAAAAACTCCAAGGGGATCCTGTCAGGGGACGGCTCCCACAAGATTTTCCTCCAGGAGCTTGAGCAGATTCCCAGAGTATCAGAGAAAATTCCCCCCAGGCTTCAGGCTGGAGGACAGGAAGAAGGAACCATTTTCGAATATGCCAGAGCATTCTTCTTTAACAAGTCCTGCCCACAAGGAAACTAGTTAACTAGAGGCTAACCTGCTAGGGTATTGTCAGAGCCTAATCGATCAAGAGAATGATTGATTGATCTAACCCCCGCCACTCACTCACAGTAGCCGTATTTTCCTACCTAACCAGGGAGGAAAAACAAAACAAAGCAAAAGAAACACTTGTGAAATTCACAGTCCAGAGGCACAGGCTCACTAAAAGACTAAGGCCTAATCCTAGGACGATACAACCCGCCCCTCCCCCACACCTCCCCACCATATTCCTGAAGGTCTATTTATAGCAGTTCCTTTTCGGCAGTACCTCATATTTAAATATCAAGAACAAAATTACAAGGTACACCAAAAGGCAACAAACAAAGGAATCACGCTTTGAAGAGAGAGGGCAGCAGCAGCAGAACCACACCTGACCTAGAAGCTGGAATGATCAGACTGGGAATCTAAAACAGCTATGATTCATATGCTAAAGGCTCTAATGGCTACAGCAGGCAGCACACTGGAACAGATGGGCAATGCAAGCAGAGAGATGGAAATCATAAGACAGTATCAAAAAGAAATCCTAGAGATAAAAAAGGAAACATTGTAACAGAAATGAAGAGTAACTTTGATGGGCTTATTAGTAGACAAGGCATGGCCATGCAAGATTAGATGGGGTTTTCAGCAGTTGATTAGTTGTGAAGAGTTAAGAGGTTATAGTTCAGGGGCGCCTGGGTGGCTCAGTCGTTAGATCTGCCTTCAGCTCAGGTCAGGATCCTAGAGTCCTGGGATCGAGCCCCACATCGGGCTCCTTGCTCCAGGGGGGAAGCCTGCTTCTCCCGCTACCATTCCCTCTGCTTGTGTTCCCTCTCTTGCTGTGTTACTCTCTGTCAAATAAATAAAATCTTTAAAAAAAAAAAAGAGGTTATAGTTCAGAGATCAATGGGGAAGAGGACACTTTGAAAGACTAAGCATCTAACGCAGAACCTCTCAAAGGCTTTGACTCAGTAACAGGTTGAACAGACCAGATCTGGAAGTCTACCAAAGCTACAACCTAGACTCCAGCCAAGTCAGTGCTTAATTGGATTAATGTGGTCAGCTTCTTCCTTACCTGCTTAGCAAAGGAGAAAGTAAAGCTTGGGAAAAAGTAACCTGATCTAAATGCTATAAAAGTGCTTTTTGTATCATGTCTGGTATCATTCAAAATACTAACAAAACATGCCAAGAGAAAGACTGAATGATTGAAAGTCAATAGACAAGAATAAAAAAACAGACCCATTAGTAAAACAGATTTTGGAATTATCAGGCAGGGATAGTAAATAGAAAAATGGAGCCATGTATTGGGAAAAGAGATGAAATATGGAGAGTTCCCCAAATATTTGGCATTTATATAAAATTATCAAAATAAAATACTGATATTGAAAAATTCAATAACGGGTATAGAGAACTCCGGATAGATTGAACAACAAATTAGTGGAAGAGAAAATTCTTGATCTAGAATATAAATCAACAGAAAAATATATGAATAAAATACAGAAAGGAAAATTGAATATACCAAAAAGTGTGTGTGTATATGTGCACGCATACGTGTATCAATAAAATATCTAACATATCTATAATAGAATTCTTAGAGAGACACAGAAAATTGGGCAATAGCACTTTTTCAAGATATGATAGCAACTTAGGATTTTCCAAAACCAATGACAAATTTCAACTCATAAGTTCAAGAAATCTGCACGTTCCAAACTTTAATGAATACAAGCAAATCATGATTAAGCATACTGTAGTCCAACTGCTGAGAGCCAAAGACAGACAAATAATATTTTTAAAGCAGCAAGTTAAAAAGGATATATGTTAACCTTAAAACATCAATATATAAGACCATCAACTAACTTTTAAGCAAAAATCATCAAAACCAGAGGAAATATAACACAACTATTAGCATGCTAAGTAAAAATAATCGCCAAACTATAATTTTATGCCCAGAAAAAAGTCTTACAAAATGAAAACAAAAAAGCAGAACTATACTTAAAGAATTAAATACTAAAGGGAATTCTCAGGCAGAAAAAACATGATCTCAGTTGGGAACAGAGAATGAGGAGAAAAAATGATGAATTTTCCAAACCAAACCAAACAAAACAAAAACCAGTAGTTAAAAAACCCCCATAATTGTCCCGTTTCCATTAAGGATACTGAATTTGTATTTTAAAATATTCTTAGAAAACACTACCAGTCCTATACAGTTTTAGTGGTGATTTAGTCAAACATCTAAGATAAAAATAATGCCAATAATTTAAAAAGTTATTTTGGAGAATGGGAAAATGGAGAAAACTTCTTACCTCATTTTATGAGGCCAGCATAATTTCAAAAACATTGAAAGATACAAAATTAGAAGCCAAGCTCTCTCATGAACATAAATGTAAAATCCCAAGTATAAGCAAATAGAATCTAACAATATATAAAACATGATTATATACCATAACTACTTTGCATTTCTTATATCAAAATTTTGGGTTGATGTCAAAAATCTACCAACATTATTAAGCACAATAACATTTTTGAGGAAAAATATGATAATTTCTATAGATATAAGAGAATATTTGATAAAATGTTGTACCATTTATATTTTAAAAATTAAACTTAGCATTATGAGAAACTTCCTTGACCTGATTACTGTATCTACAAAAATTAACAAAAATTAGTGAAATTTTGAAGAATTTTTCTCAAAGACTAGACAAAAAAGAAATAGGCACTTACTACATTATTCAATGTTTCATAGAGGTTCTATTGAGGGCAATACAACCAGAGAAAAATACAAGGCCCAAGAACTGAAAAGCAAAAAGTAAAGTTGTCATTATTCACAAATGACATGATTATGTCCTTTGATAATGGAATGTAAAATACAAACTACCTGTAGGTATTTATCAGTAAATTTCGCAAAATATTTGGATATAAGAACAGAGAAAAAGAAGAGAAGGAAATCAAAAACAAAATTACCACTTACAATACTTAAAAATATATCCAATGAAAGATGTGCAAAACCTCATCCTAGGAATCTGTGCATTTTCATTAGAGTTTGACAAGGTCTAAATAAGTGAAAGCATAGACTGCAATCAGATTTTGAAAGATTCAACGTTGTAAAGATATCAATCTCCCTAAAGAGATCAGTGAATTCAACAGTCCCAAACTTCATTTTATATCCAGAACATATAAGAACTACAAACCAGTTAGTACATGGCCAGCAACAAAATAGGAAACTAGGTGAAAGATTTGGGTGGGAAATTTGCAAGATAGTATATTCAGAGTCAATAACTGTACGAAAAGGTGTCGAATATCCTGAGTAATAGTAGTAGTAAAAGAAATGCAAAGTAAAAACCTAATTAAATATATTATCACATTTCCATTAAACTGAATAAGTTTGGGTGTTTTGTTTTGTTTGTTTTTGTTTGTTTGTTGTTTTTATTGGTATCACCAGTTGTTGGTAAGAGATATTATATGCTGCTGGTAGAAGTACACATTGATATAACCGCTTTCAAAATGTGTTTAATTGTATCTAGATTATTAAACATTCCCATATATTATGACTCAGTAATCTACTCCTAGGTACACCCCCCCAAACTGTGCGATATGTTCACCTAAAGGCATGCATAAGAATATTCATAATAATACTATTGGAAAGGACCCCAAATGGAAACAACCCTAGTGCCTATTAATAGTAAAATGTATAATGGCATTATGTATTCATTCAATGGAATATAAGAAATCAATAAGCATGAATAAACTACTGAATGCATTAATCTCAAAAAATGAAATTGAACATAAGAATGTCATCACCAACAATTGTATACTCTATAAGTAAGTCCATTTTTATGAAGTTAAAAACTAGCAAAACTAAGTGATGACAAAAGTCAGAACAGTGTTTTTTGAGGGGAGATAGTGACTCTAAAAGGGACAATGAAGGATATCTGATAATGTCCTATTTTTGATCTGTTGATTATGAGTCTATTCAGTCATGAAAAATAATTGGTCTGTACAGGTATTTTTGCACTTTCTATATATATAATTATTACATATAATGTTACATATTATATATATTATACTTTGGAAAAATTTTACTTAAAAAATAACACAACTAGCTCCTTCAGGCTTTGTCTCATTTCTCTTAATATCCAAATGATAAGCCTCCCATCTTCATCTTCATCTAATGAAATCATATGTATTGCCATCTTTTACTAATGTTTCTTGTTTCCAGTATTATAGTTCCTTAAATCAGCAGCACTTCTAAAAGGCGGAACTCATTATAATGATTGTTTTGCTCTTAAATCAGACACAGCACAATGACATCTCTCTCCAGATCTGCAGTTCTGTGACTGCTCTTCCATTAATGAATTCTGAAAAAGAATGTTGTCACTTTTGAATTTCTTAGCACCGCTGTATTATAGGATCTGAGATGATTGTAAACTGCTGGCACTATGGGAAAACACCATCATGATTATTTGTAAAAATGGATTTTCTAGTTATATCTGCTAGCGCATGGTAAGTAGGAGGCATTCTCACCAATATGTTGCCATCCAACTCAGCAGTTTATTTTTCCCCATGTAGAAAAGATAGAAGTTTAGCTACCCCGGAGGAATTGTTATGGCTGTGCTTTTGGAAATGGCTTATTTCTTTGTCCATAGCTATGAAAATGTGTCCAATTCCTTTGTGAGATTTTAGCAACTTTGAGAGACTTTCACAAGTGAGTGATGAAGTTTCTGTCTTTTCTCCACGAAATATATCCTCACCTTCCCCTCGCCTATGCGGTCTGAAATTGAACTCAAATTCAGGTTCTATCTCACAAAGTAATAATCTATGGAGGTAGGAAAAGATCATGAAATGTGACTATGAATTCCAATAATCACTTGGTCTTTCCCATAGGAAGTGAAAGAAATTAGAGAAAATTAGATTTTACTGAGCTAATGAGGCACACAGGAAAAGGTTTAGTTTTGCTTTCACTTTTTCACTGAAGCGAGCAATGTGAGATTGCAGCTAATTTTGCATTCACTTTCATCTATTTAAGTCATAAATCAGATAAATGTAGAAGTTCAACTGAAAATCCCGTAAGTCAAAGAGGATGGGGCGGAGGATTTAGCATTTACTGGGCAACTATCATTAATATATTATATTTATTCCTCACAGTGATCTTATAAAATAAATATTATTGTAATTTTATAGATCGGTAAGCTAAGGTCAGTGGGCAACCACACCGAAGTTCGCACAGCTAGTACATCATGGGAAAAGAAAGTCCATATCCTTATCATGCTAACCATGCGGCCTTTATCACTGTGGGTACTTGAACTTTAATTTAAGACAGACATAATTTTAATTCATGCCAAACTTTATTCCATTTGTGAGCACATAGCAGCTTCTTTCCGGAAGATGTATGGAATATTTTCAGTTAATATCATGGGTTCTAAGTTTTCTGAATGGCAGAAGATACATTTCAAAAATCAATTTGTACCTACACACCTGGAATGCAATTAGAAAAGATGTGTACAATAATGTTCATGTTTTCTAGGTGATTTGCTGGACAGGAAGGAAGAAACACTCTGAGACAAAATCTAATAACAAAGCATCATATCATGAACCAGATAGCTGTCTTACACAATGCACTCCATCACTTAACGGGAGATAATATAGGTAGTGATTAAGATCATGGATTTTGAAATCAAGATAACCTGTGGATTATCATATGTCACGAAATCTAAGATATTATTGACTGTGAGAACTAACAATACTTAAAATGAAGGGAGAAGTGATGCCAAATAATTTTAAGACACTTTTGATTGTATAACACATCCTGACTTCAGAAGTTTTAAATTTTGAAAAAAAAAAATGTAGATTTGATGACATAAGGAAGCTATATAAACTAAAAATGTTATGGTGCCTGAAACAAAATACGAATGTATTTCTCACTAATGTACATAATGAGTGTTCCTCACTGTGGCTGCTTCCCTCTGAGAACTGACTCAAGGGTCCGGATTCTTTCCATCTTTCCAGTCTGGTCCGTCTTCATTATGACATCTAGGGTCCCTGTGCTACTCTGGATAAAGATGGTAACAGGGAAAAGAACCTGAGGGGTTTTGCCTGAAAACTGTGTATCCAGGCTGGGAATGAAATTAGTACTAGTTAGTATCACTAGTACTCCCATTTCGTGGTTAGAACAGAGTCACAATGCCATAAAGCAAGCTGGGACATTTTACCAAGCCATAGGCCCACAAAGGAAAGGAATTGAGTTTGGTACAGAGTGTAGCTCTACTGAGACCTGCCAAGTTAGACTCGTGTTCACCAGTGTCCACGGTTCTCCCTACTCACAGACATACACAATCTTGTTTCCCAGTCCCCTTTGGCTTGAATGGATTGCAGAAGCAAAACCTCAAGGGAAACTCCCCTAAAAAGAAACCCAGATCCTCAGCGGACTTGCTGTGTGCAGGATTTTAGCATTAATTATTTTAATGCATCCAAACACTAAGTACAGTGCCTGGTATATAAGCAGCTAATCTATAAATGAAATTTATTATTCTTATTTTTATAAAATCATGACCAACTTTTGAATGGGATCTTTTATTTTGACTTTACTTATATCATGTGTAAATGTTGAAATAAAAATCCTCACATTATACTTGCAAACTAATTTTTTCTTAGATTACTTCATTTTTTTTTTTAAGATTTTATTTATTTATTTGACAGAAGCACAGCGAGAGAGGGAACACAAGCAGAGGGAGTGGCAGAGGGAGAAGCAGGCTTCCCGTTGAGCAGGGACCCCGATGTAGGGCTTGATCCCAGAACCCTGGGATCATGACCTGAGCCGAAGGCAGATGCTTAACGACTAAGCCACTCAGGTGCCCCAGATTACTTCATCTTTTCAATTTACTGAAAAAAAAAAATAAATCCTTTGTCATAGCCTTCAGATAGAATTAAGGTTCTTGCCCTACAATCCAGCAGTTGCACTGCTAGGTATTTACCCAAAGGATA
>CM053616.1:32435341-32451131 GCA_028646535.1 Procyon lotor | reverse complement strand
GCAACTGAAGAGTTAGGCATCAAGGTTTGAACGGAGACTAGTATTATTGTGTCCATTCTTGGCCAACACAGCTCTACCTTGACTTGTCCACATTCACTGGCTTTTGGTAGGCCACATCCTCTTCCACTCAGATAGGTAATTAATAGGCCCTGGGTCCCGGTAGAATTCATTGGCTATATTAGCTTAGTCTTGGCATTTAAAATGTGTATCTGGGACCGTGAGGCCTCACCAACCAGCTTTGCTTTCTGAGATCAGAACTGGTTGGCTAAGCCGTACCCATTTAGAAAAAGGCTAAAGAGAAAACAGGTATGAATGAGGGTCGGAGGGGTAGGTAGAATGGTCAAACTACAGGGTCTATAAGAATAGTCATAATAGTTTTTATTCTCCCTAACCTATCAATTACTGTGAGAAGCTGTTCCCATCTGACATTATGATTGTGAATGTATCAGTTTCTTCAAAGTAATGTCACTTTTTTGCAGTATGCAAATTTCAAAATATTTACATTCAGGTTATATCGTTACTCTCAATGAAGTTTTGCAAGGTTTTTTTTTTTACATATCTGTTTTCTATTCTTTTAACGTCAATTTTTCTTTGCTCTTAAATTGTAATCATGAGTTCTGTATACAAAATGAAAAAGCAAATTTTGGTTTTGATCAATCTGAAATGCATTAGTTTTCACATTTCTGATGTATTTAGATACCACTTTATTTTGTGCTTCTTCACTTTTATTGGCTTCTTTTTTCTTCTTAACAGACTTCGCTCAAATTGGCTAAGCAGTCGGTATTCTTTATTTTTCTTCTACCATTTACACATAGTTTTCCAAGATTTTAATGAGTACATGGGTATTTGACTTAGTAAGTCTACAGTTAATCAGAATATTTCTCTTTATCCTCACAAAACTAAGGAGTTTGTTGCATTCTAATACTAAATAATCTTAACCTCTTTCAATATATAACTCGTATTTAGTATTTTAGTTTTACCTTGAACTTCATTCTAAATTAATTTCACCACAGAGTCATTATCATTACATGTTTAAGAATTCCATATTAAGAATTCATCCTCATAGGAATAATTTTATTATTCAGGTTTAAGTAGTGAAATCTTGTTTACTTATGTCCATTCGTTTGCCAATATCTCTACTCCCATGGCTTCTGGTATCTCATTTCTTGTGGGATAAATCCACTTCTCTCTCAAACACATTCTTTGGTGGTTCTTTCAATAACAGTTGCATTCAATTCCCTGAAAATGTGGGGTTTTTTCACCTTTGGTTATGAATGATCATTTAAATAAAGTCTCTACAGTGAGAATTATTTTTTCTCAGTATTTTGAAATATTATTGCAGTATCTTCTATTGTTTCTTCCTGTTAAAGAGTATTCGGTCAGTTTAATTTTCCTGTAGTTTAGAGCAATCTTCAAGGAACATTGTCTCTGCAGTTCTAGAGTTGCAAAACCCAGCCTGGGTATGGCTTTATTATGATTAGGGGAATTTATGAATCTGAAAAATCCTCATTTGTAATCTCTCAATATTCCTCTCCTTCATTTTCTCTATTCTATACTTCTGGAATTTCTTCTTATTATATGTTGAACTTTTTCATCTTACTCTTTATGTTGTTCTTAGCCTATTTTTTTATGTCCTTCATACTGTGATCTTCCCACATGGACTTTTGGTAAACATCCTTTTATTTTTCCCAGTTTATCAGTTCTCTTTGCACTTATCTCAAATCTGCTATTTAACCCTTTTACCCACTGAGTTTGCATTTCAATAATGTCATTTTTTATTCCTAGAACATCTATTTGTTATTTTGCAAAATTGTACATCTGGTTTCATAATGTCTTATTATTATCTCATGTTCTTAATTGTTTTTAATTTTAGACTCAATATCAGAGAGAGTTATTTTCTAATTTTTTAAAGATTTAATTTATTTATTTGGCAGAGCATGGGCAGGCAGTGGGTGGGGAAAGGAGGAGCTGAGGGAGAAGCAGACTCCCCACTGAACTGGGCTTAATCTCAGGACCCAGAAATCATGACCTGAGCTAAACCAACTGAGCCACCCAGGTACCCCAGAGAGTCAATTTTATAATCTGAAGTATCTTGGTATATAGTCCTACATTTGTAGTGTCTATTAGTTCTTAGTCATTGAGGGGAATTGCTCATTCATGTCTTAAGTAATTTTAGCTTGGTAGGAACCTACAGCAGGGCATTAATTCATTGGAATCCCATAGGGCTTGAATTCAGGGTGTATTGCCCCATGGCAATCTTGCTTTTTTTCTGTGGGGCACCCCAGAGTAATAACAACTGTAAACTAAAAATGCTGTGAATACGTTTCAGCATGTGGGTTACTAGATGACATGGATAACTAAATTTGTACTTCAAATTAGTGTGAGGGAAAAGCTGCTTGCAATGAACCATCAAGGAGTCTTTATCCCCCATTTGGAACTCACATTAAACATCCTGATTATCACTTTCATACATGGGGCCAAAGGAGGAATGTTTTGATCCTCTATTTTTATTGTGGCTTATCACCTAGGTGATCAAAACTTTGTGTGTTTTCTCCCTTCCGAATCCCACATTTCGAAGCACAGGGTCTAATACCTTCTCTCTACCATGAATGGGTTTTAAAACATCAGCCAGTGGGCAAAACTCACAACCCCTCTGTGTGGGCACAGAGCCAGGTTAACTGTTTACCTATCATCTGATAGTCTTTCGGATGCTTATTGCTATTTCAAGCATTGGTAATATGAACTGTACCATGTCAGTGTGAGAAGTTAAAGCAAATATTTATTTAGTGTTTCTCAGCTGATGGAAAGTTATCTTTTGGATTTGAATGAGCCTAAACATAACCCACTCTACTGGATTCACTTTTTATTCCAGGCTTTCATATAGTCCAGACAAATAGTTTTTGCTAAATATCTTTATATTTATCTGAAAAGAATGACAGTCTTTAAAAAATGTTACTGTCTATGATTTTAGTGACAGCAAGCAGTAATGAGATCAGATATCATGTAGAGTTTATATTTTTCAAAACATAAATGCAACAGCTCATTTAGCAATGTGCTTTAAAATGTGATCATAAATCATTAAAACTGAACAATAGTTGTCAGGAAAAATGAAAAATATGCATTTTGTGATGTATTACTTTTTTCGCCTCAAATGTTTACAAAATTCAGAGTGTGGGAAATTTTTAAACAACTACAAATGGTAGGACATTTCTAAAAAGAATACTTTGATTTCAAGAGAAACTGAGATAACAAGTGCATTGCCATTGACTACAGTGATGGGTAAGAATTGAAATGATTTTGAAGACAGGTCTTGAGAAAAAAAATTTAAATTCTGAAAGGTCCAGACTAAGGAGAATTTCTAATCCAGATAAAAAGAAATGTATTAGTCACAAAAGTATTTTCTCAAATAAGCTTTTTTTCCCTACTATTTGTTTAAGAAAAAAAATGAGGCCAGCACCTTTTAAAAGTATTACTTTCTTGGGCACCTGGGTTGTTTAGTCATCTGGGCATCTGACTCTTGATTTCCGTTTAGGTCATGATCTCAGGGTTGTGAGAACAAGCCCTGCATTGGGCTTTGTGCTCAGCTTGGAGTTTGCCCGAGACTCTCTCTTTCTCCCTCTGACCCTCCTCTCATTCACCCTCTCTCTGTCTTTCAAAATACATAAATAAATAAAATCTTTTTTAAAAAATTACTTCCCTAATTGTACTTAAGTACCCTTATTTTAACTAAAATTTCACAGATCTTGGGGCACCTGAGTGGCTCAGTCAGGTAAACATCTGAATTTTGCTCTGAGTCGCATCTGGCTCCCTGCTCAGCAGGGAGTCTGCTTCTCCCTCTCCCACTGCCCCTCCTACCTGCTCATTCTCTCTTTAAAAATTTAAAAAACTTATTATAGATCTTTTTACAGTGAAAAAAGAGGCTTATTTGGAGCTAAGTCTTTCAAAGATTTGCAACATTATTATATACTTAAACAATAAAATATTCTTGGGGCACCTGGGTGGCTCGGTCAGTTAAGCATCTGACTCTTGATTTCAGTGCAAGTCATGATCTCGGGGTAATATGTTTGAGCCCTGTTTGAGCCCTGCTTAAGAATCTCTCTGTCCCTTTCCCTCTGCCTCTGCCCCTCACCTCTCTCTTTCCTCCATCTAAAACAAAATAGAGATAAAAAATAAAAATAAAAAAACATTCTTTAAAGTCAATACAGATTTTTTCTTAGCAATCTAAATCAATTTATATTGCTGACACATCTGTTCTGTCCCAGTACAAATAAAAGACCTAAGCAAAATTAAAATAATAATAAGCCCAAGATCTTTGGCTTAGAATTCTCTTGAAATCTGAAAATTCAATAGGCAATTATCTTGGCTAACTATAAGACATAATTCTTATCGAGAACAGAATTGTTTTTCCCATGCCATCCCGTTATCTTCATTATGACAAACCGGCACTATTACCATTTACAAAACACTTGGTTACACATGATTTCATTTGGTATTTATTACTATATGATGTAGGTAGAGAAATTGCTAAACCAACGCAGCTTGCTGGTCCTAACTCAAATAACTTTTTGATTAAGTGTTCTCTAATCTTCTAAAATTCACAAGTTCCTTTCCCTGTTCTCCACAGTATGTTAAAATATTTATTTTGCCATTTTAACCACATGTCTAAAAATGGTAGAATATATTAAAAGAATTACAAAATTATAAAATATATAAATTATAAAATGGTAAAATATATTAAAAGAATTATCAAAACAAAACCAAACATACCCATTGCCCTGCCTAGATTCTTTGCTCTGGGATTGTGCACAATTTCCTAGCTGCCATGAGTAAAACTGTCCTTAGTCAATGGAAGCAGCCCCATTCCAGAAGTTATGTCCCCAAGAAATGATGGACTGGTAGAGCAGGGCAAAACCTTATCTCAAGAGAAGCTATATTCAGCTATACCTTTGGTTTCAGCCCTTCCCTGGGTCAGGCCAAGGTTGATCTCTCAGCTTAACCTTCTTTCCCTGCCCTGCTCTACCTCCCCTCACTTCTATTTCCTCTGTGTTCTTGCTTCTATTCATTTATTTTGTTTTTTTAATTTCTCTGTTTTCTTCAAATGTCCTTGAGGGTCCATTAATATTTAAGAGGGAGCCTTTAAAATACTAGTTCTGTCTCTGTATGTTCAGTTAGGTTTTGTTGACTAGGGAGTAGACTTTTTTTCCTGGGCCTTAGACTAGATATGTCTTTTCTCTCTGGTTACTATTTCTCCAGAGAAGAAGTTTCTAATCTACTGCCTGGGCATTTTAGATTGGTTTTCAGCATTCTGGAAACTAGGAGAGGGAGGAAAGCTTGGAGGTATCTCTATTTACTATGTAGATTTTCATTAAAATCATTTGTTTTTAGTCCATGGCCTCAGTCCTGCCCTCAACCTTGCCAACACATGGAGCATTTTTCAAAGAAAAAAGCTTTTAACTTGATGTGGTAGGGGAATTGTAATTACATTGCTTTGCTCAGCAGGAGTGGGGCCTAGAGCCATTAACTAATCTTAAAACAAGATCTCAACAGCCATCTTTTCTATATCCTGCCTCATTCTCATCTTCTGTTGTATCACATACCTCAAATTCCTAATAGATTGAAGGATTCTTGGGATGAGTTGTCTGATTTCTTATTGCATTGACCTCTATAGACACACAGCTTATGTTTCATCCACTAGACAATAGTTACCTTCACTCTTTTAACAGATACGTATTCAACAACTATTATTAGCTAGGCACCATTTGAACTTTTATTTTTTTAAAGATTTATTTATTTATCTTAGAGAGAGAAAGAGAACATGAGTGCTGCATGCGGTGGGGAGAGGTAGAGGGAGGGGGAGAGAGAGAATCCCAAACAGGCTTCCTGCTGAGCTGCTGAGCACAGAGCCCAATGTGGGGCTCTATCTTAGGATCCTGAGATCATGACCTGAGCTAAAAACAAGAGTAAGATGGTTAGTTGACTGAGCCACCCAGATGCCCTTGAACCGTGCAGTACATTTTGGGATGCAAACAAAAATTACTATCACCATTAAGCCTGTATTTTAAGAGGAATATAGAAATAACCAAATAAATAAATTACAATGCAGTGTTCCAGAGCACACAGTTGAAGCAGGGACTGGGGATGGAGAAGGGCTGTAACAACTCAACACGATTTTTAACAGGATACAGAGAAAACCTACAGTGATGAAAACAGACTGTAGGTGGAAAAGGAAGAAACAAAGGATCTGTTAGGAGCCTAGGATAGTAATTCAAGAAAGAGATGATTGAGTCTTAGACAAGATGATAGGGAGCATCTGGGTGGCTCAGTCAGTTAAGCATCTGACTCTTGATTTTTGTATCAGGTCGTGATCTCAGTGTTGTGAGATGGAGCCTTGATTCAGGCTCCATGCTCAGCATGGAGTCTGCTTGAGATTCTTTCTCTCCTTCTTCTCTCCTTCCCAAATAAATGAATAAATCTTTAAAAAAAAGAAAAGGAAAGATGTTAAGGAGTTGGCAGCAGTGACTGGGAAAAATTATGGCGGTTTGGTATTAGAGGAGATAAAGATAAATAATTTATTTTGTATGAACATAGAAAAATTCACTAACAGATCCAATATGCAAGGAAGAGGAAATAGAAATGTGAAGGGTTAACTCTAAGGAAATTTATATATCATTGAACTAAATTTTCAAGCTTAAAAATGGAGATGCTCCTGCCCAGGGCACCATGTCAACAAAAACTTAGATAACTTTGGTATCCTAGTAAACATTCTACTTGACCAGAAATGCAGTATCTGCAGTTAGCCAATGGCAAGCCACTTCTAAGCTTTATATTTATTTTCTTGTTTCTTTCTTAATTTTATTTATTTATTTTTTTCAGTGTTACAAGATTTAGTGTTTTGCACTACACCCAGTGCTCCATGCAGTACGTGCCCTCCTCAATACCCACCACCAGGCTGGCCCAACCCCTACCCCCCTCCCCTCCAAAACCCTCAGTATGTTGCTCATAGTCCACAGTCTCTCATGGTTCATCTCCCCCTCTGGTTTCCCCCCATTCACCCCTCCCTTCCTTCTCATAATGCCCTCCATGTTTTTCTTTACGCTCAGCATGTAAGTGGAACCATAAGGTAATTGGTTCTCTCTGCTTGACTTATTTCACTCCGCATAATCTCTTCTTCTTGTTTCTTGATCTTTCTAAATAAGGTCAGATTTGCAACCACAGTCAATCAACTTAAGCTGAATACTTCCTCCTTGTCTCCCACTTACTTCTTTCTATAAAAGCTTGCAGTCCTTTCCCCTACTTTGCTGCTCTCCAACTTCTTGAGAGTAGAGAACACCTGCTTCATGAAGTGTTCAGTAAAGTATTTTTGTATTCCTTAAATTGTCTTTTATATATGTGTGTGTCTATGTATGAGGTTTACAGATGGATCTAGGAGTCTGAAGTTCAGGAAAGAGGTCTGCACTAAAGATATGAACTTGGGAGTAGTCAAGATAGAAGCGAGATTTTGTGAGGCTCTGTGATCTCACTGGATAACGTTTTAGATAAAAATTAAAAGAAAATCAAATACTTAGTCCTTGGTCACACCTACTTTAAATGGTTGAAGAGAAAAAAGAAACCATCCAATGAAAGAGAGCAAAAACAGCCAATGGGAGGTAGGAAGAAATCTAAGAAAGGATGGTGTCTTTGAAGACATGTGAAGAAAGTGTGCCAAAGAAGAGCGATGATCAACCATGTTGAACGCTATTGATAAGAAAGTTGAATTAAAAAACATAGAGGTAATTGATCATCTTGGCCAGAGCACTTTTAGAGAGTGGTGGAGTGAAATTCTGATTGAACTAAATTTAAGAGAGAAAAAACTTGGTACAGTGACTATGGATGGCTTTCTTGCAGAGTTTTTTTTTTTTTTAAAAAAAGCAAATAAATAAAATAATGTTCGGTGGAGGCAGTGGCATCTAGAGACTGTTGCTGTTTATTAATGTTACCAAACCCAAGTACAGCCACCCATTACCTGAAAGATCATCATTCAAGACATGAGTTTGGATTGGAAAGGAATATGAGCTTTATTCAGGAAGCTGACAACTTGGGGGAGAAGATGGACTCTTGTCCGAAAGTCAACTCTGAGGTTTCTGCCCGGCCCAGGGATTTTTAAAGGGGTTTAAGGTAGTTAACCAGGTAAGGGAGCACAGTGATTTGCAGCATGTCTTGGTCATGTGCAGACTTCATAATGCCAACTACAAACATGATCTCTGTGCTCAGTGACTGTACGAGGGCGTCAGGTTCTTGTTCCATGGTGTGCAGAGGCACTCTGTTCTTTCTGCCAAGGAAGCAAGGTCTACAGATCCACAGAGCGAGGTCAGTCAAATTATTTTTATGACCTAAAAGAAAGAAAAACATTTTGCTACAACAATTGCTAGATGAATCAGAAAGCCCAGGCAGTTCTGGTTCTTCAGTCCGCAAGGCCAGTGATCTGCAAATCTCAAAGTAAATTAGTTCTGTATCAGATCAGGGGTCTTAGGTCAGCAAGTTAGAAGTATGTTAACTTGAATCAAGTTAACCCTCAAGACCAGCTGGGATGCTGTTACATGAATAGGAAGTAGTAATGGCTTCTTTGGGTGCTAACAGGAATGGGAACTGGGTGCTAATAAGGAGTTATAAATAATGAGGAGGCACAACTTCAAGTGAGGAGGTGATATCTGAGTCAAGTTTCTTGGATAGGATAGAAGAAATGGAATACAGTGCAGAAATGAATTATTTTAGATAGGAGCATGAAAAGTCAATGTTATTTAGATAGACAGGGGGTCTAATTGTCCGAAGAAGAGATTTTTTAAAATATTTTATTTATTGGAGAGAGAGAGAGAAAGAGAGTGGGGAGAGAGAATGAGCAGTGGAGGGTCAGAGGGACAAGCAGACTGCCCACTGAGCAGGGAACCCAACAAGGGACTCAATCCCAGAACACTGATCATGACCTGACATGAAGGCAACTGCTTAACTGACTGAGCCACGCAGGTGCCCCTAGATTTTATCTTTGATTATGGTATGACTTCAATTTTTACATTAAACACTCCATTTGTGCTTTTGTTATCCCAACCATGAATTACTATAATAATACACTAGATTTTTTAAATATGCCCACTTTGAAATTAGGAATCTGTCATTTCTCACCCTTAGACTTTGAATTTTTTGAAAGCAGAGTTTTTTGCTAGCAGACTGTCTAGCAGTTAGAAATTGCTCAACAGATGTCTCATGAAAGACAAAAAGAATACTAACTTATGATAACATGGTACATTTTTTTTAACAACATAGTGAAGCTTGTGCATTCATGTAGTAGGAGATTTTTCTTTAAGGCATATGGTTGGATTTCCTACTGTATCCTTGTGTTGCATATACTAGTAGTGAAATGGATCATAATTGGTTTTTCAGGAGTTTCTGCAATGGTTTAACTTGAGATCTGATTAGAATGAATGGACCTCCTCTTGAGGGTGCCTAGGTGGCTCAGTCAGCATCTGACTCTTCATTTCAGCTCAGGTCATGACTTCTGGGTCCTGAGATTGAACCCCACATGGGGCTCTGCACTCAATGGGGAGTCTGCTTGAGATTCTCAGGCTCTCCTTCTGCTCCTCCCCCCACTCCCCTCTCCAGCTAGTGATGGTGTGCAGGCTCACACTCTTTCTCTCTCTCACACAAAAAAAAAAAAAATAATTTTCTGCTACATATGTAGGTTATTGATCCAACATTTTTTTTTTAAGATTTTATTTATTTATTTGACAGAGAGAGAGAGATCACCAGTAGGCAGAGAGGCAGGCATAGAGAGAGGGGGAAGCAGGCTCCTCACTGAGCAAAGAGTCCAATGAAGGACTCCATCCTAGGACTCTGAGATCATGACCTGAACTGAAGGCAGTGGCTTTAACCCACTGAGCCATCCAGGTGCCCTGATCCAACATCTTTTAACTGACTTTATTCTTCTCTGTTGTATGTAATTAAAGCATTATTCTTAGTAAAATTAATTTAATTTACATTAATATAAACTGCATTATATATGTATGTGCCATATATATGTAATGTATAAACAAAAATACAAGGTTTTAAATAGAAGGCCATATTTTAATAAAGAAACACATAAATGTTTAATTTTACTGTGTTAAGATAAAACAGTGTCTATCTTTAGGAATACAATAAGGATGCCCTTTAAGATACGTGGCGATCATATTTTGTAGGTTAAAATGCATACTAACATCGGGGGGGGCAAGATCGTGGAGAAGTAGGAGATGCTGTTGCAACCTGTCCCCAAAATTGAGCTGGATATCTACCAGAACACACTGAGCACCCATGAAATCAGCCTGAGGAGCAAGGGTTTTCATTTCTGGATCTCTATGGGAGCAGAAGACAGCAGTGCAGAGGTAAAGCAAAGTGAGAACACTTGAGCTGATATTGGAGGATAAACAAAAGGGGGAGGGAGCCACTAGAAGTGGTGCAAGAGAGCCACCAGAAGCAGTGCAAGAGCAATAATATCCCAAAGGAAAGTGCCCGGTAGTTGGGGAGCAGCAATAACTTAGAGTCCGGTTAAAAATACTTAAAAAGAGCAAAAGGTTCTGAGGAGAAACTAATGGAAGGGGGTGGTTGTGGACACGGGCCTGGGCCCACGTTCCCAGGAAGGACACCTCTCACCTCAAAGAGAGGCTGGTGAGAGGGTCCAGTCTGTGGTTCCTGAACCTGCATCTTTCCGCTCCTTACACCATTTTGTGGGCGAGTCACACGTGTTCCTGCAAGCACCTTTGAGAGTCTGATGTGGTCCAGGGGCAGGCAGCTTTTCACTGCGTGCCCCACTCACTGGACTGAGTGCAACCCCGACTGAAAAGACATTCATGGTCTGCAGCAGGGTCTGGATGCTCCCAGCCAGCCCGGGAGAGAACTGGGGCGGCCTAATCTCAGGCAGGAATCTGACCACACCCTGCGTGGAACTGGAGCCCAGAAAGCAGGGGAGCCCACGGAGTCACCAAACTGTGGAGTGTGCACCACTTGTGACAGGCTGCACTGTGAGCAGAATTTTGCAGAGGGGAGTGTGTGTTCTGGACCACCCAGAGGGGAGCAGACTGAGGCTTCTCTGTGACGCGGAGGTCTGGGTACGAATGGGCAAATTCCTTGCCTGGACTCTCTGAAAAGGTGAAAAAGCTATAAAAGGCCAAAAACCTTCAGAGAGTAAAAGACTGAGAAACTGGTTTTCACAGAGCTCAGCACCTGAATCGGGGGGCAGGGTGACTCAACCCAAGCAAGACTGACTGGAAAACAATGTGGCAGGCCCCTCCCACAGAAGATAAGTAAAAAAAACAACAACAAAAAACAAAAGGACTATAACCACAGGGTCCCCATAAAATTTTAAATCCCCAACATCAGGGGAAATCAATATATTAGGTGCCTGATAATACCCTCAAACCTGTATATTTCATAGATACAAGGTTTTTTTTCCTTTCTTATTCTTTTTCAATTTTTTTTTATTCACTCATTTTCACATGTCTTGGTTGTTTGTTTGTTTTTTTTTTTTAAAACTACTTAACATTACAACTAGAGGCTTAATACAACGATAAACCCAGGAAGACCTGAAATAACTTTCCTCACCCACGAGGAGTTATAACCACCCTCCCATCTTATCCTTCTGTCAGGGTTTGTATGTATTTGCTTTTGTTCTGGTAATATATAAATCTCATTCCTGGGGTTCATTCTGACTAGGTTCTTTTATTTCTTGTCATTTACTTTTGTCGGTCTATATGTTTGTTCACGTTGGTTTACATACCTTATAAATATTATTTTTGGGGCCCATTCTGGCTGGGATTTCTTCTTTTTCTTTTTCTCTCTATCTTTTTAAATCCTTATTCTTTCTTTTTGGTGGTGAATCCCAATTGCTCCTAAACCTTCCAGAGTGCACCCTGCCTGGATCATGGGCGATAGATATATCCAGCTAGACATCCTCTCATCCACTTCTCATCAAAATGACTAGGAGGAGGAACACCCAACAGAGGAAAAACCCAGAGACTGCACCCTCTCCCTCAGAACTATTAGACATGGACATAAACAGTATGTCAGAAAGGGAATTCAGTGTGACAATTATCCAGGCAATGGCTAGGATGGAGAAAAACATTAATGACAACATAGAATCCGTAAGGGCAGAAGTGAGAACCAGTATAGCTGATGTAAGAAATGTTATCAGTGAAATCCAATCCAATCTAAATAGTCTAACAGCTAGAGTTACGGAGACAGAGGATAGAATTAATGATCTAGAGGATAAAATGGTTGAGAAGAAAGGTCAGGAGAAGAACAGGAGCAAAATGCTCAGGAATCATGAGAAGAGACTTAGGGAAATAAATGATGCCATGAAATGTTCCAACATCAGAATTATTGGAATCTGAGAAGGGATAGAGAAAGACAGAAAACTAGAAGATATAGCTGACCAAATTCTGAATGAAAATTTCCCCAATCTGGGGAATGGAACGAGTGTTCAGGTCCTAGAGGCAGAAAGGACACCTGCCAAAGTCAGCAAGTCTAAAAAGTCAGCGAGACACATCATAGTGAAATTTGCAAATTATAATTTTAGACAAGAGGTCCTGAGGGCAGCTGGGGGGAAGAGATTCCTTATGTACAGAGGAAGACCCATTAGAATAACATCAGAGCTGTCCACAGAAACCTGGCAAGCCAGAAAGGGCTGACATGATGTATTCAGGGCACTAAATGAGAAGAACATGCAGCCAAGGATACTTTATCCAGCAAGGCTGACATTCAAAATTTTGAAAATATTCAAAATCTTTATGAGAGATAAAGAGCTTCCAAGACTGGCAAGGACTAAAAGAGTATGTGACCACCAAGCCAGCACTCCAGGAAATATTAAAGGGGGTTCTATAAAAGTAGAAAGAACTCATAAGTGACTTAGAACAGAAATTTACACTCTGTAGAAACAAGGACTACACAGGCAACATGATTTCAATAAACACTTATCTTACAATAATCACTCTCAACGTGAACGGCCTTAATGCTCCCATAAAACAGCACAGGGTTGCAGAATGGATAAAATGACAGGACCTGTCTGAATACTGTCTATAAGAGACACATTTGGAACCAAAAGATACATCCAGACTGAAAGTGAAAGGGTGGAGAACCATCTTTCATGCCAATGGGCCTCAAAAGAAAGATGGGGTAGTGATTCTCATATCAGATAAATTAGATTTTCTTATTAGATTTATTAGAGATACAGAAGGACACTACATCAGTCTTAAAGGGTCTATCCTCCAAGAAGATCTAACAATTGTAAACATTTATGCCCCCAATATAGGAGCAGCCAACTACATAAGCCAACAGTTAATCAAAATAAAGAGTCATATTGATATGGATACATTAATAGTAGGAGATCTTAACATGCCACTCTCAGTAACAGACAGATCATCTAAACAGAAAATCAATAAAGAAACAAGAGCTTTGAATGACACATTGGACTAGATGGACCTCATAGATATATACAGAACATTCTACCAGAAAACAACAGAATACTCATTCTTCTCGAGTGCACATGGATCTTTCTCCAGAATAGACCACATACTGGGTCACAAATCAGGACTCAACTGATACCAAAAGATTGAGATGATTATCTGCATTTTCTCAGACCACAATGCTTTGAAACTGGAACTCAACCACAAGAAAAAGTTTGGAAGGAATTCAAACACTTGGAGGCTAAATACCAAACTGCTCAAGAATGCTGGGATCAACCAGGAAATCAAAGATGAGCTTAAACAATTCATGGAGACCAATGAGAATGAAGACACATTGATCCCAAACCTATGGGATACGGAAAAGGCAGTCCTATTGGGGAAATATATAGCCATCCAAGCCTCACTCAAAATAATTGAAAAATCTCAAATACACCAGCTCTCTTTACACCTTAAAGAACTGGAAAATCAACAACAAATTAAGCCGACCCCATGCACAAGAAGGGAAATAATCAAGATTAGAGCAGAGATCAATGAGTTAGAAACTAGAGAAACAGTAGAATGCATCAATGAATCCAGAAGTTGGTTTTTTGAAAGAATCAATAAGATTGATAAGCCACTGGCCGAACTAATCCAAAAGAAAAGAGAGAGGACCCTAATTAACAAAATTATAATGAGAGGGGAGAGATCACGACTAATCCAAAGGAAATAGAAACAATTATCAAAAATTATTATCAACAGCTAGATGCCAATAAGTTAAACAACCTAGAAGAAATGGATGCATTCCTGGAAACCCATAATCTTCCAAGACTGAAACAGGAAGAAATTGACAACCTGAATAGACCAGTATCTAGTAATGAGATTGAAGCAGTGTTCAAAAACCTGCCAAAAAACAAGAGCCCAGGACCTGACAGATTCCCTGGGGAATTTACCAAACATTCAAGGAAGAAATAAAACCTATTCTGAAACTGTTTCAAAAAAGGGAAACAGAAGGAAAACTTGCAGACTCTTTCTACGAAGCCAGCACTACCCTGATCCCCAAACCAGGCAAAGACCCCATCAAAAAGGAGAATTTCATACCAATATCCCTGATGAATATGGATGCCAAGATTCTCAACAAGATCCTAGCTAATAGGATCCAACAGCACATTTAAATGATTATTCATCATGACCAGGTGGGATTTATCCCTGGGATGTAAGGGTGGTTCAACATTTGCAAATCAATCAATGTGATAGAACCAATCAATAAGAGAAGAGAGAAGAACCACATGGTCCTCTCAATAAATGCAGAATAAGCATTTGACAGAATTCAGCATCCATTTCTGATTAAAACTCTTCAAAGTATAGGGATAGAAGGAACATTCCTCAACATCATAAAGTCTATCTATGAAAAACCCAAAACAATTATCTTTCTCAATGGGGAAAAGCTGACAGGAACATGAAAAGGATGCCCACTCTCACCACTCTCGTTCGACATAGTGCTAGAAGTCCTAGCGACAACAATCAGACAAGAAATAAAAGGTATTCAAACTGGCAGTGAAGAAGTCAAACTCTCTCTCTTCGCAGATGACATGATACTTTATATGGAAAACACAGAAGACTCCACCCCCAAACTACTAGAACTCATACAACAATTCAGTAATGTGGCAGGATACAAAATCAATGCACAGAAATCAGTTGCTTTCCTAAACACTAACAATGAAACTGTGGAAAGAGAAATTAGGGAATCGATTCCATTTACCATAGCAACAAGAACCATAAGATATCTGGGAATAAACCTAACCAAAGAGGTAAAGGATCTGTACTCGAGGAACTACAGAATGCTCATGAAAGAAATTGAAGAAGACACAAAAAGGTGGAAAAGCATTCCATGTTCATGGATCGGAAGAATAAACATTGTTAAAATGTCTATACTGCCCAGAGCAATCTATACTTTCAGTGCCAACCCGATCAAAATTCTACCAGTTTTCTTCAAAGGACTGGAACAAACAATCCTAAATTTTATATGGAACCAGAAAAGACCCCGAATTGCTAAGGAAATGTTGAAAAAGAAAAACAAAGCTGGGGGCATCACACTGCCTGATTTCAAACTTTACTACAAAGTAGTGATCACCAAGACAGCATGGTACTGGCACAAAAACAGACACATAGACCAGTGGAACAGAAGAGAGAGCCCAGATATGGACCTGCAACTCTATGGTCAAATAATCTTTGACAAAACAGGAAAAAATATCCAGTGGAAAAAAGACAGTCTCTTCAGTAAATGGTGCTGGGAAAATTGGACAGCTCTATGTAGAAGAATGAAACTTGACCATTCTCTTACACCA
>CM053616.1:32420506-32435241 GCA_028646535.1 Procyon lotor | reverse complement strand
TAAGATCTATAAAGAACTCCTCAAAGTCAACACTCACAAAACAGATAATCACATCAAAAGATGGGCAGAAGACATGAACAGGCAATTCTCCAAAGAAGACATACAAATGGCTAACAGACACATGAAAAAATGTTCATCATCTTTAGCCATCAGGGAGATCCAAATCAAAACCACACTGAAATACCACCTTACACCAATTAGAGTGGCCAAAATCAACAGGACAGTAAACAACAAATGTTGGAGAGGGTGTGGAGAAAGGGGAACCCTCTTACACTGTTGTGGGATTGCAAGCTGGTGCAGCCACTTTGGAAAACAGTGTGGAGATTCCTCAAGAAATTAAAAATAGAGCTACACTATGACCCTGCAATTGCACTCCTGAGTATTTACCCCAAAGAAGCAGATGCAGTACAAAGAAGGGCCACATGTATCCCCAATGTTCATAGCAGCAATGGCCACAATCGCTAAACTGTGGAAAGAACAAAAAGCCCTTCAACAGATGAATGGATAAAAAAGATATGGTACATATATACAATGGAATATTATGCCTCCATCAGAAAGGATGAATATCCAACTTTTGTATAAACATGGACAGCAATGGAAAAGATAATGCAGAGTGAAATTAGTCAAGCAGAGAGAGTCAATTATCTTATGGTCTCACTTATGTGTAAAGCATAAGGAAAAACATGGAGGACATTATGAGAAGGAAGGGAAGGGTTGAATGGGGGGAACAATGAATCATGAGAGACTATGGACTCTGAGCAACAAACTGAGGGTTTTGGAGGGGTTGGGGGAGCCTGGTGGTGGGTATTGAGAAGGGCACATATTGCATGGAGCACTGGGTGTGGTGCATGAACAATTAATCTTGTAACACCGAAAAAAATAAAATAAACATATTTGGGAAAAAAATAAAATAAATAAAATGCATACTAATGTATACAGTGATTGCTTACTAAAATAGGGTAAACAATCTTGCATTTTTTATTTAATGCTTTCAATCAGTATTTCTCATTTTTAAGAATAACGTACTTGTGATAAAAGTCTTTGTATGTTCCAACATACATTTACATTTTAATGAAGAAGAAGAAAAAACATAAATAAAGCACAAAGACAACCACAAAGAAGTTATTTGTGTAGTATGTCAGTATAATAAAGGCTAGACAAATGAAAAACATACCTTAAAAATACATATACTCAAAAACAAAAAAAATACTGAACTAAGAAGAAACATGAGAAGCTAGTAAATGATAAAACTGGCATTTTCCACTTCACAAAGAGAAATGGCTGCCTTTTCATTCATCTTGCTCCCATTGCAGTTTCCAGATTAGTCTGCCTTTTTTCATTGTAAGCCATCAAGAAGAATCTATGACCTACTAATAGTCTTTATGAGAAATGAAGTTTGTTTACATTAAGGAAAGTTTTCTAAAAGTGTTTTCATTACTGTTAAAGCTTGTCTACCCTGCTTCACTTTTATAAAGGAAAACTATCATATATTTTATTGTATTTCAAACAATTTTATTTACCATTACATTATATGGCGGCAGCATTATCTAGCAAGTCAATGTACATTTATCAAGCCTCTACTCAATACATTATTCTGAGCATGCTTTTGAAATGTGTACTGACATTGACACTGACACTTTCTACTATCAGCAAGTGATTTATTTTAATTCAAAATGACATAATCAATTGGGAGAGAAACTCTTTCACAGAGAAAATAAGTTACTCCTTTTCTAGTAGAGTGTGTTTTTGCATATCTTATAAGTTTAAGTGTATTCTGATAGTTTATATTCAGTTTTCATTAACCTTAATTTTTAAAATTCTACTGAAGGTTAAATTTCTAGAATCAGACTCAGTGGTAGATTTTAGCATGCAAGACATTTATTAGGGTGTGACCTTGGTTGAAATCAACCCTAGGGGAAGGGAGAGGAAGGGAAGAGGAGCAAGCAAAAGAACAAGTTCAGCTGTGATGTGAGTCTGGCAATAGCCTTGACTGAACAGTGAAAGCTGGTGCTAAATGATCCAACAACATTGTCCCAAATGGCCAGGATCGTAGACCTCACTGCCATCAGACACTGGCTATAGACATCCTGGAAGGGGCATGACTTCTCAGAATAGATCAACAACTGAAGGTTATCATCCCCAGCAGCTGGTCATTGAGTCCTTGCGTGAAGCAGGATTTGGGCAGCTCACTGCCGTGTCTACCATGGATTCCACATATTTATAGTTGGCACTTAAATCAGTGGAATCCATTGTCTAGAAAATTATGTATTGGTCCTTCTACCAATCTTGGGGATATATTTTAGAGAATTAAATATTAGGGACTTCACTGAAGAAACAGAGATAAATGTATTATAATTAATTCAGTCGACTGTCAGTACTTGCATTCCAAATTGGATGTGAAACATTTGAAAAGGTCTTTTGTAGTCATTGTAGCCTCATTTAACAAATTGGGAGGAGTCAGGGTATTTCTTATAATTGACCAGGATAATAATAAAGAACTTTACCAAAATCCCAGCATTAGCTCCTATCTTCTCCAATCATAAGGATGGAAGCTTAACTTTATGTACTACATATAGCTTCTTAGTCCAGGATAGTCTTGGGCTTTTGGAATGTAATCTCATTCCCCTTCACCAAATACAGCATATGATAGGTTCTAACATTTACTGTCACAGGATTTAAGTATAAAGGATGCTTAGTTCTGGATCCTTCAGTATCTGGTATTCAGTATTTTCAATTCTCTGGGTACCCAGTACACTTTTACCTCTGGCCACATACATCTTCTCCCTCGATGATTATAAAAGTGCTTCTCTCTTTTTTACTCATGATTCCTTCTATAGCATCAGTTTATTTTTCTTTACGGTGTACCTTCCCACCCAAAATAATTACTATTATATTACGTCCACTCTATGACCCTTTTGGTCCTTCTCCATTCATTATTTCTAATGAATGCATAGACCCAAACATGTGACATGGGTCATGTGTAACACTAAAAGCAAGATATGAGATATAGCTTATCATCCTAGTCCTTGAAAACACATTAATTTTCAAAGGAGGGGCAATAGAAAATAAAAACTTCTATATCTTTGGCGATCTTAATTGTCTCCACTGCCATTACAAATTATGAATTGGCTTATTTGAAAGATTTCATTGTCTATAAAACTCTTGACGAGACTATTAAATTTTAAAAGGCTAGACTTGAGAGACAAATTACCAGCCAAAAAAGCTCTCTGAAAGAGAAGATACTGGCAAGATAGCAAGAAGCTTCTTTCACAAGCTTTCTTTTCCAGAGTGTTCCACCTATAAGACCTAGCAATGAGAATGAACTTCTTCCCATGTTGTGCTGCTCACTTCAGTTAAGTTAGGCATGAGATCAGATCATGATCTCAACACTTTTCAGTAAGTCTAAATGTATGTATATGTTTAACTTCAGTTAAATAAAAATATATGCATATTTATTGGGAATCAATAAATAGACAATGGGACTAAATAAAATCATAATTTCTTAAATACCAGAAGGTACTGTTTTGAAAACATTTTTTGACAATCATTTTTTGACAATCATCTCATTCCAGGGAGGGCCCCCTTCCCCTTTATCTGAGTTGGTTTGTTATTGTTTTGACCAACATAATATGGCAGAAGTGACTGTGAGATTTCAAGGTTAAGTTCAGGTACCCTTTGCTTTGTTCTATGGAACACTTGTTCTTGGACTCCGGGGACATGACATAAGAAATTTGATTATCCTCAAGCCATCATACTTTGAGGAAGCCTGAGCCAAGTGCAAATGACTCAGATAGGAGCTCAGGTCAGCAAACCCAACTGAGCCCAATTTTGAGGCACTCGATTCATGTGCCAAACATGCAAGTAATATAGCCTCCATATAGCCTCCTATCATTCTAGTTCCTGGTTCCTTGAGCAACCTCTCAGTAGCTGAGATTTCCAAGCTGAAGTCCCAGACCTAGAGATAAGCCATCCCCATAGTACATAGTCAAACTCCTGACAGGTTTCTAAGCATAGTAAAAGGTTTATGGTTTTATGCCACTAAGTTCTGAGGTGATTGTTACACAGCAGTCGGTTCCTGGAATACTCAGGTACTATAATTACATGAGCAATCTTACCGCAATAAGAAAATAAAGAAAACCCTTGAAAATTTTCCAGCAAATTCTCTAATTATTAGATGTTCACAGAGTCAGACCTACAGTAAATGTCAGAAATTTTTGTATGCAAAACAATGCTTAAGTTTATAAGCTTTTTTTTTTTTTGAAGATTTTATTTACTTATTTTAAAGAAAGAGAGGCATCAAGTGCATGCACATGAGGGGAAGGGAGAGGGTAAAGAAGAGGTGGAGGGAGAGAATCTCAGGCAGACTCCCTGCTGAGTACTCTGCCTTGATCCCATGACGATGAGATCATGACCGCAGCTGAAACCAAGAGTCGAGCACCCAACCGGCTAAGCCACCCAGGATCCACAATTATAAGCTATCCTTACTTTTAAAATTTGTGTACCCAGTTTAACTTAAAGCAAAAAACTTTCTATTCTTTTAAATTATTTTTGTCTACTAAATATACACAAAATGACTTTTATAAATATATATATATAATAAAAATCAGATAGAAAAATATAAACCTTTTACTAGCAGTGATTCATCCAAGATTGTTTGATAACTTTATTCAAAAGTATCAAGAAGTATGTTACCCAGAAGGATAATATAGCTACTTGATAAATTGATTTTGGGTATGTGTATAGGTGTTTCAATAATTGGCTTTATATTGAATAAAAATAGACACATAGTAAAAAACCATTTTCAGGGTAAAAATATTCAATAGCTTTTCCTATTCTTCTAAGTAAGAACATTTCAGCTTATGTTTAAAAAAAAATCCTTCCTGATTTAGCAGTTTGTGTAGGCTTTTTCTCAGACTTAGAGTTTACTGGCTAATCAGCAAAACTCCCATAAGTACTCACTTAAGAAAAGAGAGAGAATAAAAAGACTATAAAATGACAACATACATTCAAGCCCTTGGTGATTTGGAACTTTTATTAAAAGTTTACGAAGAGTTCCAAGTATTTACAAGCCTGAAGTAACACCAAGCTACTGATAGCTAGCTGTTCAATTCTCAAAAGATGTTGGCTTTGGCGTCTATTAGTAGTGTTTCATGAGATGCCCTGGATTGTGTGTAATATTATGGCTAGACCTGTGTGTTATCAGAACTGGAATTAAACTTGGTGGTCTGGTTCAAACCACCTATAATACCAGAATTGAACTGCTTCCGTGACTGGTACTGCCTTAACTATCTTGAAAAGAAGTTGCTTGTAAAAAAAAGAAGGAGAACGAGGAGGAAAAGTAGTTGTTGCTTATACCCTTTTTACTGGACTAGGTTCCAGGAAATTCACTATGAAATTCATCAGTCAAGTACAACTTGAATTCCTGCTATAGGGAATCTGACAGATTCTAGTATAACTGCAGCAAAGCCGGAACACTGATACTTCATCTCCCCATAGTTTTTGAATTAAGTATCAGAAGAACCTACAAGGTATTAAATATAAAGAAATATTTACATCTATGCTGAAAGGGCACATTTAATAGTGTTATCACATAGAGATTTATTATATTCCATGGTTATTCGTATTTGTGAGTAGTTGACAATCCCTGCTCTATTCTGACATCATAGAAATTCCTTTGTCTAAATCTTATCACTAAGAAATGGATATCGACCACAAAGCCAGTCTTTACTAGTCCTTTTTATTTCCCTTCTTAAATCTCTAGGTTAGTAAAATTTTTAAGGAGAGGTTTGGCATAAAAATGGCAGGCAGCCCTGAAGGTAAAATGTTATATAGTACCATGAAGAGAAAATAAAAAATGGATCCGATGGGACATCTCAGAAATCTGAGACATAAAGCAAACATACATTCCCTTTTTCAGGTTTTATTGACATTCTGGACCTGAGTGCCCCATAATGCTATACAGGAGTCCTATATGGATTATGGAATATTAGGGGCCAATCCTTCAGAGACAGAGCCATGAGTAGACTTCATTACAGCATTGGAGGATATCATATTTTATCAGCCACAACTTAAAGTGCTTGGCAAAAAAAGAAAAAAAGACATCATATTATTCCCTGGAACTTGTCATTAATAGGGTAAATGAGTAAACAAATATCATTACACCAAGCCGAGAAATGGAAATGTTACAATATGCAGATATGCTGGATGCCAGAAAACCAGTAGGTTCTAATCGGCATTATAGTATTAGGCAGTTATGCTTCCCTACTAAAAGCATGTGGTTTGAAAGAAAATACATAGGATTTGTTTCTTTTTCATTTTAATGAACATCAATTTCGATGACTAAATTTCCACTCTTCAAATCCTGAGTGTAAAAGCGTAGGATGTTTTTGTTCTCTATCTGATGGAGTGATGGGGTTGACTGAGAGCTCAAGCTCTGGCAATAACAACAAGTAAACATCAGAAAGCATCTAATGCTTCCCCACTAGCCAACCTAAAGACATGGCAGTGTTTTTAAAAAGACTACGCTAAAATCTTGTTTTCAAATAAAGAGCATATTTATATAAATGACCCTTGTATTAGTAACCTGTCAATATACAGCCTTTTCCTATATGTAAAGGAAAGTAGTATTCAATCAGTACAAAATATATGTCATATATATGAAATATGGATATGTAATAAGTACAGGCTATTAATGAATTTTACAATTTTGATCTCAAGTCATATGTAAGATAGGAACAACCTATATATGATGGTTTTTTAAAATATTTTATTTATTTATTTGACAGAGAGAGAGAGCACAAGTAGGCAGAAAGGTAGACAGAGAGAGGGAGAAGCAGGCTCCTCGCTAAGTAGAGAGCCCAATAAGGGGCTGGATCTCATGACCCTGAGATCATGACCTGAACTAAAGGCAGACACTTAACCAACTGAGCCACCCAGGAGGCCCCATATATTTGATGTTTAAAGAGAACACACAGACTCTTCACACTGTGGAAATTCAGCAGGAAAGACAAATAGTGTTTGTTCCTCCTTATGGGGAGCTCATAATTTAGTAAGGGATAGTAAACTTTAAGTAAAAGTTTAAATATCAAAAACTTTAAATAGGTAAGCAGATAGTCAACGCTTTCAAATATATAATTTATTTATTTATTTTAGATGGTGCTCTAATCTTTTATTTATTTATTTATTTTTAAGAGATTTTATTTACTTATTTCACAAGTAGGCAGAGAGGCAGGCGGGGGGTGGGGGGGAGTAGGCTTCCTGCTGAGCAGAGAGCCTGATGTGGGGCTCGATCCCAGGACCCCTCAGATCATGAGTAGAAGGCAAAGGCTTTAACCCACTGAGCCACCCAGGAGCCTTGATGGTACTCTAATCTTTTATAATGTAACAGGGTGGCTGAAGGATGGGTGGTGAGTTTTCTCTGAAAGGTAATATTTAAGCTATAACCTGAATAAAGAGTAGGGTCACTTACTCAAAGAGCCTGAGTAAAACAACTCCAGGGGAAGGTATGAGCAAAGGCCAAGGTACTGAGGTATCTGAAGTGGGCATGTGGGAACAAGAAAAGAAGGAAAACAAGACCCATTATGGTTGAAAGACTAGTCAGTCATCTTTTTTAGTGCTCTTTGAGAAGTAATTTCTAGCAAAGGGGCTTAAAGATTCTTGATCTCTCATAGCTTAGTGATTAAAAAGGGACACTGCCTTATTTTGTAATTACAGATTAGTGAGGTCTTTGAAATCTGGGTTATACAGAGTACGTGGGGGAACACATCTATCTTGGCTTGGGACAGTGTAATGGCAGCACAGCACTGGGATATGTGTGATCATTTCCTTCAAAAGGTGCTGTCTTTGAAACAACTTTAAGAAACACATTTAAACCAACAAATGAGTCGATTTGGGTTATTCACCATTCATTCATTCATTTATTCAATCAATCATTCCAGAAACAGTTATTATACCTATTTGCCAGATCCCCTTCTGCCTTCCAACAGAAAGACAGGCAAAGAGACCACTATCGGGAGAATTTAGGAAACATCATATTTAGAAGGAAATCTCGAATTGGTCAATAAAGACCAGTCTTGTATCATGGAGCCTTGTTTATGATATGACCACAGTCCGTAACCAATAAATGGCAGGACTGAAATCTGAATCTTTGTCTAGATAATTTCTCCTTCCTTTCCTCTTTCATTCTTTTTTATTGAATTCTTGCTTGCTTGTTTGCTGCTTTTTCTATTTCCCATTTGTTTTTTATTTGATTTTTCTCAGGTCATTTCACCACTTTTCCTGTAACTGTCTTCTCTTACGTAAGTTGTCCTTTCATCAAAATCTCTCCCTTATGAACCATAAAGGGTGGTAATGTTTCCTACATGGACTCCGATTGGTAGACTGATCAAAACACTGAGATGTCAAGATGTCAAAAGGAACACCTACCTGCGGCAGAGTCACAGACAAAAACAGTAGGGCAGGAGCTAAGATCTTCAATGAATAAAGTTGTGGGACCAGGATGTAGGTTGATGATGGGGATTTTGTCAGATGTCAAAGGATCTAAGAGTTTTGGAAAGAGAAATGAAGAGAAATTACTTGAAAGTGACAATGGGGAGCAAGGAGACCATCTATTCCATTTCCTGACCCTGTGTTACTTGAGAGACATGCAGACAAGGAAGTTTGCTCAAGAAGCAGCCAGATCTATGTCAGGGCTAAAAGTGACCAGAAAAGTAATAGAAGAAAACAAGACCCCAGAAACATCTCCCAGTTTATATATAAAGTTCCTAGGACTCAGGAAAAGAAGTGGTAGGAAGGAATATTTGGCTGTTATTGAAATAGACCAAGTTATTCGAAGCCTGTGAAATTTAAAAACTGAGGGAAGGTACGTTTGTGGAAAGGATTATATAAAGGCTGGGGCAGGCATTTGGAGATACTAAGAGCAACACCATTGCAGATTTCAATGAATAATTCAAAGGAAGAGATAAGACAAGGGGAAAGTTTTAGCACTTGGCATTATTTAAGGGTTTAAGTAGCAGTTGCCTTTCAAGTATAGAACTAAAAAAAAAAAAAAAGTCCCAAGTTTAGAAATTCTGGGAAAAATCAGAATATTTGTACTCTGTGGTCAACATGGGTATACAGTACGTTCTTAAAGACCATAGAGGATGGGGTGCCTGGGGTGGCTCAGTGGGGTAAAGACTCTGCCTTCCGCTCAGGTCATGATCTCAGGGTCCTGGGATTGAGTCCTGTATCAGGCTTTCTGTTCAGCGGGGAGCCTGCTTCCCCCTTTCTCTCTGCCTGCCTCTCTGCCTAATTGCGATCTCTCTGTCAAATAAATAAATAAAATCTTTAAAAAAAAAAAGACCATAGAAGACAGCTTCTGCTGTCCCTGAAAGTTCATTCTCCTCTTCCATCTTCTTTTTTTTTTAAGATTTTATTTTTTATTTATTTGACACAGAGAGAGAGATCACAAGTAGGCAGAGAGAGGCAGGTGGGAAGCAGGTTCCCTGCTGAGCAGAAAGCCCCATAAGGGGCTTGATCCCAGGACCCTAAGATCATGACCTGAGCCAAAGGCAGAGGCTTTAACCCACTGAGCCACCCAGGCGCCCCTCTCCTCTTCCATCTTAATGAAGACCTGGATTCAAGGCTGTTCAGCTAGTCTACATCTACCTGCTCCCCCATCACTTAGGTGTGGCCACGTGACTGAGTTCGAAACAGTTGGTGAGGGAATAATTATTAAACTTTTAAATATTTTATTTTATTTCTAAAGCTTCCATATGAAAATGAAAACAACTGTGAACCGATATTTTCTCTTTCTACATTTTATACAATCTAGCATATTGTACCACTCGGCACCTTTTTTTTTTTTTTTTTTTTTGATCATTTAATATATACCACAGAACAGGGAAATCATAATCATTTTTTGGTTTTTTTGGAGTGCTTAGTATTCTATTTTATCTATTTACTATATTTTACCTAAATACTCAGCTTTAATAGAGACCTAGGCTTATTCATTAATTCAACAAGCATTTACTAAGTGCGTCCTATGTCCTTGGATTAATTTAGACCTTTATCAATGAACAAAGCTAGTAAAGATTAGAACCTTATATGGACTTTACATTCTAGCTGCAAGAGGCAGGCAATATGGAAATTGTGTTCCAACCAAAGGGAAGGGTCTTTTTCCTGTACATGCCTGACATATTGGAAGAACAGCAAGAAAGCCAACAACATAGTAGGTGAAGGGAGAACAGTAGATGAAGAAAAAAGATGAAAGAGAAGCTACTGGCAGTCCTTGGATATATCCTTGGAGTGAAATGTGGATCCATCTCATACTTTGAGCAGTGAGTTGATTTGATTTGCATTTTTTATCACTGACAATATTACAATAAATAAACTTGTGTATATTCCATTTATGTAGGTACAAATGTCCTTATAAGATAATGTCCAGATTTAGGATTATAGGAAAAGGACATATGCTTTCATAAACATGACAAATAGTGACAAAAATGTCTCCCAATGGAGGCTGAATCATTTCCCACTTCTACCAGCAATAAATGAGTATCAGTTTGTTGTATATTTATTTCTGTTCACTTTTGCTGCTGTTCACGCATGTGTATTATCATTGCTGTTTTTGTAACATGAAAGAACTTGCTTTTTCCTTTTTCTATTTGCTATGGTTTTTTGGGATTTGAACAACTCCTATGAAAATAGAAAAGGTTCCTGGACTACAGAGACAGTTTGATATTCTAGAAGAATATGAGTTAATAAATAATATTGGGTCCTGAAGAGTTAGGGCAAAATACAGCTTAAAATACAGGAGCAAATATAGAGCTGACATTGGTGAAAGAAATTCCTTTTAATGAAAGAACAGGTGTGTGTAGATGCAGACAGGACTGCTGGTTTGTTGGAAGCTAGAATTGGACTTTACTTCTCAGTGAGGTCCACTTTCTTCGTGGAATAGGGGGCTAGCTCATCTAGGGAGAATAAAGGGGATTATGGAAGAAAAGAAACCAAGTGCAGAAGATAAAACATTTCTTGTCAGAAATGAGAAGAAGCATTGCCGGGTGAAACATAATTCAATTGAAATCACTGTCAGAACACTGATCAAAGGGGTGAGCACGGACGTGCAGTGTCACTATTCGGCTCAGGTGTGTGATTTTTCCTGGCAGTCTGAAAAGTCTGTGTACAGACAAAGTGAACATAGGCAGCAGGATTTACCCAAGGCTGGCTGCTTGAAGGGCAGGTGGATAAAAAGACATTAGGTCAAGGTTGTTCAGAAAGTCTTCAGAAAGAGCTTAAAATATTGAGCTGTGAAACTGAATCTAGAAAGTCAGAAAATTCATTGAAAAAACTTTAGAGAAAATTTTAATTTCCTCCTCCCATGTACTACTACTCCATACCATGACTTTTACCGTGTTGTATAGCATCATGGCACATTTTTCTATTACATAAAACGCATTTTGAGTGACATCCTTAATTTTAAAAACTCATGAAATACAACCAGAAGGAATTCATTTCCCCACCACACACACTCTTTAAATATTCTCATGAAGAACAGTCTGCCTCTTGCTACATGAGAACACCAGGAAGCCTCTCAACATTTCTGATCATCATGAGATTTATTTTTTTAAGTTTTTTAAACTCTCATTTTAGGTTGCAAACAGTCTCAACTCTGCAAATGAACAGTATGAAGATGTCTTTTTTTTTTTCCCCTCACCAAGATGTGGTTTGATATGTGTGAAGAGATTGTTGAATTTCCTTTTCCTTGCTTATTCCCCTTTACTACAAAACACCATTTTCACATTCCTGTAAAAGTCTGGGGAGGGAGCAGACGGAGGGGTACAAGAAAGTTCTTTATTGTCTGCTATTTTTAAATCTCACTTGTGATCTCAGGGCCTGATCAAAATTTAAATTTCATTGTCTCCCAAGGGGCATTTATTCATAAGGTCTTCAGAGAACTTAACGATACTGCTAGTCTTTTCACTGTAACTACCCTACGACAGGATGTATGTGGTTTTTCATGTTTATTTGTGAGTGTCTTTCAGGATCAGATGATCAACAGTCCACCTCCAGGTTCTCTTCTGTTAAGCCCTGAAAGACTTAAGTGACTCCCATGTAGCACCTTCCTCTCTCCTAGAGGTTGTCTTTGGGCCATAGGAAATTCTAATGTAAACGTTACCCTACATTCAACAGTTCAGTTAAATCACAACAAAACCTTGTCCACCTCCAGCCCTTTCTGTCTATATATCTTAACTGCTGTCTCAGGCCAATGGAAACAGCCTCTTGTCTTCAGGCTCCTCTGATCTCATACTCAGATCAGATCTGAGTATGCCCCCTCAAATCGAAAGGATATATATTAAGCTCTTCTATTAATCCCATGGAAACCCAACCTCTTATCTTGAAAAGAAGAGCATCCTATCCATTCCCCTTGTTTTTGTTGGAAGGTTGGATAGGCAAATGTTAGAGAACATACTTTTTCAGACAATCCTCTTTGCAAATTCTCTTTCCTTCTAGTTCCTAATATTTAATATGGATGTGGCTGGGCCATTCCTACGCTCTGTGCATCCTTGAGTCAATAGTTTCCGTTTGATTTTTGTCTACAATACCATTTGATTATAAATATATTATTAAAATCTGGGCACATTGGTGGCTCAGCCAGTTAAGCATCTAACTTCGGCTCAGGTCATGATCTCAGGGTCCTGGGATCATGCTCCATGATGGGTTCCCCACTCGGGGGGGTGGGGGGCAGTTTGCTTGTCCCTCTCCCTCTGCCCCTGTCTGTGCATTCTCTCTCTCTCTCTCTTTGAAATAAATAAATAAAATCTCTTTAAAAAATAAAAATATATCTATGACCTGGGCCCATGTGATATGTAAACATTCATCAATGAAGATGTAGAATAATGAATACAAAAAGATAACTTACAATTTTGCTAATTATACAATCACAGAATGCAAATACTAAATGTAGTATTCAGGCTCCATCTTTTCCTCTTCAGACCTCCAATCCATACATTCATTATCTTTTCATATCCCTTTTTTGCCAAACACAACCATTCCTTGTTAGTTTCATATCTTCCCTCCAAAGAAAAAGGTAGCAATACTGTTATTTTACAGAATGTTCTGACTTTTTGGAAAATATTCTTTTAAAAACAATACATACCTTCTTACCTCTAAATTTCCCTAACAACATATATTTAATTCTAGTTTTATCATTTATACATAATGCTGTATCAACCATCCTGCTTCCTATGGACACTGTACCTACACATCAGCAGGGAACTAAAAAAAATTGAAGGAAGTTATCCCAAGTGTTGAGACCCTGTATTGTTCCCTGGGGCTACTATGAACGAAGTACCACAAAATGTGTGGCTTGAAATATCAGAAATTTATTCTTTCAGTTCTACCACCTAGAAACTTGAAACTGAAGCATCGGCAGGGCCACATTCCCTTTGAAGGCTCTAGGGTAGAATTCTGGCCTCTTCTAGCTTACAGTGGTTGCTAGCAATCCTTGATGTTCCTTGTCAAGTAGATTCATCACAGCAATCTCTGCCTATGGCCTTTTCTTTGTCTTTGTCCAAATCTGCCTCTTGTTATAAGACCCCCAGATATACTGGATTTAGGACCCACCCTATTTCAGTATGACCTCAATATAACTTGATTACATTAGCAAGGACCCTATTTACAAATAAGGTTATATTCTGAGGTTCTGGATAGATACACTTTTTTTTGGTCTGGGGAGGAACTATTCAAACCAGTGCCATCTTTGAGGCATAGAGACCTAGATAAAAAGACCCCACCTGCCAAGGTCTAAGGACAGCATCTGGACATGAGACAATAAGTTGCACAAAGGAATTTGGTGTATTTCTCTTATTAATGTGATCTGACACATATCCATTTGGAAGTTTCACATCTATTTTACCTTGTCACTGTACTCAAAACATCCAATTAAATATTGTTAAAAGCATATATGTTCAACCAATAGTGAATTTGCAATCACATCAAGAAAATAATGCCTGTATAAAATAACTAGGAAGCAAATATATAAGCTACGATAAATAATATAGTCAAGTAATATAAAAAATGTTGTAACACATATGACAATATATGCCTTTCAGTTAAGATAACAGCTGATGTTTGTACCACTGCAACTATGAAAAACCACTTTCATTTTAAAAGGGTGAAATTTATGATATATGAATTTCATCTCAATAAACCTGTTTTTAAAAGGAACAGAATAGAGAACCCAGAAATGGACTCCCAACTTTATGGTCTACTGATCTTCGACAAGGCAGGAAAGAATATCCAGTGGAAAAAAGACAGTCTCTTCAACAAATGGTGTTGGGAAAACTGGACAGCCGCATGCAGAAGAATGAAACTGGACCATTTCCTTACACTGCACACAAAAATAGACTCAAAATGGATCAAAGACCTCAATGTAAGACAGGACTCCATCAAAATCCTGAAGGAGAACACAGGCAGCAATCTCTTCGACCTTAGCTGCAGCAACTTCTTCCTAGAAACATCTCCAAAGGCAAGGGAAGCAAGGGCAAAAATGAACTATTGGGACTTCAAGATCAAAAGCTTTTGCACAGCGAAGGAAACAGTCAACAAAACCAAAAGACAACTGACAGAATGGAAGAAGATATTCGCAAATGATATATCAGATAAAGGGCTAGTATCCAAAATCTATAAAGAACTTCTCCAACTCAACACTCAATGAAAAATAATCCAATCAAGAAATGGGCAGAAGATATGAACAG
>CM053616.1:32398139-32412492 GCA_028646535.1 Procyon lotor | reverse complement strand
TTAACAATCTGGAAAAATTTTAATATGGTTTTAAATTTTATTTAACTTTCATCTTAAATGAATTTGGGATCATGCATATATTTAAGAGAAATATGTATTTTCTTTTTTGTGAACCACAAGTTCACATACTTCATACTCATACTTCAATATCACAAAAGCCATCTATGAAAAGTCCACAGGGAATATTATTCTCAATGGGGAAAAACTGAGGGCTTTTCCTCAAAGGTTGGGAATGTGATAGGGATGCCCACTCTCACCACTGTTGTTCATAGTACTAGAAGTCCTAGCCTCAGCAATCAGACAACAAAAAGAAATAAAAGGCATTCAGACTGTCAAAGAAGAAGTCAAACTCTCATTCTTCTACAGATGACGTGATACCTTACGGAGAAAACTCAAAAGACTCCAGTCCCACATTGCTAGAACTCATACAGCAATTCAGCAATGTGGCAGTATATAAATTCAATGTACAGAAATCAGTTGCATTTCTATACACTAACAATGAGCCAGAAGAGAGAGAAATTAAGGAATCCATTCCATTTACAATTGCATCAAAACCCATAAGATACCTGGAAATAAACTTAAACTAAAAGGTAAAGAATATGTATTCTAAAACTACAGAACACTTATAAAAGAAATTGAGGAAGACAAAAAGAGATGGAAAAACATTCCATGTTCATGGATTGGAAGAATAAGTGTTATAATATCTATGTTGCCCAGAACACTCTACACATTAAATGCAATCTCTATCAAAATACCATCGACATTTTTCACAGAGATAGAACAAATAATCCTAATATTTGTATGGAACCAGAAAAGACCCTGAATAGCCAAATGAAGGTTGAAAAATAAAACCAAAACTGGTGGCATCACAATTCCAGACTTCAAGCTCTATTACAAAACTGTAAACATCAAGACAGTATGGTACTGGCACAAAAACAGACAGATCGATCAATGAAACAGAAGAGAGAACCCAGTAATGAACTCTCAACTCTATGGTCAACTAATCTTTGATAAAGCAGGAAAGAATATCCAATGGAAAAAGGACAGTCTCTTCAATAAATGGCACTGGGAAAACTAGGCAGCAGCATGCAGAAGAATGAAAATACAAAAAAAATAGACTCAAAATGGATGAAAGGCCTGAATGTGAGACAAGAATCCATCAAAATCCCAGAGAACACAAGCAGCAACCTCTTCAACCTCAGCCACAGCAAATTCCTGCTAGACACATCTCCAAAGGCAAGGGAAACAAAAGCAAAAATGAATTCTTAGGACTTCATCAAGATAAAAAGCTTTTGCACAGCAAGGGAAACAATCAACAAAAGAAAAAGGCAACCTATAGGATGGGAGAAGAGATCTGTAGATGACATATCAGATAAAGGGCTAGTAACCAAGATCTAAAAAAAATATCAAAATTCAATGCCCAAAAATCAAATAATCCAGTCAAGAAATGGGCAGAAGACATGAACAGACAGTTCTCCAAAGAAGATACAAATGGCTAACAGAAACATGAAAAAGTGCTCCATATCACTTGTCATTAGGAAAATACAGATCAAAACCACAATGAGAAAACACTTTGCACCAGTAAGAATGGCTAAAATTAACGAGACAGAACACAACAAATGTTGGTGAGGATGTGGAGAAAGGGAAACCCTCTTACACTGTTGGTGGGAATGCAAGCTGGTATGGTCACTCTCAAAAACAGTATGGAAGTTCCTCAAGAAGTTAAAAATAGAGCTATCCTACCACTCGGCAATTACACTACTAGGTATTTACCCCAAAGACAGAAATGTAGTGATATGAAGGGGCACCTACACCCCAGTGTTTACAACAGCAATGTCCACAATAGCCAAACTGGTAGAAAGAGCTGAGATATCCATTTGGTCAAACTTTTAACATGTTTGTTACATGTTAAACATGTAACAGTTGTTTCATAACAGATGAAAAGATAAAGAAGTTGTGATACACACACACACACACACACACACACACACACACACACACAATGGAGTATTACTCCACCGTCAGAAAGGATGCTTACCAATGTACTTCATTTAATTCAATGTGGAGGGAACTGGAGAGTATTTGCTGGTGAAATAAGTCAGAGAAAGACAATTATCATATGGTTTCACTCATATGTGAAATATAAGAAACAGTGCAGAGGATCATAAGGTATGGAGGGAAAACTGAAAGGGGAGTCATCAGAGACAGAGAAAAACCATGAGAGACTCTTAACTATAAGAAACAAGCTGAGGGTTGCTGGAGGGGAGGTGGGTGGGAGGATGGAGTAACTGGGTCATGAGCATTAAGTAGGGCACGTGATGAGCACTGGGTGTTATATGCAAAGATAAATTATTGAACACTACATCTGGAATTAATGATGTACTGTATTTTCGCTAATTGAATTTAAATAAAAAAAAGAAAATGTTGGGGTGCCTGGGGGGTTCAATGGGTTAAAGCCTCTGCCTTTGGCTCAGGTCATGATCCCAGGGTCCTGGGATGGAGCCCCACATCAGGCTCTCTGCTCAGGGGAGCCTGCTTCCTCCTCTCTCTCTCTCTGCCTGCTTGTGATCTCTTTCTCTCTCTGTCAAATAAATAAAATCTTTTTTAAAAATGTTATCTTTTTTACTTCACTTCAATGTATTCTTTGTCATAAATTGGGGAACCCTACTATATATTTCAGTCTCTGTTCTGTTTCATTGGTTTATTTACTCATTGGTTAATACTCCCCTTACACTAAAACTTTACTGTCTTAATTATTTCACTCTTATAATACATCCTTTTTCTGATAAAGTCTACCATCTAACTACGTTCTTCTTTGAAAAAAATTTGCCTTTGCTTCTTTTGTTTTTATCTATATTATCTATAAATTTTAGAATCACTTTGTAAAATTTTACCCCAAAATCTGTTTTTGATTAAAAAAATGTTTTTTTTAATAAATACTGCTTTCAATTTTTAGGTTAATTTCATTATAGTTAACATTTTTTAATGTTAAATCTTTCAATTCATGAATACTGAGAGTTATCAGTACTTACTCATGATGGCAGAGAATTAATATCCTTAAATATCATTACTTCAATCTGTAAATTCAATATAATTCTTACCCAATTTCAATGGGATTTTTTGAGGTTGACAGTTTTTAAAAAATTGGAATAGAATTCCCCAAATCACAAAGACAAACTAAAAATCTAAAAAAAAAAATTTTACTAATGAACATCTCAATCAAAAAATTTATAATACAAATAACAACTCATGGCAAAGCCAGTATGGATGATATGGATATAGAAAGAAACAGATTAATATATAAACCAAGGAGCCGAGAAACAGATGCCTGCCTTAAGGATACAATGAAAACCCAAGGAAAAAAGTAAGAGTCATTGAGCTCAAGCTTATAAAGTAAGTAAGTACATAAATAAATGAATTACCTAATTAATAGGAAAGATGGGAAAGCTCTTTCTCACAGTGGAATGACAATTATGAAACGTAAGAAGAATGAAATAGTGACAAAATATCTCTTGAAAATATTATAGTTACAATTAATTTAGCCAAGAATCATCAATAAGATGTTAAATATCTAGGGTGAAAATCTGATGAATGAAATATTTACTAAGCCATTTTACTATCTCTCATTAGCCATTTACTAATCTCTCCTATATTGCAAATAGAAGGTGGTAACTTTATGATTTAAAAGCTTGGCAAACACCAACTTCACAATGGAAAGCATTAATGCTCCCAATATTGAGAAAACTGATGTGATGTGCCTCCTGATGTAATATGGTGAGAATATAACACCTCTCATGCCATACTCTTACCAAAAAGGCATAACCTGAATGCAATCATGAATAAACACCATACAACCCAAGTCTATAAAAGAACAAATGTGTATCATCTAAAATAGAAACATAATGAAAGACAAAGAGTGTTTCCAGTTTAAAGAAGACTAAAGAGGTGACAGCTAAATGCAATGGATAATCTTAGTTTGGATTCTAGCTTGCAAAAAAACGAAGTATAGAGGAAATTATTCAACAATCAGCAAAATTTAGTATGAACTGTCTACTAGATAATATACACATTTAAATTTCATGAATTTGATCATCATACTGATGATATATAAGTGAATGTCCTTATTGTTAAGAGATATATATTCCAGTTACTCTCAAATAGGTCAGTAAAAATAATAGAACTAATAATAATAATTTATAGAAAGAGAAAAACAAAAAGCAGCCAAACACTAACAATTGGCGAACCTAAATAAAGGGTAAAAAGCAATACTTTTTACTATGCTTAGAACTTCTCTGTAAATAGGAAATTACTTCAAATTCAAAAATTAAAATTAAAACAATCTTTATTCTAAATCCTAAGGACTTTGTCATCAGACAGATCTTTAGGAACTTGTTGAATTATGCCAGACCCTTCAGCAACATTTACACATTACTGCTTTTACAGTTTCTACTTCAACGACTAAAGTATTGGTCAAGTATTTTCATGTAGTTGTGATTGATAAATAACCCAACATACTATTTTGGTAACTTCAGCCTTTTTGTTGTTATCTGCAATATCAATGATATTTTGTCCTAAATTCTGGGTAATTATCTATGACAATGTTCAATGGGGGCAAGGCCAAAGGCGATCATTGAAAAAAAAATTAATGTTATTATCTTCCCCAGGGTGCTTTAAGATGTAGTTGGGAATACTAACATATAAACAGATAAACTTAATATGATTTGTGAAAAGTTAAGAAGCTGTTACGCAGAGTATACTCCAAAGACAGCAGAGGAGTGTCTAACTTAATAAAGTTAGAAAAGGGCTTGCCAGGACAAGTAAGGGACAAGCAGGAATGATTTTCAGGAGGAGATGACCCCAGAATTGAATCTGAAAGAAGTAAATGAATTAAGTAGGTGAAAGTGGGGGTTTCCCTCAGATATATGAGTAAAACTGAAAGCAACAGCGTGGTATGTTTGGAAAACTACAAGAGAAGAAGTTGGAAAGAGAGAGGAAAATGGAAAGAATGGAAATGGAGAGAAGCTGAAAGCTAGTGACAGGAGTTGAGGTTGGTGAAGAAAGAGTACTCACCTCAATGTTCAAATATTTTAATGGCCTTTAAATTACACACATAGGGCATGTAGTAGATTATATTATCTTACAAACATTTAGAAAGAAGAATACTACTTGTATCTCTTTCTCTAGACTCCACCAATTTTTCTACCCTGGAGAATTATAAAGAATCATTTAAGGTTTATCTCCTACTAGGTCTTAAGCTTAGTGAAGAAGGGGCCAGATCTAGATTTAAAAATCTTGGGCACCATTCCTATTTGCATGTCATTCCTACAGTACATCCCCATTTCCTTCTCCCTGAAATGCATTGTTCAGACTTCCTCCAACTAGGAGTCATGAGTGGTAAATTCTATGATTATTGTGGGTCCACAGCAATAACTTTATTTTAGCTTCATTCTGTGTTAGAAGTTTGGTTGTCATATTTCATGTTTATTTTCTATTATGATATAAATATTGTCATACTACACTTTTATATTTTCTATCACTATTTTCTCTTGGCCCCTTGAAACCATTATTTCATGGCATTTTGGCCCTTACTCTCATTGTTGAAAAATCTGTGGATGGATATGATTTTCCCCATAAACAGATGAAACAACTGAAGCTCAGAAAAGTTAAATATCATGGAGCTATCAACCAAATGCTTTAAGGCAGAATCTTCAGCTCCCAGGTACATATATAGCTTCTCTTGCAGATTCTGCCTCCTGTTCTCCTTATGTCGCAGGTAAAAGAAGGAAAGTGTTTAAGCCAATGAACTGCTACAGTGGCCCTGTTAAGGTTGTAATGTGTTTCCAATTCTTTCTCTTCTCTCTGGCAGTAAAAAAGGAGGGGTTGTAGCATAGGCTGTGAAATCATTCGACTGTGGTTGTCTTCTCATTCCAGTGCAACACATTCTATCCCTTGCAAAAAAAAAAAAAAAAAATTATCTTTCTGCCTTGGTTTCTTTATCAGATAAATGGGAATAAATAATATCCTCTACTTTATACACATATCATAATTAAATAAATTATGATAGAAATTATTAGTACAAAGTCTGGCACATAATACTCAAATGTTAGAAATCAACATATTGAATATAACTTAATTTTCCTATTCCTAGGAGGAGTGAATATTGAATTGACCATACAAAATCTTCCATATGTTTATACCTGGCCTTAAAAACAAAACCTATAAGATATATATCAGGGTTGCTGATATAGATGGGCAATGTTAAATATAAATGAAAAACATATTTTTGACATTTTTAGGTGAACATGTTGCATAATAATTTATAATTTCTACATTGTTTACAGATATAAATTGAATCTAATTTGCTTATATTGCCTTTGCTTCCATAAATTCAAAGAATTAATCCCAGAGTTAAAAGCATTCAAGAAGCAATCATGTAGCAAGGGCTATGGAATCATGTGTACCCATATATTTTTCTTTTAAATAAATGGAAACATCAGAGATAGCCACAATTCACCATGAAGGTTTGTGAAAGCGAGGCTAATTCTTCAGGTCAAAATACATGGGTTTCAGGGACCATTATCTACCACATCCATCATCTTTGCTACTCTGCAATACAGCCCTATAAAGTATAACAAATACCCCTTGTGTCAGATCTTAATCACTGACTTTTAAGTTTGAAAAATATTTGCTTGTGCTGCTTTTATTATATGTACATCAAGAAGAATAAAGTAGAAACACATGAAAAATGGAAAATGTATGGTTGCCTTTACAGTTTTTGCCTTCAGAAAAGATACTTGCTTTCAGCCTAGATGTTATCATTACTAATGATATTACACCTCAGTGGGAAGTTCTAATGACTTCTGAAAATGCGAAAAGAACCTAAAGATATTTATTTTAGACTGCATGCATATTTTAAACTTCATAAAATAGACCAGTACTTGAAAATTGTGTAATTACATTCACTTTCACATACTGTCTATACCTCAGTTCAATAAGACTTGCCGAATGGTAATAAATCAATGCTCTTACAATCAGATGTTTCTTTTAGGCCACCACTTAAACAGAGAAAACAAATGCAGGATTATATTGTTTTGTTTTTACTTAGTGTTTTGCCTGTCATCATACACAAATTTAATCAGCATTATTAGTAACTGTCAACAGCATATTTTGAGCATAAGGCAAATACAGCAGGTGGTTTAAAAAATGACTGAAAGCAAAAATGCAAAACAAATGATTGCTAGGAAATGCTAATCTATTTCTGCATAAATTTAAGAGAAATTAAAATGCGTGCAAAGCTCCCACTGAAGGCTAGCACTGGAGAGAAAGGGAAATAAATTAACCAAATTTTGTTATTAGACCATTTGTCTAAAGGCTAAAATACTAAATATTTTACTCTATACTAATTGATTTGATTCAAGGGTTGTGGCTTACTTTAAGTAAAGAACTGTGGCTTACTTTAAGTAAGAACTGTGGCTTACTTACATTTCTAAAATTTGAGAAAATGAAATTTAGAGTTTAAATAACAGTTCTTTATACTAACAAATTTGAAAGCTGTTGCTTTGTTCAAAGCACAGTACTATTTTTATGGCATATTTGACTATTTTAAGCATATTACCAATTTTAACTAAAAATAATTTATAGAAAACATAAACAGTAAATGTGTAATAAGATGATTTTTTATTCTGATCTAATTATATCTTGAGTAACTTTAAGATTGCCTTTCTGGTTTGGAAGGGAACCAACGAAAATGCATTAGGAAAGGTATTCCGCACTTGTTAAGATCATAAGATATGATTATACTGGGACACAAATGACAATTTAAAAGAGAAATAACTGTACGGTTCTCCACCTCAGTTTTCTTCCTCATAGGGTAGAGGATTCACCAGGGGGAATACCTTCCAAGCTTTTTATAGATATCACAGAAACCATCATTTGAAACCACGCTTCCAGAGATCTAACAGGTGCTTAGATGATAGAAGCAATTTCATCAGTGAGGAAGAATGTCACTCTAGAGTACCATTTACCCACCTGCCAAACTAGATACAGGAATCTCCAAGGAGCTCTTGCTATTTTAATCTTCTGAAAAATTAAAAGGTATGATAAAACAATTGAGACCAGGGACTTTGTGATGATTAACTCTAATGTCTTTTTGTGTGGGCCATAGCCAGAAAATGAAAATGTAGGTGAAATGTGTATACTCATCAATTAAAGTTTAAATACCCACAGAAGACAGACCCAAGTATTAAGAACTCCTTGAGAGCAGAGAGTTGGTCACACAAAAGAAAGAATTCTACATTTGCAAGAAGTTTTATGCTGAGTGTCTATTTCTGTTTTTAGATAAAATATATAAGAGCATTTCAAAAGAGGTCCCAAAGTTTAAAAATTTACATTCACCAAGTTATTCATTTCTTGGAAAATATTCTTTGAAAATTGGTTTGTTTGTTTTTTTCCAAATACAAAAATAACTGGAATTAGAACTGATTTGATGCAATGGGAACTGGTGATGATTTGAACAAACAGCATACCTCAGTATGTCTCCATCACATTGGAGTGATCGCCATCATACTGATCTGGGAAACAAAGGCAGAAGAAAAACTATCAAATTTCTTGGGGCGCCTGGAGGCTCAGTGAGTTAAAGCCTTTGCCTTCAGCTCAGGTCATGATCTCAGGGTCCTGGGGTTGAGCCCCGCATCGGGCTCTCTGCTCAGTGGGGAGCCTGCTTCCCCCTCTCTCTCTGCCTGCCTCTCTACCTACTTGTGATCTCTCTCTCTGTCAAATAAATAAATAAAAATCTTCAAAAATTATCAAATTTCCTTACTACCTACAGCCCACTAACAAGTCCTTGAAACAGGCAGAGTGACCTTCCTCTAGGGACTCGACTGCCTCAAGGTTGATACTTTGCCAAGGGCAAAAGACAATCCTAGCCTGACCGCCCTCCACCCCCAACCAGGATCTTGTAAGTCTACTTTAATGTATAAAAATTCCTTTGGAAACCTCCTTTATCTCTAAAACCCCCAAGATACATGTTGGCAATCATCCCCCATGCATATGACCCCATCAATATACATCAGAATGATCCCATGACTAAGGCTTTATTAGATAGTAATAAATGACCTTTATCCAATAATAGCTAGCCCCCTCAAGGTCCTGGAAACCTTGCTTCCAAAATTCCTTAGAGACTTACGCTATCTCCAACCCCTGCCCCACTTGAAAGTATGTAATGGGCCACTCCTCATGACTCCATTGCTGCTCTTTATGCCCATGGGTCCTGTCTCCATGCTTTAATAAAAATCACCTTTTTGCGCTAAACACATCTTAAGAATTCTTTCTTGGCCTTCGGCTTCAAACCCTAATAACGTTTTTCCTACATCAATACCAGTGAAAGAAAGGACAGGAGAGCCATTAGAAAATGAACTTCTGAATGTCTGACTCCCTTTCTTCATACCTACTCCCCTGTCCTTTGTTACAGATGGAGTCTTCTTACCCAAATCCTTCTATTCCCAAACAAAGCCTCTCTGGGTCATAATCTACATATGCATTCTCTTGCTCTCCCCTCTCAGCACTTCCACAACACACTGTTCTTAGTTCTCTGGCCAAATTCAGACTTATTATTTTGTGCTGTAGAGCAGTAGCAAGCCCCTAAGAGGATATAAGCAGCAGAAGGGTGTGATCAAATTTGAGTTCAGACAGATGCTTGGAGTAGTGGACAGAAGTCACAAAATTGAGAGAGCTTTTTTAAATAAACTTTTTATTCAAGATTTTATTTATTTGAGAGAGAGAGAGCACAAGCAGAGGGAGCAGAGAGGGAGAAGCTGGCTCCCCACTGAGCAGGTCCAATGTAGGACTCTATCCCAGGACCCTGGGATAATGACCTGAGCTAAAGGCAGATGTTACTCAGGCGACAGGACAAAATTGAGAGAGCTTCGAGTTACATTGTTTGAATTCAGTTACTAGATATGTGACCTAAAATAAGTTATTGGTCTCCTCTCTATCTATTATATTGTCTATGAAATGACAATGGTATATTTAACTACTATGTAGTAATTTGATGTAATTATTTTAAAAGGCCATGCTTATAAATAAATCTTAACACCAGAAATACACAGCAAACATTCCAAAAATTTTAGCTTAGCTATTGCTATTGCTACTACCAATGACTATCACAAAAATCATTTACATGGCTAGAAATGACCCATATGAGAAAACTAGTTCTTAAAAATATAATTCAGTTATGTTAAGTAGGATGAGAATTACAAAATATTTATTGGATTTACAGTTCAAGTATATCTCTGATAAACAGCATATTGTTGGTTCTTACTTATTTTTCTCCAGTCTCACAATTTCTGTTTTTTATTTTTAATTTAATTTAATTTTTTTTAAATGTTATTTATTTGACAGAGAGAGACACAGCGAAAGAGAGAGCACAAGCAGGGGGAGTGGGAGAGAGAGAAGCAGGCTTCCCACCGAGCAGGAACCTGATGCAGGACTCCATCCCAGGACCCTGGGATCATGACCTGAGCCGAAGGCAGACACTTAACGACTGAGCCACCCAGGCTCTCCTAATTTCTGTTTTTTAATTCAAACTTTTAATCTATTTATATTTACTGTAATGATTGAGATGCTTGAGTTTAAGCCAATCATCTTGCTATTTGTTTTTTGTTTGATTCCAGTATTCTGTTTTACACTTTGTGTTTTTGTTTGGATTAACTGAATATTTTAAAACATTTCATTTTATCTTATCTATTGGCATTTTACTTGTTTCTGTCTCTTTCTATTTCTATATATTTATTTTTTGTAGTGAAGATTTGTTCTTAAAAAATTCGACAAGGTTTTGTTTTTTTCTGAAATGTCTATTTCACTTGAGAAATGTATTTTTGATGAATATATAATATGCCTAGTGTGTTTTCTTTTGTAGTTCTCTTTTTTTTAAAGATTTTATTTATTTGTTTGACAGAGAGAGAGAGGTCACTAGTAGGCAGAGAGGCAGGCAGAGAGAGAGGCAGAAGCAGGCTCCCCACTGAGCAGAGAGCCCAATGCAGGGCTCCATCCCAGGACCCTGAGATCATGACCTGAGCTGAAGGCGGAGGCTTTAACCCACTGAGCCACCCAGGTGCCCCTTTTGTAGTTGTTCTATCAGGGTTTGTTGAACTGTTTGGACATGTGGGCTACTTGGCTTATATTGAGTTTTAATGATTTTTACTGACTTTTCCCTGAGTTAACTCATCTTTTCTTCTTATCCTAAGCAATACATATTTTCTTTCAAATATTGATTAACATTTTATTTTAGGATATACATTGTTTCTTTCTTAAAGTTTCCATATCTCTCTTGAAATTCTTCTTCACTCAATATGCTTATTACTTCCTGCAGACTTTTAAACATATTTACTATACTTTTCTGATGTTAGTCTGCTAATTCTAACATTCATGTGGTCTGAGTATCAATATCTATTGATAGATTTTTCTCTTGGCCCTAGGTCATGTTTTCTGTTTCTTTGCATGTCTAGTGTGCTTTTAATTGTATAATGGACATTGTGAGTGATATATTGTAGAGCCCTGGATTTTGTTATCTTTCTCTGTAGAGCTTTGTGTTTTGTCCTAGCAATAGAAATTATCTTAGTATCAACTTGATCTTGTAGATACTTACTTATAGACTTTTGTTTATTTTTTTAAACCTTATTCCTGGGACTCAATCTTTACTGCTAAGGCTTGGTCCTTGATTTTGATTTACAAATTCCTTCAGGAGATAAGTCTTATTTTTTGCTTATAACTATAATTAGCTTGTGAGTGGGTCCATGATTAGCTACTTCACCATTATTGGCAGCCAGAAAACCTATGGATTGGATTTTAGAAATTAAGAGTCATAGTTTACTTGCTAAGAACATTTTCAAGAGAATAGTAGGAGGAAAAGACTGTTGGCAGTCAACTCAAGAGTGGCTAGGCTTTAAGTAGAAACACTTAGTATGAAAGAAACTTTTCAAGAATTTTGGCTGTGAATTGATAGGAACACAAATATAAGTTGAATAGAATTTGAAGGACAAGGTAAGGTCTGTACAATAAAAATCCTCAAAAATAATTTTTTCCCATGCTGATTATAAAAGTAGAAATGTTTTTGATATGGTGGATAAACAATACAACATTACATTTTCCTCTATCACCACTTCACCAACAAAATCATCAATAACCTTTTAAGATAGACTGTTTCCTGATAATTGTATGAATATATTTTTATAAACATGAGATTATAATATAACATAAATGACCTTAACATGGGCTAAATAATTTCCTGGATGAATGTCTATAAATGGGCTTTCTGGAGAGACATGTGTCCCCTAAACATCACATAAATTTGTTTGCAAATGTACATTTTTTTGTGTCACATTAATAGTTCCATTAATGTCTCCAGATGGCACATTAGAGAAACATATTGAAATGTTGATTTAAATTGATATAGTGTTTTAACTTCTAGGTAGTCATTCTAAGAAAAGTAATCAGAAATGTAGGTAAAATATATGTACAAAACTATTGCAATATTGTTTAAAAGGGCAAGACATCAAATAAATAAAATCTCCAAAAGTAGTTGTTTTCTCTGTAATAAGTACTATATATCACTACCTTTGTAAAAATAGAATATAGGCTAGATTTATTGATATGAGAAGATTTTTTTCACAATTCAATATATTCTTTTCTTATCTGAAAATAGCAATTATAAAATAGACTAAATTTTAAAGAGACATAAGATATAAGTGATATATATTTACACAGAGCTAAATCAGTAAGTATCTTGAATTGCAGTGTTTGGAATTTATAAAATTTCTTATTATCTGGTTTTATTTTTCCTACAGTGAAGACTATAGATTCTCATGACAAAATTAGATGAGAAAATAACTATTTTCTGGGGGGGGGTCCTACTCATTCCATGCCAAGAAGACAATGAATAGTATGGAGCTTCTGGAAATGTCAATCATCTTGAAGCAGCCTAATGCAGCTTGTGAAAATAATAGAAGAATTATAATGGGAGGACAGCAGAGGCATAGAACATTTAATTGCTTCCAAACTGGGGATTTTTCACCTAAGCAGCATATACATATGCTGGTCATGCTGCTAGTGTTTTTGTTTTTGTTTTAGTTTTTACTTTACCATTGCTTATTAAATTTGTCAATCTTCCTACCTCCAATTTTTTGGCCATTTATACAGATTGAGGTCTCAAGTTTATCACTACAGAAACTTTATTTTTAATTTCCCTGTATAATGGAAGTTTACATCATTCATATTTATGTGTGTGGGAAGAAATTTTGGTTGAAAACTCCATTTTTAAGATTCTTTCTTCATGCAGTCTCTCTGTGAAACACTAACTTATCAGATACAAATGACCATAAAAATACATCACTGAAAAATCCAAATAACTTTTCTGATGGAAATGATTATTACAGGTTTATACATGGATTTCTAATTTAGAAGTGACTAATAATATCTAAGTGATAAAAAGCTTTATTTGAGAAATGAAAATCAGCAATAGACATGCCACTTTTGTTCTAATTTAAGCCTTTCATATCCTACTCTGAAGAATTTTAATTATGATGCTTAGATACTACAACTTTCATATCATGTAAGTTTCCTAATAATTAAGCTTGAAGTTGCTTTTAAACTATTTTCCTATAACATAAACTATTTATTAATATACTTACTGGAAGTTGTAGCTAAATCAATCACTATAAAGTAGAGGTATTTATGAAGACAATCATGACTGTCCAGTGATTGATCCCAGGGATTTCTTTGGGTTGCTTGGCATCAAGACAGCTGAGCATGAGATCCTCACTTCCAAGTAAAGGGAATACAATTTATTTCAATGCTGTGGGTTCATCTTCCCTCTGCAGGACATGCCTCACAGATCTGAGGATGATGAAAATCTCCATTTCTAGGGAAATATATCTCCCAAAAGTTTCCTGTAAAGGAAGTACCTAAAGTCTGAATAAATGATACCTAAGTTTAAAGTGTCTATTTAAAAGGCTGCTCTTTTTTTTTTACTCTGAAATACACCCCCAAGGTTTAATGGACAAATATCTACAGTCTTGATTTGTCCAGAAGCCTCCTTTATAACCATATGTAACAATTTTAATTTTTTTAATTTATTTTTTATTAACATATAATGTGTTATTTAGCCCACAGTACATGTCTGTGAATCATCAAGCTTACACATTTTACAGCACTTACCATAGCACATACCCTCCCCAATGTCCATAACTCAGCCACCCTATCCCTACCCCCCCTGTCTCGGAGCCACCCTTAGTTTGTTTTGTGAGTTTAGGAGTCTCTTATGGTTTGTCTCCTTCCCCATCCTATCTTGTTTCATTCC
>CM053616.1:32360385-32397639 GCA_028646535.1 Procyon lotor | reverse complement strand
GGAATTAAGACAAGTGTTTGGATAATTCAGAAAAGAATTATAGGCAATGTTAACAATTGTTAGTCAAGAGTCACACATGGCACTTACCAAGCAAAAAGCCCAAGACAGGCTAAAGTGGGAGTACAAAGCAATTACTTGATTTTTCACAATTAGGAAAGTAATGATTCTATTGTAACCTTCTCTTTCTAGGGAAACTGATGTATTTAAAGTTAACAGAGGGGAATTTCTTTATTAAGTTAGTAATGGAGATGTGCTGCTTTATTGACTTAGGTTTTATAATAGAATTCTCAAAACTTTCACTGGTGAATTGGCATCATATAGTGGTGGAAGATTACAATAGTGGATTTATGTATCTGGTTTTAAAAGTATAAATAAAATAGTAATCATAAAGACAATGTAATTGTATGACTATGGCTAAATTCCATTGATATTCTAGATTTTTAAGTAAGATAATGAAAAGCTAATTTAGCAGGCAACTGAGAGCCATGAATGATGTTCTAAGAGGGTACAAGCTAGTTTGTATGAGCAGGAAGCCCACACCTCCCATCCTACTGCAAATTGCTTCAAATACAGTTCATCTGACAGCCATATAAATGATCTTTTGCTACTGGGTAATAAGGAAAGAAAAAACCCAAGCTTGGTTTGTAGATAGATTGACCTGGTATATGGGTTCAAGCAAAAAATGCCCACAAGCTGCACTATAACCTCACACCTATGTGGTTTTAAAACAAACTTGTGAAAAATCTTACCAAACAGTAGAGCTTCGGGAGGTGTAACTGTTATCCATTTTGCATGGAAAGAGAATTGGTCTGACATATATGCAGTGAGAAATGGTTTGGTTAGAAACCTGAGAGGAGACAAATTGGAAAAACAGAGAAAAAAGGTCTGAGGTAGAGGATCACGGAGGGACAAGTGAAAATGGGAGAAAAGTGTGAATATCTTTTTACCACATGTTAATGCCTACCAGAAATAATTTTTCATGGAAGAGGCACTAATCAACTACATAGACAAAATAAATCACTTAATTAGTAGACATCATTCAGCTTTTGTCATTGACTATCCTATTTCTGGGACAATGGATGTATGAACAAAGGGGCCATATTGTCAGAGATGGAGACTAGGCATAGACACAGAGGCATGCGGTCTCAGTTACTCATGGTTGATATAACGACCAAGGCTGTCAAAGGTCCAACCTGCCAGCAACAGAGTACAATGATGAGCCCTGATAAGATCATTCCTTGGTAACAACTACTCACTTGGTGGAAACTTTCTTATATTAGACCCCTTTTCTTTTCTGCCTCCAGGGCCTCATTTTATTGTAAAGTAGATATAAGAGTAAGCCAATGACCATTACACCCACTGTCATGTCACATCCTATGCCACCCAGAATCTGCCTGCGAAAGTATTGGAATAACCTGTCAAATAAATAGTCAAAAATCCTTGGCTCAAGGGAAAAACATTATGAGTTTAAAATGCCATCATCCAGGGGGACCTGGCTGGATCGATCAGAAGAACATGTGACTCTTGATCTCGAGGTCGTGAGTTTGAGCCCCACGTCGGGCATAAAGATTACTAAAAAATAAAACATAAATAAAAAATGCTGTCATCCAGTACATAGTATATGCCTGGAATTAAAGACATTTAAACTGTGCTATGTCTCCAATAAGAGGAATACACAGATCATAAAAACAAGCACAATTTCCCTTCATTCTCAGTGAGGGGTGTGGGGAATTTGTGCTTCCCAATCTTATAACTGGCTTAGAGACACTGCTATGCAAGAGGGGAATTCATTTGCCACTCATGCTCCATAGCATGAGTCCTAATGAACTATAAACTAATGCCACCACATAGGTATTTTAGGCTTCTCATATCATTGACCAGGAAAACTAGAAGGTGGTCACTGTCTTGGCAAAGGGAATAAAACTTTATCATCCGGATCCTTTACACAATGAGGTCAGAAAAGAATATATATGGAACCAAGCAATCCACTTGGGTTACTCTTAGTACTTCCTCATTTAATTTTGACTGGCAAGTGCCTGAAAACATCAAGGATACCAGAGGCTCAGATTCCTCAGAAATAAGGGTCCAAGTCATGCTGCTAGGTAAGGCATCAAGACCAGTAGAGGATGCGCATTCTGATCATGTATAAAGAAATGCAGCTGGGCAGTGCAAGGGCATGATTGTGGTAGACACAGATATTTCATCTGGATCTTCTTTCAGGAAAAATTTGTTGCTCCAGATGTGAAGAGTGCTGACAGAGATAGCCTTCAGCTGTCAATAACTTCAGGAATCCTCTCAATTGTAGAGAATAGCTTTCCCCTCCGCCCCTACTCAACCTCCTGTCACACCCTTGTTGAGTGGCCCAGATCTAATAGATGTATTTAAAAAGGTCCATGCATTTCTTTCCAACATGGAGCAATCCATTTTAGCTTCAGAGTTCCCCCATGATCTTGGCAAAAATTATTGTTGGATTTGTATTACAGATTGACTCCTTTGTCTATCTAATCTCACTTCCTTTCCATTCTTTTCGCAATGTTGATTTTTTTTTAAAGTGTTTCATTTATTTATTTTTTTATTAACATGTGATGTATTATTTGCCCCAGGGTACATGTCTGTGAATCGTCAGGCTTACACATTTCACAGCACTTACCATAGCACATACCCTCCCCAATGTCCACAATCCAGCCACCCTATCCCTACCCCCTCCAGCACCCCCTGCCTCCCAGCCACCCTTAGTTTGCTTTGTGAGTCTAGGAGTCTCTTATGGTTTGTCTACCTCCCCATCCCTTCCTGTTTCATTTCTCTCCCCCACCCCTCCACAAACCCCCCGCCTTGCCTCTCAAATTCTTCATATCAGAGAGATCATGTGATAATTGCCTTTCTCTGACTGACTTAAGATCTTGAAGATACTCCTTGCAAACTAAACTCCACCTGGGACTCTGCTTCTAAGGGATAGCAATATACAACAATGTTATAATGGAGAGATCATACAATTTGGAGTCACAGAATGCTGAGCTTACAATCTAACAGCTCCATACCTATGGATGAATTACTTAACCCTTGTAGACCTCCTCTTGTAGAGGAGGTACATATACCTCCTCTTTCCTATAGTTTTTCATAAAACAAAACAATAACTCTAACCTATGCATTGTATAGGAGGGATTGTCTGGATTATCTCAAATTTTGGATTAAATCTCAAGTACTGCACTTATGTTCAAATATATTAAAGCACTATCTTGTTTAAATGTGTTTGCATATATACAACTATGTGAGAGTTTAACTAATTCCTTATGCTGCTCAGGGACTATGACTGTTGTTGTATTTTTAAAATACTTATATAAAGTGGGTATGGTTTGAGCCTACCTCTCTCACAGCTATGTGGTGAAACAGTGCAGAAAAAACTTTTCTTTATCTTGCCAGTAAATTAATTTACACATAAGCTAAAATAGGAAAGGAAAAAAAATGAATGAAAGTATTTACAATTCAAATACTATCACCCAAATGCATGTTAAAATAAATGACTTTGGGTAGTGTTAATGAACAAAAAGTAATTCAGTTCACAAGTTGAAAGATTGGAATATTCATACATCAATTGTTGATGAGTTGTACATTTCAAGCTAAGTTGTTTCATTACCAGTTACCAGACAAAGGCTAGTATTATCTTTTAGCTAGACTAAATTGCCTTTCATTATCTTTAAAGCATCTAGACATGCAAATAACTTTTAGTTTCAGGGCGTAATCATCCTTCAACGATTTTGTTTCTAAGACTTTTCTTCTTTTGAACTAATGTTAGTTTATGTCTCTATCACATCCTTGTTAACTAACCAAATGATGTTCACTGCTTTTGACAGTTGAACTGTCTTATTTTTTTACCTTTCTATTATTTTTAGTACTTTATTTTAATACTTATCCTGCTGGTGAAATTGTAAATATATTGAAGGTAAAAGCAGAGATTTACATTTCCTTGATTTTAATGCTATACACAATAACACAAATTAATATTTTAAAAAATGCCTTAATTTGTTTTTACTCATAATTGGTCATAATTAGTTGAGATATCAGTGTAATTTATTTCAGAATACATTCCATTTATTTTTTACATTCCATTTATTATTACATTTTACATTTTTACATTTATATTTTACATTCAACTTCTTAAGTAGAACATACCCTTTATGATTAGTCAGATTTTAGATCACAGAGGCAGTAAATGAAGTCATAAATTCCCAGTTAGGAATAGTAAAATCCTGTTCTCTTCTGAGTTAATCTGTTTCAGAAATTTAAGTTAATATAGGATAGTTCTTATTAGTGAGATTATTCAATAATACTGTTAAAAGTACAATAATAAAATCAACAAATGGAAAAGACATAACATTTCTCAAATATTGAGGGGAAAAAGAAATTTTGACTTAGAAGCTACAATTAGAGAGGATGTTTGCCAAATTTCAGATTTGAGCCACTGAGCAAAAACTAGACAATCCTTAAAGGCAAAAATAAATGGAATATATTCTGAAATAAATTACAGTAATAAGTTAATGCATTTTTAGAGAATAATTTAGCCTTTGAATTACATGTAACTAAAAAATCAATTCTGATTTTTCTTGAGAAAAGGATGTATTTATGTAAGAAATATTATCTGTTTATTAAGTAAAACAAAACAGTGCAAAACAACATTGATCTTTGAAAAAAAGGATACACTACTGTTAAATATGATCACTTTAAAAGCATTGATTTCAAAACTGGAATTTTAACCATTCCATTATAGCTGTTAGCATAATGTGTTTCTTGATTGGTGAGAAGATACCTTCAGATATATTCCATTTACATTTGATTATTAAAAGCATAGGTTTCTGCTTACAGGTTTTCATTTTCATTTTTCCCTGAAATGGCTCATGTTGAATACATTTTAATATTAAAACACTGTTGCAATCTTATCACTCTATGTATCATAATTTGATAGGTTACAGGGAATAAACAAATCAATGAAATGAAGGCAATATGACTACTGCCTAGAAGGCAATGTTCACATCTTGATATAAAATTTTTATTTCAATTTTTAAATGCATTATTACCTATTACATACAGCAATGTCTAAAAGTGAAAATTTTTAAAAAGAACTTCCATTGCATTGGAAATTATTATATAATCTCATGAACAATAAAGGAGCTGCTAGAGAAGAAAAGGAGGGGACATTCTTATGTGAAGTAAACACAAAAATACAGTGATATGAGATCTGTACATTATAGTTTTCAGCCGATAGAGATACAGTGAGTTGTTTTCAAAAGCTGGCTACAAAACAAAGAACAGTCAGGACATTAATGTGACCATTTTATATTCAGGTTTACACAGGTGGGATCTCATGAAGTATTCATTGAAAATTAAATGGGAGGAGAATTAGATAATGCAACCATTAAGAGGAGAGGTGTTCCCAGACAACGGCTCATACACCCTTTGGAAGGTAGTTCCTCAAATCAGCATTTCTAAGAGGAGAAAGTGGTTAGATTTGAAGTGATCAGAAGAAGGTAGAGACTTTATCTTTTGAGAGATTTTTTTAAAAAAAGAATAAGCATTAAGTATGTAACTTCTAAAACAATAAGAGGAAAACTTACTAATCAAAAAGGAAAAAAACACAACAAACAAAAAGCAAACAAAGAAACAAAACCCAGTAACAGTGAAAGGAAACAGAAAAAAAAAACATGATAAATATAAAGCAGAACATAAGATAGGGGATAGGGAAATAATTCAAATAAATAAGTTATCTGCATTGCCAGTTAAAGGACAGACACTCTAATATTAACATTAAAGATATAAGCTATGTAATTTTATGAAAAAAATAAAAAACACAGAAATGTTGAAAGTAAAATATTAGAAAAAATACACCAAGACAAAAACAACTTAAAAATGAACTAGTGTCATTATCATATAAAAATACACTTTAGGGGAAAATAGTAACAATGTAGCTTAAAAAACAGACTGTTTGTCTCAGTCAGTTAAATGACAGACTCTTGTTTGCAGCTCAGGTCATGATCTCAGGGTCTTGCGACTGAACCTTGCTTCACTCTGTGCTGGAGAGGGAGCCTGCTTAAGATTCTGTCTCTGCCCCTTCCCTGTGTGCTTTCTCTCTCTCTCTCTCTCTCTCTCTCTCTCTCTATCTATCTCAAATAAATAAATAATGAAATAAAATAAAAACCCCTTAAATTCACCAAGGTAATAAAAAACTGTATAACCTAGGTGAACATAATAATATATCTTCACATATATAAGGAAAACTTGACAGAATTGCAGATAGGTATAGATAAATCTAGCATGGTAAAATCTCTCTAACATCCCCACTTCACTAACTGATGAGAAATGTGGATAAAATAAGGTTTTGAAAAGTCTGAAAAACTTGATTAGCACATTGGTTTAAAAGACATATATCTATGTTACCTAGTTCTAGCAATTATAGACTCCATATCCTTCTTAAGCATTTAAGCAACATTTATGAGAAAATAAAGCAATACCTAGGCTTTAAAACAAGTCTGAAAATCTTTCAAAAAATCAATCCTATAGATTATGTTCTTGTATTCTTTTGTAATTATTTTTTAAATGAAATAAGAAAGAGATCATTGAAATCATAAACAATCTGTTTAAGGACATGATGAATTTGTGGCTGGTCTCTTTATAAAATTATGCTTATCCCCAGGGACTCCTGGAAGTCTGTTACTGACCCCTGGCCAAAGCAAAGATAAGATAAAATGTAATAGCTAGTGATTAAAAATATTTTGCATAAAATCCAAAATTCACCTAGAGTCATTCTGTACTAACCTGTCTCTATTATTCACTGAAAATATGTAGACTGATTCTTTGCAATTGGTTTAACCGGTTCCCTGGTCTGGTTTTATGACCAGTGACTTGGTACAAAAGACTTGGCTTTGTACTATGGCTTCCTTGAGACCAAGGCATCTTTGCGTGTATCTTATTGGTTAACAATCTGAAGATGAAGCATCCTATGCAACTGAGAAAGGATGCTGGGAGTTGTGCCTGGAAGTTGTTGGACCTCTCTATGTTTACCTGCCAGATGATATCTTTAGTAAAAGCCTATGTGAGTATGATCAGTGAGGTCTTACAGGTCGTGTCAACGATCCCACCCTGTTACTCTAGCACTTGGTACTGTGAGCACAATTATGAATGAGGTTTTGGGGAATCTACCAACCCAGCTCCCCAAATGAGGCTAAGTGAAGGGAAAGTCAGGAAGTGGCACCTTTAGACAATTAAACTGGATGAAACTATTCAAGTAATTCATTAAAACTTGCCCCCAAATGGTAATAGATGGAATAGCTGCTACGTTTTTAATGGATCAGCATAAGTGAGTAGATCATCTGGCTACTCCATCAACCTCTCAAATCAAACTAGAAAAGGATCATATCACATTCTTTCAAATTATCCTCGGTTTTATGAATATTAATAATCTGATAATGGCCCAAAGAGAAATCTACAGTCCCTGGGATCTGTGCTGATTAAAAACACGTGAGATCAAGGAGAGAACTATGAGTCTGAGAAATATGATAGCCTTGGTTTCTTGTGCAAACTCCAGCAGAGAAATCACAGTCATCCATGTACGTTTGAGTAAAGTAGCCCCGGGAAATGAAGACACCCCTGTAGGGATTGCTGGACATTGGTGCACACCCTGTTGTCATAATCTAAATACACTGATGAAAAGTTAAAGGTCAACATAACCAAATTATGGAGATAAGATTATGCAACTGTAGAAAGTTAACAATGAAAGCATGTCTCAAATAGGAATTTATTAAGAAAAGCTATGAATAATTGTTGCTTTGGTCTACCGTCTTTGTTGTGTTTTAAAAGAGTATGTAAGATTGAAAACTTGAGAATTTACTTAAAACAATGTAGAATACATGCAGATATCAAGAAATTTTAGGTTTAATTAAAAGTCTGTTAGACATAGATATATTTATATCCACAAATTCCTTTTTTAACAGTACAGTATAGTGTGTGAGAAAGGCTAATGATTACTGGAGATTGATTAGGAATTATAGAGATGTTAATAAACTAGTAGCCCCACTGCATCAATTATGCCCCATAGAGTGTTAACACTTTAAGTTGTGCTACTAGTTACAGAAGATTAGTATTTTTTTTAAAAAGTTTCTATTTATTTGTTTGACAGAGAAGAGAGAGAAAGAGCATAAGCAGGGAGAGCGGCATGCAGAGGGAGAAGCAGGCTCCCTACTGAGCAGGGAGCCCAATGTAGGGCTCAATCCTGGGACCCTGGGATCATGACCTGAGCCAAAGGCAGACGCTTAACTGACTGAGCCACCCAGGGGCCAAACAGAAGATTGGTATTCTGTAATCTATGTGGCAACTATTTTTTAAAAAATTTCTACTTGGAGGGACAAATTAAAGATAATGTGCATCCATGGGGGTCTGTCTCCAGTAGATATTTATTGTACTCCTACAAGGATACTTAAATTCTTCTATTTGTGATAACCTAGTAAAAATAGACTTAGATTTTCTTCAACAGGGAAGTGCATTTTAAAAACAATTATAATGATAATACAATGTTGATATTCCAAACAGAATATTAATTTAAACTGAATTTCAAAGTCTGGTTAATATGATGACCACAAGAGAAGTGCATCAAAATGTTTAATACAATTAATAATGAATTCATCTTTTAAATTTTCATCAAACTACAAGTACAGGGGAATTCTCCTGACCTGATGAAAGCGATATACTAAAACCTTTGTTTAAAAATCACATTAAAGCATCACACTTTTACAAATTTCAATGAAAGACTGAAAAAAAGATAAAAATGACCTCTAAATCCCAATTATTTCACATTGAACTTGAAACTTTAATGGCTAGCCAATTACATATAATAGAAAAACAGAAATATGAGAGAAAATATCTTAAAGGAAGACAAAACATAGTTATTTATAGACTCTGTCTATGGGAAAATCAAAGATAATCTATAAATTATTAGAGCTAACAAGAACATTCAGCAAATTTATTGTATATAAGACCAACAATTAACAAATAAACAAAAAAAATGTAGTAGTAAAAATTGCCTACTCACAGTTCCAAAATAAACTAAAACATTTGGGTACATATGTGTAAGTTCTTTATGAAATAAAAGATGACAAAGTATTGAAGAACAAAAGAAGCTCTGAATAAACAAAAGTGTATGATAAGTTCATGAATGGCAGAGTTTATATGGCAAATAAGTCATTTTCCCCAAATTTATCAGTGCAGTGCAATTATAGTGAAAAATCTCAAAAAGGATACCTTGTGGATCTCAGGCAAGCATCCTGAACTTCATGATAATGAGACAAAAATAGGCAAGATAATTCTAGGGTGAAGAGTAAAGAATGATAAAAGATCTCTTCTTGTCAGATATCTCAACTTGTTATAAATGTAACTCAGTTTTAGGAAGAAAATACACAAGTGGAATAGACTAGAGGACCTAGAAATAGTCCCAGGAAAATATAGGATTTTGGTAGGACTGCTACGGTAAGAGGGCTAGGGTAAAACTATTAAGTAAATAACATGAGAATGATAGTCCTTGCATAAAGGAATAAAACATTTGGTCCTTATATAAAATAATTCCAGATGGAGGAAATAACTTGGAGAAAATACAAGTTAAAAACATTACCAAAGAGTATAAGAGAATATATCCCATATATAGTAGTGAAAGATTTCTTAAGTCCAATATATAAGTAAATCTTAAGTTTGATGTATTTGATTATATCAAAACCATGAAATTCTGAATGACTAAGGACACTGTGAAAAATGGTTAAAAAGTAAGCTAGGGCTGACTGAAACAAATCATGTTTACCTGTAACAGATAAATGATTTTTATTTATTAGCATTTCTGAATTCAATAAGAAAAACATAAATCCCAATAGGAAGAAAATGACAAGATTCAGTGAAAAGCAATTCACTGAAGACAAATCCAAGAGTCAAATAAAAATATCAAAATATGTCCCAAACATTTTTTAACTAATCTGAGAAACAAAGAAAATAATATATCTTTTTTATATTGATAATTCCTTTTAATTTGATAATATCACATATTGGAAAGGGTTTGGGGGAAATCATCATATGTATTTATGAGAGTATAAAATGTCACAGTAATTTGGGAAAAAATTTGGCAATAACCAGTTGCGAATTAATTATATTTCTTTCAAGCCAGCCATTTTATTCTACATACAAACTATTTTAAAAATTGGTGCACAGGTACACTAAAATATATGTTCAAGGATTTTGTTTCTTTTGTAACAGAAAATAACTGGAAATAATTTTATATGTCCATCAACAAGCTCACAGGTAGATAAAATGTCTTATCTACTCTGTGATGGAATATTATATATAGAAGAAAAAGAATGAACTACATAGTTCATTTTTTTCTTTCTACCACTGATCCAAAATACCAGTATTTCTCACAATATAGCTGAGAAGATTCTGCCTTAAATATTTTTAGTATTTTAAAAATTAAAAAGGGAAATAGAATTTTTTAGCTTCTTTGTTTAGAGTATTTGTTTAATTCAGTTTAAGTCTCACTGTTTAACGATTAGTTGGTATCTTTCATATTTGTTGAACGCAGTTTCTAACACAGCCATGTATTGACTACTTCAACCCTGTGGTAGTGAATGAGATCCAATTGAAAACTGCTGACAGCAAATAAATTGTGAGATTGATTTTTCTGATAAAAGAATAAACCATTTTGAACTTCTGAATCTACAAATGTATGGTTGTGAAAAAACAGCAGGCATTATATGGCTCCAAGCAGAGTTTATGAAAGATGAGTGGGGAGAGTTTGTTCTGTTTTCACACTCAGAAATGTGCCTCACTGTAACATCTATAAAAAAGAAAAGAGATTAGTTTACTTTGATAACACATAATGGTTTTAATCTGCTACATTAACACAAACAAACAAACAAACAAACAAAAAACCCAAAACCTCTTTAAGGTCAAACTGGTTGGAATGCACCACATCAGCTTACTGTGTTTCCAGATATAAGTCACTTATAATTAATGTGCTGGTGAAGAAAATACTTTCGTATATGATCCTAATGTTTCTTTGAAAATAAAGGCATTTCATCTGCTTGCATTCATCTTAATATATTTTTTGTTGTTGTCTTCACCTCTGTTTCCTGAAAAACATCATATTCTTGTTTCTTGGAAGTCATCTAAATGATTTTTCCACTTGGAGGTAATTTGGTCTTGAAGGAACTTTTAATGAGTATTCCAAATTTCATAGTTGGATAATAATTACTTTTTCAATCAGTTTACTTAATATTAGTGCCGTATTATTTGATATTTTCATGTCTATGCAAATATAAGTAAAATTATGGAAAATATAAGTGTAAACATAAGTAGGCAAAAATCAAACACCATTTCACATCACTGCATTTAAGGTCTACATTGTAGATAGGAAGTAATTTTTGCAGAGAATAGTTCACGGAACATCTTACATTAGCACTTACCCAAGGAACTTATTAGAAGCATATCTGTTTATGAAAAATAAAAATTAATCTTATATGCAGAGACTATATCAGTTCATCATTCAGCAAATATTTGCAAATGTGTGATATCATCACATTTGTTGTGTTTTGCTATATTAAAAATATAAAAGATATAATTTCTGGCCTTGAGGTCTAAATATTTTTTTTTCTTTTCTCTTCTCTTCTTTTCATTTTTGTAAAGGAAGTTTTTCACTACAGAGACAATGAGAAAGAAACAGATGTAATGAAAAAACTAGAAAGTAAGTAGAATAGCACAAATAAATACAATATGAATTTACTAGGGGTCAAAATTATGGGCTAATTATGGACAACTACATCTTAGACTTGTTTTTCTAATAAAGATAAGGTTGGGATCGGCCAAGAGGAGGTGCTCAGAAAGATGAGGATATGGAAATGTCATGGAAAATGTTTATCCTCCAAGTAAGTCCTGAGTACAGTACTTAGATACTTAGAACAGTATCAGAAATTTAAAACACAGGTTAAAGAGATGAACAAAGCAAAATAAAACAAAACAAACACTAACAAAATAAAAAGAAAAATATTATAGAAGTTGCATTATAACTTTAATAGTTACAAGAAAGTTTCATGTGTGTGCCAAAGAAGTAATCAGAGGACAGGAAAAGGAGAAGGGAAGTCCTCAATATTAAACACATGAGATGTGTACTATAAGGCAATAAAGAGAAAGGTTTCTCCAGCAAGTAGCAAACTAAAGACTTTGAATCAGTAATCAAAAATCTCACAACAAAGACCACAACCAGGCAGTTTCACTGGTGAATTCTATCAAACATTAATACCAATTCTTCTCAAACTCTTCTTCCAAAAAAAGTACAAGAGGAAGAGAGTCTTCCAAATTCAGTTCATGAGGCCAGCATTACCCTGATATCAAAACTAGACAACAATGCCATAAGAAAAGAAAATTACAGGCCAATATCCCTGGTGAGCATAGATGCAAAAATCCTCAATAAAACATTAGCAAATCAAATTCAACAATCTATTAAAAGGGTCATACACCATAAGCAAGTGGGATTTATTCCATGGATATAAGAATGCTTCCATATCTGCAAATCAGTCAATATGATACACCACATTAACAAAATGAAGGATAATCATCTCAACAGATGCAGAAAAAGCATTTGACAAAATTCAGCATCTATTTATGATGAAAACTCTGAACAAAGCAGGTACGGAGAGAGCATAGTTCAATGTAACAAAGGCCTTAAATGAAAGGTTCATAGCTAATTTCATACTCAATGGTTAAAAACCGAAGTCTTTTTTTCTAAGATCAGGAATAAGGATGCTCATTCTCATCACTTTTATTCAACAAAGTATTTTCCAACATTTTGATGTCCTAGCCAGAGCAATTACACAAGAAGAAGACAAATAAACAAAAAACTCATCAGCTTAGAAAGGAAGAAATAAAGCTGTCACTATTTACAGATGACATGTTATACATAGAAAATCCTAAAGACCATCAAAAGTGTTAGAACTAATAAACAAATTCAAGTAAGTTGCAGGATACAAGATCAATATACAAAAATATGTGGCTTTCCAAACACTAATTATGAAATATAAGAAAGAAATTAAGAAAGCAATCCCATTTACAATTGTATCAAAAAGAATAAAATACCTAGGAATAAATTTAATCAAGGATGTAAAAGTTTTGCATATTGAAAATCATAAGAAATTATTGGAAGATGTTGAAGAAGACACAAATACATGGAAAGAAATCCTATGTTCATGAATTGGAATAAGGAATATAGTTTAAATGTCCATACTACCCCAAACCATCTATCTACAGAATCAGTGCAATTCCTATCAAAATTCCAATGACATTTTTCATAGAAACAACAATTCTGAACTAATTTGTGACAAAGAAGTCATGAATATACAATGAGGAAAGGATAGACTCTTCAGCAACTGCTATTGGGAAAATCAGACAATGACATAGAAAACAATGAAACTGGCCCACTGCCTTACGCCATGTAGAAAAATCAATTCAAGAGGCACCTGGGTGGCTCAGGTGTTAAGCATCTGCCTGCAGCTCAGGTCATGATCCCAGGGTCCTGGGATCAAGACCCGCACCAGGCTCCCTGCTCAGTGGGAAGCCTGCTTCTTCCTCCTCCACTCCCCCGGCTTGTGTTCCTGCTTTCTCTATCTCTTTCTCTGTCAAAAAAATAAGTAAAAGAAAAAAATTAAATTAAATTAAATTAAATTAAATTAAATTAAAATTAAAAAAAAATAAGTAAAAGAAATATTAACTCAAAATGGTTTAAAGACTTGAACATAAACATGATACCAAGCTGTGAGAAGAAAACATAAACAGTAAGCTCCTTGGCTCCTTGATGTGACTTTTGAATCTGACACCAAAAGCAAAAGAAAAGCAAAAATAAAGAAGTGGGACTACAAACTACAAAGCTCTGCACGGCAAAAGAAACCATCAACAAAATGAAAAGGTAACCTATTAAATGGAAGAAAATATTTGCAAATTGCATATCTGATAAGAGGCTAATATCCAAAATATATAAAGAACTCATACAGTTCAGTAGCAAAAAAAACCAAAAAAATCTGATTAAAAAATGGGCAGAAAATCTGAATGCACATTTTTTCAAAGAAGACATGTAAGTGGCTAACAAGTACATGAAAGATGCTCTACATCATTAACCATGCAAATAAAAAATGCAATGAGATCTCACCTCACACTTGTTAGAATGGCTATTATCAAAGACTAGAAATTACAAGTGTTGGCAAGGATGTGGAGAAAAGGGAATCCTTAAACACTGTTGGTATGGGAATGCAAATTGTTACAACTATTATGGAAAACAGTATGGAGGGTCCTCAAAAAATTCAAAATAGAACTACCATATGATCCAACAATCCCACCTCTGGATATTTGTGTGAAGAAAATAAGAGCACTGACTCAAAAAGATATATGCACCTCATATTCATTGGAACATTATTTATTCTAGCAAAGATATGGAAATAACCATAGTGTCATCACTGAATGATTAGATAAAGAAATTGTGGCATATGTGTACAGTGGAACATTATTTAACCATAAAAAAGAATAAAATCTTTCCATTTGCGACAACAGAGATGGACCTTGAGGTTGCTACGTGAAGTGAAATAAGTCAGACAGAGAAAGATAAAGTGAGATGTCATCTCTGTTATTTGAGGAATCTAAAAATAAATAAAAAACCAAGCTCACAAATTCGCAAAACAGATTAGTGATTGCCAGAGGCATGGGTTGAGGGGATGTAGAAAAATGGGTGGACTGTTTTTCTGTAAGCTCTTTTTGGTTTAAATAGATCGATTAGATGGGTAGATGATAGATAGATAAACTGTAGCAGCACTCCAAAAGTGGGTGAAATATCAGCCTCAGACTGTCTTTTACACAAAGTGAGGGCCCTGATTGGAATGGACTGCGATTCTAAAAAGTAGGACAAGGGAATTTGGGTTAGTGCACTAAAGAAACTTGAAATCCTAAATTCCCCTGGGCCTACAGAAGTGACGTAAGACAAACAAAGAAACAGGCTTTCAATTGAAGAAAAATTTGTTACTGATCAAGGCAAAGAAAATACAGGTGCATAGTTAGGAGTTCCTTTGGTTACAACCTCTGATCTAGGTTCTTTAAGGAAAGTTGTACAAATTTAATTCCATTAATGGGAAGGTACTCCTTGGCAGATTAGTATGGCAAAGTCTTAAAAGATGGATTGGAGGGGAAAGAAACTTTGTTTTAAAATAATCTTCTGCTGGGGCCCCTGGGTGGCCCAGTCCACTAGGCTTCTGCCTTTGGCTCAGGTCAAGATCCCCGAGTCCTGAGAGAGAGCCTGGCATTGGGCTCTCTGCTCATGGGACTCCTGCTTCTCCCTCTCCTCTCTGCTTTGCTCTCTCTCATTTTTTCTCTCTCTCTCAAATAACTAAAATCTTAAAAGAATAAAATAAAAAAATTAAAAATAAAATAATTTAATGCTGCAATCCAGATATGAGGCACTCATAAATAACAGGACAATGGCAAAGTTCAAATAAACTGAGACAGCCTTATTTCTTATTTAATCAAGTTTATCAAGTATCTGAGAATAATATTTGGAAGTCATCTGTCCCAAACTCTAAATTGGTAACCAGTCAAGATCATTAAATCCAGTGTTTCCCTCTTTCGCTTACAATTTTTATCTTCTTCTTTTATTCCTCATGGTGATTATTCAAGGTTTTTGTTGGTTTTGGGTCATTTAGTCCTGCAGGCAACAATTCTGTTCAATTATTTTGCTTTCTGCTGTTGAAATTACTTCTTTTTCAGTAATGATGTTTTTCTGAGATGTGAAACACCCAGATGCTGCAATGATGAACATCATTTAAGTACCTGAATAAACAAACTTATCTTAGGGCTATCAATTTTTCTTTTTGAAGCTCCCCGAAACATTTCTTAATGTATCACCCTTTGTTAACAGCTTCATCATGTTTCTAATTAATCGTGTCCCCTTCTGGGCCAAGAAGTATGCTAACTATTTCTGTGGTTGGAGAAGGAAGTATAGAGAATTTTCCTGCAACTTTATTTTCTAGACGTCAAGAAGAAAAGCCTGAAGTAAATACCATGTCCTGTGTGTTTTTCATGTGAGGTAAATACTGATAAAGACTACTGGCAACAGGGACACCTGGTGGTTCAGTTGGTTAAGTGTCTGTCTTCAGCTTAGTTCATGATCCCAGGGGTTCTGGGGTCAAGTCCTGTGTTAGGCTCCTTGCTCAGTGGGGAGTCGGCATCTCCCTCTGCCTCTTCCCACAGCTTGTGCTCTCTGTTTCAGTCAGTCTCTCTCAAATAAATAAATGAAATCTAAAAAAAAAAAAAACCAAAAGAAAGAAAAAAAGAATAATCACAAGAGAAAATAGTTTCCAGGTCTTCCTTTATATTTACACTCATCATATAAATTTCACTCACTTCTGCATCTTTTTAAAAATAATTTCTTATTCCAGGGGCACCTGGGTGGCTCAGTTGGTTAAGTGTCCACTTTTAGGCTGGGTCATGATCCCGGGGTCAAGCCCCACATCAGGCTCCTTGCTCAGCAGGGAGCCTGCTTCTCCCCTGCCTGCCGTTCCCCCTGCCTGTCCTTGCTCTCTGTCTCTCTCTCTCACTCGCTCACTCTTTCTGTGTCAAATAAATAAATAAATAACATATTTAAAAAAATAAGTTGTTATTCCAGACTTTTCATCTTCTGCCTTTAGCATCTGTCTGTCTCCATGATTGGTTTATGAACTTGCTATGACCATTAGCTAGTAAATGGTTACAGCAGGTGGAATCAACCTTGAGTCTCCCATTTATCTGTCCAATCTGTCTCTTTTTAGCTATTGGAACCCTGCATTTTCTTTCCTGACTCAGTAACCATTAGGACATGAGCCTTCCTCCAGATTCAGAGACGTGGATATCAGGCAAGTGTGGTCTCAAGCATGAGTTTATTAAAATAATACATATATGTTCACCTATATTTTGGGGAGACAGCAAACTAAAACCAGGCTTGCTGCCCTCAGGTTGATTCAGTTTTGCCATAGACCCATCCTCTATCAAAGACTTAAAATACCATATAAATTGCTTGAAAGAATGTGGTTTTTCTCACCTTCATCCACAAGGCAATATAGCTCTGGTGGCATTTTTGGAAAGAGAGACACAGGAGATTGAGTAATGTTATTTGCTAATATTATGTAGCTGGAAAATATTACCCCATCATTACCAGCCTCTACTGAATTTGTTATGTGTGCAGTTTACTTGTAAATTCTTTTATATGTAAATTATTTCTATTATTTTACTGTAAATTTCTTTTTAAACTTATAAAACACGCACAACATAAAATTTACCATCTAACCATGTTTAAGTGCCCAATTCAGTGACATTAAATATATTCATTGTTTTGGGGCACCTGGGTGGCTCAGTCGTTAAGTGTCTGCCTTCGGCTCAGGTCATGATCCCAGGGTCCTGGGATCGAGCCCCACATCGGGCTCTTTGCTCAGCAGGGAGCCTGCTTCACCTGCTACCATTCCCTCTGCTTGTGTTCCCTCTGTAGCTGTGTTTCTCTCTGTCAAATAAATAAAATCTTTAAAATATATATATATATATATATTCATAGATATATATATATATTCATATATATTCATTGTTTTGATCCTGTCCCCATCATCCACCCCCCACCCCACACCCACCCCCAGCTTCTAGCAACAATTCCACTTTTTGCTTCTATGCGTTTGACTCCACTAGGTACCTCATCTATGTGAAATCATAAAATCATAAAATTTTTATCTTTTTGTGACTGTTTCATTTCACTTGGCTTAATGTCCTAAAGATTCATCCATGTTGTAGCAGGTGTCAGAATTTCCTTTTTAAGGATGAGTAATATTCCATTATATGTGTATACTTCATTTTGTTTATCCGTTCATCTGTTGATGGACACTTGGGTTGTTTCCACCTTTTGGTTACTACAAAAAATGTTATTAATTTGCATGTATTTATTATAAATTTCTTACATCTATAAAGTATTTTGCATATTAGACTTGAAGCAACACTTCAGTGCAATCACCACGTCACAAAGGAAAATGATTATAAGGTATGTTTTTGGTTATTGATTTTGATACTTGGACAACATAAGAAATACTAGAATTAGTGGGAAATGGAATCAGAAGTGGAGTGAGACAGTTTGCTGGGTGGACACTTGGGAGATGAACATTAAGACACATGGAAAAGCAAAGGCAAAAATGGTTGAAGTAGGTTAGAGGCAATAAGAAAAAATCCTCATTAATAGTAATCATTCCTAATTTCTTAAGTAATAGTTATGAAAATTCAGCACCTGAATGGAAAAGAAGCAAAAAAAGATGTTTACATGTCCAGAAAAAAAATATGGGACATTTTTCAGAATCAACATGTACAAAATGTCTGGAGAATATTGATATATGCCTTATTGTGAACAACAAAAACATGTGCCAGTTATCAAAAATACCAAGTACCTGCAAAAAATAGACTTCTTGGCAAATATGTTAGAGCTGAAAAAATGAACAGAATGAGGAGAAAAGTGAAGTTCACAGATATAACCTACAAACAAGTTGGGAAATAAGAGAATCAAAAGCCAATAAGAAGTGTTTCCTTGATGTAGAAATCCATGTAGAGTAGCACCACTGGGAACTTTGGGTGATTTCAGGTAAAATTGTGATGCCTGATATGCAGAATTAGAGCTTCGCCTTAGACTTTAATTAGGAGGATATTCAGGAGAGTCCCCAAACCAGATTCTTCCAGAAAATGAGCAGGTTGGGTATACAAGATCAAATACTGGTCAATACTCAGAATTCTTTAATAAAATTGACAAAGTAAATGTGGGTTAATCACCAAGACCAGCTGGTATCTACCTGAGGATTTTAAGGAACTCTAGGGTAAAACTGAGGAACAGCTGGCCATGTGCAGCCAATCATTTCAAAGAAACATTGGGCCAGAAGACTATTTTTCTAATTCCTTTCTCTAAGTGCCTGAAATTCTAGACATTGTCAGTTGCCTGCTTAGATGTACACTCTGTCGCGAGAACACGATAGTAATTGTTGAACTCCTTATATCACAAGAATGACAAAGAAGCTTCCATATAAAGAGGGCCCCGTATCTTTTCTGAAATTCCATCGGTCAATGAATGTCCAGAAATACCAAATTCCAGGTCACTAAATATATCAGTAAATTTGCATCGCAGAGGACTCATATTAATAAGTTCTGCTTATTTTTCTCTGAAGAACTCAAAACAGTGAACAGCTTTGTCACTTTAAATCTCCCAGCCAGAGCTGTGAGCTGGACTGGAGCAGGAAGAGAGGCTGGTCTGGTCCGTATGCCCGCCCTGACATTGTTATATAAAGACATAAACTACTGTCTTTACTCTGCTTGCAGAAGGACATGCCAGCATTTTCCACATGACACCGCGAAGTATTCAGTGCAGCAGTAACCCACTAACACTCCTCACCTATGCAAAAACCAAAAGTCATTTTACTTTCAGCCATAGCCAAACATTTATAAGTATAGCAAAAAACAAGACTTTAGTAATTGAGCAATTTCAATTCAGCATTCATCTGCTTAGAAATTATTGCTTGCAGTGAGTCAACAACCAAATCTAATAAGTAAATGAAATTGGAAGACATTAATGAACACAAAGGAAGTGTTAGCTGTAGAGGAAATAGTGAAAACTATGATTTGCCACAGTGTTCATTTCAGCCAGGTAAATAACTGCTTATTATATTCTCCCTAAGGGATCAATTAAAAATGAGTCTCAGGTGATAAAATGTATTTTCAGCAATGGAGACAGAGTCATTTTACTATTGTTCCTATTTTGTTTGCACATATTCACCATTAATTAGCATAATAATGTTTTTCAGTATTATATACATTAAGTAAAATATATAACCAAATGCAGAACAAACACACATACCAACTACAAGCCTATACACACACACACACACACACACACACACAAGACCACCACAAATGTATACTTCATGGCTTTGTATAGCAGACCTACTGTGAATTCTTGCCCTGGATCTTCTGTTGACAGGATGTGTAGCTTTAGGCAAATTATTTTAATACATGAATTTTGGAAGTTTTTGGAAGGAGTTAAGATAATTTGCCTGAGACCAGTGCCACAGATTCTGTTACTAAACTGCATTTGCAGATTGAAATATATGCTTCAAATGGATGAAAAATGATTTAGGTTTTCATAGCATGCAATTAATGGCACTTGGCTATCTCGGAGAATAGTCTGGATCATCTTTATTTCTGTACACTTGATAACAGACTTCACCCCATTGCCCTATTTTTATTCACCCCTTCTTCTGCCTCTGTTTTTTGAAGTTTATATTCATTTCTGTTTAATCACTATTTGTTATAGCCGACTACAATTGAAAATCCCCCTCTACTTCCTGTTTAAAATGCTCATTTTCACCTCCCTCCTGCCATCCTTTCTCAGTGACTTCTGCACTCACATAGAAAATTTGTTACACCCCACTAAATTATGATACATATTTGACTTTGTTGCTAGGAGGCATGATTTTACTGTCTAATTCTCAGGGATTATTTATCATATTTGGCATCTGCCCTACTTTCCACACCTAGCAAATATTCTCTGCACTCTCTGGAGCATTCTACATCTCAAAATTACACCCTTTTCTTTGATTGTGACCTTTTTGGTCACATAAGATTTTCCTCTCAACCTTAGTGCTCTATAAATAGTTGCTTTAATAGCGCTGTAAATAGTACATGAGACCCATTCCTTCCTCTAACCTTTTCTAGATTGAGAGTTTCTCTTTTGTCAAAGACTGCATTAGTCATCTGTGTTGTGCCTCCGCAGCCAGCATGGCGCTTTGATCTTGATAGATATTCAATAAACTTGTGAAGTTCAACTGAATTAAGGAATGTTGGGAATTATAGAAGGAACTTCTATTTCTGATGATAAATGCAAATATTTATCACCTATCCTATACACTGACGTGATAAAATGGTACTTATTAAAGAATTAATATGTGACCTAGAAAGTAAGAGTTTCTTCAGCTCATTTAAAATTTGTAGACGTTTCTTTTTTAAATTTTAATTCCAATGTAGTTAACGTACAGTGTAGTATTAGTTTCAGGAGTACAATATAGTGATTCAGCACTGCCATACAATACCTGGTGCTCATCACAACAAGTGCTCTCTCCTTAATCGCCATCAGCTATTTCACCCATCCCCCCACCCACCACCCCTCCGGTAATGCTCTGTTTGTTTTCTATAGTTAAGAGTCTGTTTTCTGGTTTATCTCTTTTTTTCCCTTTGTTTGTTTTGTGTCCTAAATTACACATTTGAGTGAAATCATATGGTATTTATGTCACATGGCATCATACTCTTTAGCTCCATCCATTTGTTGCAGATGGCAAGATTTCATTCTTTTTTATGACTCAATAATTTTTCATTATATACATATACCACATCTTCTTTATTCATTCATCTATTGATGGACACTTAAGCTGCTTCCATAATTTGGCTATTGTAAATAATGCTGCAATAAACATACGAGTGCACCAAAAATAGTAAAATACTTAGGAATAAACTTAAACTAAAGAGATGAAAGACCTGTACTCTGAAAACTATAGAACACTTATGAAAGAAATTGAAGATGACACAAACAAATGGAAAGATACTCCATGCTCAAAGATGGGGAAATCAAATAATGTTAAAATATCCATACAGTCCAGACAATCTATAGATTTAATGCCATCTCTATAAAAATGTCAACAACATTTTTCACAGAGCTAGAACAAACAATCCTAAGATTTGTATGGAACTGCAAAAGACTCTAAATAACCAAAGCAATCTTGGAAAAAGAATATTTCTATTAAAAAAAAAAACACAGTTGATGTTAGAGACATATCCAAGAAACCACCAACCGAAATCTGGCATAGGAGAAAGCTGCTACACATCTATATGTCTTTCCTCTTATTGAGACTTGGAGAAACTCAAAAAGCTCAGAGCTAGCAAATACAAAGAGTAGTGGTGGCCTTGGGAGAAACCAAAAAAGCAAAGAGCAAAAATAAATAAAAATATAAAATATTATTATAGTTGTATATGTAATTTTAATATGTAAAAGAAGCCTGAAAATGTTTATTTTTTTATTAATTAAAAAAGCCATAAGGCTTTCCTCTGCATTTGTATTGAAAGAACTTTCCATCTTTAATGCATAGTTTTTATTTTTCTTGCCTTTTTTTTTAAAAAATCCATAGGTATTTGGCAGACACAGTTTCCTAATACCTTTACTGACTTCTTTCCTGCTAATAAAATCCAATGATCAATGGTGTTGGTCTTAACTAATACAATCTCTCCCATTCTCTAATTTCTAGCCCTCTCTAGAAGGTAGCATTTGCCTATGTAGTTCAGCCCTGGAGAACACTCAGAAGTTGCCTGGTAAATTCTGATAAAGGGGACAGATGCTCCAGCACAGCCTGCTTGCCCCTTGGTCCTGCTTTGAATGTAGGCATGATGTCCAGGGCTATAGCAATAATTTTCATACATGAGGGAACAAGCGTGAGTATAAAAGAATACAACTGTCAGTGAAGGGGAAATTTCAAAAGACTTAGGGTTGCTGATGACACTGTTTTCCTCTATGTGGCTGGTTGTGCCACACCTCTTAAGACTTCTGGTTAGGTGAAAAAATTCAGTCCCCTTTTGTTTCAGTGAGTGTTTTTCCAGTTAACTGCTGAGTGTATTACTAGTTAATCACTTCATTGTTTTTGAGACAAAAATATCACGTTTCAGTTCCTCTGTTTTTAAAGTCTAATTGGACATATAAGATAATCAATAATTATAAAAGTGCCTACAGAGATACACAAACATATATAAAATGAAATAATATGGAATAAACTAGATGTAGCACAGACCAAGATGGGTTGATACTTTTCATGTCAATTTACGATAAATCTCTTACTATTCAAAATCTTAAAATTAACATTACCTTAGTAACAAGATTTTGTCAGATTCCTGTCAAGCGCAGTCAACTGAAATCATTTAGTAGCGCTCCACCAAGTCACTAAAATATTCCCAAATTGAAAAGGATGTCAGATTTGTATCTAGTCAGCCTTATAGAGATTCTGTAATATTAAGATCCTGGACCTTCCAAATGTACAGAGTGCCTAAGTAAATGGGCACTATTGTCATGTAAAACACATCATATTTAGTAACTTAGGGTCTGCCTCTTTGTTTCTGACAAAGGCAGGCACTATCAAAAAAGCTGTCAGTTCTCTTAGATGTGTAATTTTATATGGGGCTAATTTTTTTCACACTGCCTAATGAGATTTTGCCAGCAGATAGATGCCTAAAACATATGGGGATAATGTTCATTAGATTCAAGGGAACTGTTATCTTTAGAACTGTCAAAGTTGAAATTTTAAAGAGATAAACCTTTTTTTTTTCAAATTAATTGCTTTTGTCTACTGTTCAACACATATGTTAGGGCAAAAGAGAGAATTTGTGCTAACATCTACAACTGTTTGACAATTCATTAAACAGCAACATGTTTACACTTTTTTTGAAAACCAAAATCTTGCTTGCTCTATTCGGGCCACCTGACTTTATTATTGGTAATGTTTTATATCAGGAAAATAAAATACATTCCAAATTCTTATCTTTCTTGGGGCCTATAACATACATTGGTCTTACAAGTATTAATTTTAGTTTAATGTATTTTTATGTAGAAACTATCTCCCCAAATTGATTATAGACCCCATACGAGAGATTATATGTTAATTATATCTTAAGTAAGAACATGTAATTGTTCTGCCACATCCAGAAAAACAGTTCAATGAATATATCTTGTGGATGATGTGATAATTATGCTCATTTAATGATAATTAGGGTAAGAATGATTTGCCTGAATTCTAAAAGTATTTATGAATCGCACGCACCTACCTTTTGTTGAGAATTTGCTTCCATCAATATATTTGAGGTCATCACAGAATGGGGAACTCAGATAGAAGTTGGCTCATGACCAACTGCCTAAGTAAGTACATTTGCCCTTGTAAACCCTCACAGAAGCATGCCTAAATGAACAGAAGCCTGATTGGGAAGAGCGTCGCTCTTAGTGTCTTAGCAATTATCAGAAGAGAGTCTGATTGGTGGAAAGACATCATCAAAAAGGAAACAACTTCTCTAAATGGAAGTAAAGTCTATGATGACTCTTCTTTTCCCCAAAGACCAGAATGTGTACAGCATGTAATCAGACATGCAAGTTTTTTGGCCCTAAATCACAAGGCGTATTTCACAGCCTTCAACACTCTGACAATGAAGATCTTGTCAGGTCCTCTGAGACACCCAGTCTGGGCCCTTTCTCAAGTTATTTTTATAATGCTGTGTCCCCATCCAACTGTTCTAAAAGGTGTACAGATTTCCCGGCTATCCAAAAGTAAAGTTTTTCTATGGAAACTTTTGCAAGCCAAGATAGTGTTAAGTGAAGAAGCAACTACCATTAGTTTATGTGGAAACATTTTTGAGCATTCCCAGACCCCCCAAAATAACCTCTCTTAAGCCTTTCCTAATACCTTAGGTCATATTTTGCTAGAGGGATGCACAAAATAAATGGAAATAAACCACAGATGCTCACAGACACAGTTCAAAACTATGAGACTTGAGTGAAGTGCTGAGGGAAGTTCTTAGACAAAGAGCTTTGCAGGGACACTCTCACTGCTAGGGGTACCCTGCCTTTATAAGGGCTCCTTGCAAAACAAAGACTGAATGCCTATTTTCACCTTTTTCATAAAAACAGAAATCCTCTTTGGATTTCTATCTGTTAACAAAAACAGATACTAATGTGGACCTTTCACAAAAGCAAAGTGGAATAATGTGAACTTTTGAAAAGGGAGGGATACCTATATGGCAATTCTGTTATGTGTCAGAGAGCTTACTTGCAGCCAAAGGTGACCCATAAGGAATATCGGACACTTAATTTATGGACATAAGGATATCTTGCCCCTGGAATATTCATTCCCATCATTCCTATCATCTATGTAAATAAGTCTTTCCAGTCCTCGCTGGGTTGAATGTGAAATAAATCCCAAGTGTCCCTGGGATGTAACTCTGCAGGTCTAAAGTTTAGTCTAATCTGTCAGTGTTTGCACCTCCTGCTTCCTCTATTTACTATATGTTCTTGGACAGATGATTTCGCCTTTTGAGTCAGGCTTCTATTTGTAAAAGAGAGCTAAAAAGACAATATAATTAAATGAGATAGTGTACACAGCCTTAGGATAGTATCTTGCATTCTTTTGTCTCCCAAGGTATAGAGAAAGAGAAGCTAGTTCTTTTCCCACATTTACTGAATATAATGAAAAATGAGATTGTACCTCCTGTCAGTTACAGGCATGATTTGGTCTTAAAATCAACACAATATGAGAACTTGCAGAGTTAAAAATCCAGTGAAATTTCAGCAAAGGCATGACATTATAGTCACAATTCTTTTCTTCTCTAGCATGCTGGTCGTGAGTCTACCCATTGGTTAATGTTTGGCCTTGCCTATAACCTCTGGAATCAAAAATGAAAAGACATTTTTGTGATTATCCATTTATTTACAAGGATATTGTCATTTCCTTTTATCTATACTAAATCAAGTAAGCAAAATCTTGTCTTTTGTAACATGTAAGCTTTCTTAAAAATTTTGAAGATAAGATCTTTCAAAACTTAACATGCATTCCCTCCTTAGATTGTTTTCTGCCTTAACTATTAATATGACTGTAAAATAAAAATATCATAATCAAATATTTAGGGTTACCAGTTACTTTCCATTCAGAATATGAAAGTTTGACTTTTCTTATTTGAGCATGGCCAAATACATCTGAGTGTGTGATTGTGCCATGCACTTGTAAGTAATGAGTGTGGACATTCACTTAACATATAACATGTCAAATCAATGATTATTACCTAACAAACAGAACCGGGGGAGCAACTTCAATATTGAGTAAGCTATGATTTATTTTGTTTTCTTTAATGGAAGGTGAGAAACACATTTCAATGTTTTTGTTACAGATATGAATTTGGTTTACAGCTTCCCACTCTATCTGTTCTTTTAACATCATTCAAATATATTTAGAAGGAAATAAAGCCAACACTGATGGCATTGTTGGCCAAACTGATGTCAAGAAAATCTGATAAGAATATTAGAAAAATTGAAGACATAATAGAGAATAGTGAATTTAAAAAAATCTCCTGGAGACATTAAGCATTAAAAGAGAGCATAGTAGCTAGAAGCAAGAGCACAGGGGGGAAATATCACTTAATCCCTTGCTAATTCTCACAGATCTGAGTTCTCTGTGGAAACTGAGATATGAAGCTCACTGGCCTTAGGCATATAAAAGGCATCAAAGGTGAAAAAGATCACACCAAGTTTCGGCAAGACTTGATCTTTATGCTTAAAAAAAAAAAATGGGAAAGCCTAATCTTACACTAGCTCAGGGTAAGATGAGAGATTTCCAGACACATCATAAATGTTAAGAAAATACTTTAAAAAAAATAGCATTTTTAAAAACATGAAACTAAATGGAACAAAATAAAATTATTTGGGATATCAAAGAACACATGAAACTACACTACTAAAATGGTTATTGTTTTTAACAATAACATGTAATAGCAACTGAAAAAAATTTAACAAATATATTTGAAGATTTAGGTGATGAAAAAATACCCTACTAAATAAAATATAAATATGTAAAATATTTTATCATTTAGCTTTATTTAAAAAGGTTTTCTATGAAGATGAATTTTTCATAACAAGATATTTATTAGGGATTTAAATCAAGTAACAAAACAAATTTTGATCATTGAAAAATATATGATGATTAAGGGGCACCTGGGTGGCTCAGTGGGTTAAAGCCTCTGCCTTCAGCTCAGGTCACGATCTCAGGGTCCTGGGATCGAGCCCCGCATCGGGCTCTCTGCTCAGCAGGGAGTCTGCTTCCCCCTCTCTCTCTGCCTGCCTCTCTGCCTACTTGTGATCTCTCTCTCTCTGTCTTTCTCTCTCTGAGTCAAATAATAAATTACTATTAAGTTCCCCTTAATAGTAACTAACTTAAAGATTTTAATCACAATTTATGAGTTATTATATTCATTTTATTTGCAGTATTATAATGCTGAGTTGGGATGGATACGGAAGCTAAGATACCAAATGACAAAAGCTTTACAAAAGCTAATTCATCACTGTCTGTCTTTGCTCTGAAGGACAGCAATGTCATTGAGAAGATAAAATGGTGCATTATGAGAGAGAACCACCATGAGTTTTTGTCTTCATTTTTGTTTTAAATTTTTACACCTATCATGTTAAAGAACAAGTCATAGGAGTCTTTGAAGAACTGTTACTCAAAGTTGCCTATGGCTTTAAAATTATGTGCTACCTTAGATTTTATGGCAATAATTCTCAAATTGAACGCATACGGCAATCACCCGTCTTACTTGATAAAAGTTAAATGCTCAGGTCATACCCTGGAGATATTGATTCAGTGGGTCAGCTGGAGGCCTAGAATCTATAATTTAAACAACTTCTCCAAGAGGTTGGGTTACAGTTGCATATTGGCTCTCAATTTAAGAGACAGTATTTTAGAGGCTAAAGTAAAAACCCAGTTCCCGTATTTGCCCTCCCTGGTGATAGAGAAGCCTTACACCCTTCCAAAATATGGAGAAAAGCCTGCTCTTGCATTGGTTAACTTCAGGAAAGTCATGGCAAGGAAGCTATATGTCCTCCAAAATCTATTTTCCTCTTTGTCCATACAAACTATAACTGAGACATGATTGTCCAGTCAGCTACATTGGATAGATAGATGAATCATGTGATAAGCTCTCGCCAACAGAACACGAGTGGAAGTGATATGTTCGCTCTCTGCTCAGTGAACTTAAGAATAGTATCATACTTCCTCTACACTCCTTCCCTCTCTTCATGAGGTTAGAATGATAATGATTAGAGAGAAATAAAAAGCCACATTTTAAAGTTGGAAGATCTGCCATCAGTCTATCCCCCAAATGTTGTAGATCACAATCCCTGGACTGTTACGAGAGAGAGAAATCGACTTCCATGTTTTAAAACCTCTAAAATGTTTTTGGATCACTTATTCGTTATAGTATTATACAAAGTATAAGGGAAATGTTATTATTGTAATACTTTCATTGTAATTAATATTACTGAACTCATACTATAGGCTAAGGACTAAGTTATTGCTTTAAATATAATCTCATTTGATCATCTAAACAAGCCCATGATATGATACTTATTTTCCTTATTTTACCAGGAAGGCAGCTGAAGGCATAAAGAGGACACAGATATGCTTCAGGTTACTCAGACAGGATTCTAACCCAGATGTGTCTATTGAAATTTTTGCTCTAACCTCTATAAATTCAGGAAAAATTTAATATTTGCATCCATTTCCACAGCAAATTTAGTGACTTGTTGTGTCTGTATACCTAATGATATTTGTCAGCATTATATTTAAACCGATAATCTGAAAAAGATCGTCTCTTTCAATGACAGGGAGATTAATATTTCATTGACAGAGAAGAGACTTTTACAGCAAAACAACCTGAAGGAGGGATCTGAAGTAAATTATTCCCAAGAGGATTGGTCATGCTGGCTTCCACAGCACACACACTCAAATTAAAATGATACAGAGAAGATTAGAATGGCCCAAGAGGATTGATCAACAGTGTGTTAAATTGGAGATGCTGTGGGGGTGAAGCTTCCTAGACCCATACCGAATGGATCATCCAGGCCTTGCAACAGATCAAGCTATAGCTAAGAAAATTAGTGTTTTCTGTCCAGTGAGAGGAAATAAACTGGGATCCAAATCTCTGGGTAAAATAGCAAACCTAAAAAAAGAACACTTATTTCCTCTGGTTTCTTAATTCTATTCTTTTCATGATTCTATTTGAATGTGGCTCTATTTTGTTTTTAGGAATAAATATTGAAAATTATAACAAGGAAATAATTATTTACTCTTGGTCAGGCAAGACTATAAAACATAAGAATCCAGTGGCCAAGCCCCACTGTTAGCAGCAGAACCCTACAGGAAAGTCCTGAAAAGCTTGCTGAAGTTGCAAGACCCTTATGCTATAAACCACAAGAATTCAGGGTAGCAAAAACTGCTGTTTCTTCTTCACAGAATCAACTCTATTAAAGTCCTTCCTGAACTTTAAATTCTGAGGTCCTGGTTATACTCCGAGCAATTCCCTTCACTCCTTCCCCTTCCCCCTCCCCCCTCCCCCAGGCAATATAGAGAACCAACCAAAAAAAAAGGTTCTGTATTCTGAAGGGACAATAAATTGATGACCCTTCAAATAGAGACATTCAAAATGATTATTCATCATTATTTTATTTTTTTAAGGATTTTATTTATTTATTTGACAGAGAGAGATCACAAGTAGGTAGAGAGAGAGGAGGAAGCAGACTCCCTGCAGAGCCAAGAGCCCAACGCGGGGCTAGATCCCAGGACCCTGAGATCATGACCTGTGCCGGAGCAGAGGCTTTAACCCACTGAGCCGCCCAGGTGCCCCTACTTGTCATTATTTTAGAAAAGCAGTTGAGTAGTCCAGAGTAAAGTGAAGGAGGAAATGCTGAGGCCATGCTTCAGGACATATCCACTAACACAGAAAAAGTTCTGTAGTTCACAGGAATCTTGCCTCAGAAGGCATTTTCTGGGGCATTTTGGACGTAGGCGAGGGTCCTTTTGAAGATCACAAAGGGTGAGGGGAATTGCAGAAATTAGTTGAATAATAGGCAGTTTGCAATGTATGGGATAATTTTTCACACAATGAACACCTACTCCTTACCCCACTGACTTTTAAATACCTTACAGGATCTTTATGGGTAAAAAAACAAAAAAGGTCTTTGTGACTTTTTAAACTTACTTTTGCATGATTTCAAAAGACACTAAATTCTTTAATCATATAACTGGTAAGTTAGGGATAACTTTAACTGTTCAATTTAGAGCATTATTAAGAGTTGTTTATCAGTTTAAAAAATTACATACCAGTGGTAGTGTTTGTTTTAGGGTTTTGTTTCTGTTTTTGTTTCTGTTTGAGAGAGAGAGAGAATGAGAGAGAGCAGTGGGTGAATGGCAGATAAAAGGCAGAGGGAAGGAAAGAGAGAATCTTAAGCAGGCTCTACATCTAGCGCAGAGCCCCATGGGGAGCATGATCTCAGAACCCTGAGATCATGACCTGAGCGAGTGGAATGAGTCAGATGCTTAACCCACTGAGCCACCCAGGAGCCCCAGTGGTGGTGTTTAATTCACTGTTTAATCATATCTACCCATGTGGATTTGCGGCTGTTATATTCATGGTGGTAAATACATTTACATACATGAAGTAATTATACACGCACACTCGTATGTATGAGTGTGGGTGTTTAGTTAGTCCTCATTCAAAAATGTCAAATAAAAGAAAAATGTTGACAATATTTATTTGAATATTTATAGTTGGGTTTTACAGCTTTGTCCAAAAGTCCACAGTTACAAATTACTTACTCTGCTGACAGTTTTTCTTTTTCTAATTAAACTATGGGATGGTTAAGATTAAGTGTACATTTTACAAAGAAACGCAAGATTATATTCAACAAAATTATACTTCCAGTGTTTAAAGTAATGTCTGAGTACTATAATACTGTCCCTAGCATGCTTATAAATAGTCTATTCAAAATGATAAAACACTTATTTCTTAAAGAATAACGAAATGATAGCAAAACATCAAAAGCTGAAAAGCATTAGAGAAAAAATACATTCATCAGCGGCAGCAGGTCATTAGTTCAAGAAAGAAGAAAAATCTAAATCAAATTACTTTCTTCTATTGAATTAAGCAGTGAACCTGATTGAAGAAAAATCAATGAGATAGTGAAAGTTAAAAAAAAATCCATTTATGTAATGAACAGTGGATAAGCATCTTTTCTTTAGAAGTGAATGAAAGCACCCTGCATAAAAATGAAGTCCTGCGGCTTAGAGATGTATAGTTTATCACTAATTAAAAAGTCGTAGAGGAAATGTGATTTTCAGAATTACTAACGTGGCAGCCCGAGACATGTGCTGCTCAGATCTGCCAGAGGGGGCACCGTTCACCGACAGCCTCTCCAGGATCCAACTCTCCTTGGCTTTCACCATTGTGTTCACACTGAGGCTGTGTTTCCAGCAGCTGTCTCATTGCCAAGCACATTATCGGTGTCAACAATGTCATCACAAGTCAACACAAGTCTGTTCCTACAGGACACTGGGCTCTTCTGATGGGTGACCTTAGCTTGAGAATATCACACCTGTCTAGTTCAAGTTTACTTTGTCCCAGTTCTTCTTCCCCCTCTCATTTTACAGGTGTCAGACCTCTATTGCATTTTAAAGATACTCCCTGCCTTTTATTTCCTGCTATTTGTGCTTCACAGGCATTTCCCCCAGTAAATTTTTGAATGTCTAGTCCTACTTTGGTCTTTGGTTCTAGGAGAACCTGAACTGACATGGTTAACAATAAGTATAAAGAAAGTGACAAATCTTATACATTTATATATTAGTTTGCATGAAAAATTTCCTCTCTCTCATATCCTTGCCTATAAAATAGACAGAGCTGCCGGTGTGGTGAGTTAGAAAGGCGGGTTTAGAGTCTCATTTTAAAAACTGAATAAAAGGTTTTAGCATTTGTTCCACTATTCATCAATCACATTTAGTCATGAAGAATTTCAGTTAAAGACTTTACAAACTGAAGAACATTGCTATTAGCGATATTCATATAATTAATGTAATCCATTGAGTGATAAATTTCATAAACTGTAAAAAGATAATAAAGAAATGAACAATTGATCCTAAAATTATCCTAAAAGGATTTCGCTCTCTAATTGATTCTTTTGCAGGATTGTTTTAGTTAATCAAATAAAAATTGAATACCAAAGTTAAAATATTATGAAATGGTGTGACATATTTTTAATATGTATATGAGGTCCTTCTTATGTGGTAGAGTAAAAAGAGTATTAATAAATTTAGAAACAAGCATGTACTATTTTAAAAATCCTAGGTTGCCAAGAACTTTCAGTTTCTATTTTTGCAGTAGTTAACTAAGGATAAGATCAAGCACACAAAAATGAAAATAAACTGCTCTCACTTGTGTTCTATTTAAAAAGATATAATATTTGAAAATAAAAATCTGTATGAACATGCAATACTAGATTAGATGATTAATCCATTGAAATGGATGTGAAACATGTTAGCCAATAATTCAGGAAGAATTAATTAAAAATTATTTTGAAGCCAAAGCAAGATTTACTATATCTAATTACGATAAATTTAAAACACAATTAAAACTTACATAAGTCACTCTTTGAAAACAACTAAATTTATTATTAGAGCATTTTCAACTGCATATTTCAATTAAAACAGGTGTCTGTGTGCAGCATATAGTTACTGGAAGGCAACAAAACCATTTGCAAAGATACAAGAAAGAAATTTGAGGGGTTTTTTTTTTAACAATGGAAGAACCAAATTCTATTAAACTAGCAGAGATGCATGAAATGCATTGATTTAAAGGTGATTTAAACAATGTTCTATATTCACTTACTATTATTTGAAAATTATACATTAAAATTAATTGTTTGTTAGATGTGTTTTGGTTTTTTTCAGTCCTGCACTGACATAGTCTCATGGGATCTATCCCGTATATCTAAAGCTTTTTGTAGCATTGTCTTTTCTTTCCCTTATTTTTATTCTAGTTCTCTAAGTTCTCTTTTTAAATTATGGAAACTGAATATTTGTCTTGACAGAGGTTGAGATTTTTGTGTCAGAATTGCTTCTTCCATTGAGTAAGAGATGCCTCTGTGGTTTAGCTGGTCACATGATCACATTCCCACTCAGTGTGGTCATGTGGCTAAGTCTGTGTCAATGGCAGGAAGAGGAGATAGTGTCTGCAATTGAATCATCTCCTTAATAATGGAGCTCCCTCTCCTGGATGTCCCTTCCCCACTTCCTGGTGCCTGGGAAACAGTGATACTGCTGACACCTTGAAAACCACATTTGGTTTGGCATTGGTCTGTATCACAAGTAAAATCTATTGTACTTAAACCACAAATTGGAACTTTCTGTTAGCCAATTTGTTTTTTTAAAAATGTACTTATTTATTTGTCTGAGAAAGAGAGCGACAGAGAGAGAGCATGGACATGAGCAGGGAGAGGAGCAGAGTGAAAGGAGAGAGAGAATACCAGGCAGACTCCCACAGAGCACGGAGTTGAACCCAGGGCTCCATCCCACGACTGTGAGATCATGACCTGAGCCGAAATCAAGAGTCAAGTGCTTCACTGAGCCCTGATGGGCCCCACCAATTTCTTAATAATTCATATTTTAAGATATGATTTATTTTCTGTGATACTTGTTACTATCCCACTCCACATCATAACACAGAATTATTTTGACATTAACTTACATCTGAGGACAGTTTATTTGTGAGAACACTTTTTCCTCATTGTCTTTACCTTCACAGTCTGTCATTTGTTTTGGCATATCATTCCCGTGCCCACTACTGGTATTTTCTTATTTCTCTGGTCAAATACAAAAATAAAAAAAAAACAAAACATGGCCTATTTTAACTATTCCTAATAGCAACTTTTATTCAGTATTTTTGTTTTACTGTTTAAATAGATAGATACCCTCTGATTTTTTACTTTTCTTATTTCTTTCTTTCTTTTTTTTTTTTAGAGAGAGAAGAGGGAGAGAGAGAGAGAAGGGGTAGGAGACAAAGGGAGAGTCAGAGAGAGAATCTTAAGCAAGCTCCATGTCCAGTGTAGAGCCCAATGTGGTCATCTGAGCCAAAATGAAGAGTTGGTCATTTAACTGACTGAACCATCCAAGTGTCCCTTTACTTTTCTTAAACCAATATTTATTCATTATAAGTGGGTCCCAGCATCAAGCTATTTCATTATGTCTTCTTGTTTAGTCATGTCCAAGTACTTGACATTGAAATACAATATTTTATTATCAATTAGTCTTTTGTTTTCCTTTATACTGCAGTTAAGAAGTATACGTAATTTGGGGGGAATTTTGTGTTTAGTTAGGTTCTGCTACCCATGAACTTTATCTCAGTTTAGTAAAGGGGGCATGTGTTATGAAACTAATATTTTGTAGCAATACGTTCTATAAAAAGCAATTATTGGATCTTGAAATTCTTAGTATCATTGCTCTGGCATGTCTCTGGAGAGCTCTCACCCCCTAGCCCGAGTGGCTTATCTAAGACTATCTTACAGACACATACATTACTTTTCCTGAAGGAAAATATGGCAAATACAATCCACTTGGGCTAGCAGACTGGAGCCTAATAGGTTGAAACTCATTACTGGGGTTCATCCAGGTCTTTAATTACTCAGCTCTTAAGTATCTAGGCCAATAAGAAATCTTTCAAGGAATGTGTATCGTGAGAGAAGCTAGATTTTACTTAAGGTGAAGTGGTGGAAGCAGTATGAGATAACAGTATGAATGAGGTTCAGGAATCTGTTCTAGAAGAGACACATCACAGGAGCACAGGAACAGAGCCCCTGCCGTAGGATAGATACATTTAGAATGGAGTGTGGAATCTCATAAAAAGTTATTAGGATCAAAAACTGGAAAACAAAGGAAGGGAAAAAATTTCAGCTCAAGAATAGCAACATAGGAGGGATTTTCATGTATCCATCAACACATTTGTATTAAGTCTCTTTCACAGATTAGAGTAAGTATTGGGGAAAATGCAAAAAAAAATGATTCCAAGATTCTTATGAATCTTGTGGTATAGTGGTTAGAAGTATGAACTATATTGACTTTGAGATGGTGAATAGCTGCTACTTACTGAGAGATGATTGTATAATTTGCAATAGACTAGGCAGTTACTATATATTTCCTCATTCATTGTCAATATTCACTGAATTATTTACACTTTACATTATAAATTTTACTGTGTAAATTATATCTCAATATCCTTGATTATAAAAATAAAAAACCTTCCATGTGTACTAACTTAGAAGACACTCTATTACCAGAATCAACTTGAGTATATTTATTTTTCAATTTGATTAATTCCTATGCTGGGAAAAGCACATGAGTTCATTTATTTGGGAAAGGAATTACAATATCCATGGGTCTTGATCTGATTGCAAAGTGTAGTGAAAACAAGAAATTATGTTGCACCATTTGGAAGAAGGACAAATACTAAAAGGGTGTGATGTAAGTGAGTTTCTATACTTTTCAATTTGCCTGAAGCTGTCCCTGAACAGACCATTCTGAATCAAGAACACTAATTTTGATTTTATTCCCTCCTGACTTTATTTGCATACGTTTATCTTACACTGCATTTAAGAAAATCAGACTAATTACTATAAACAAACATACATGAGAAGCAATATTTGGACAGTGATGATCATCTTAAAATGTGACTGCATAAGGTGATTGGAATTTCATTAAAATTAAAAATTAAAGTACTCAAGGAAGAAAACTTATATAGGAATAAACTTGATTCTTTAATATTACATTAACTGAGCATGTTATTATTATAGCAGAGAAGGAATAAAATTCTGCTACATGCCCATTCAGACCATTTAATATTCTTTCAGTAGAATAAAATAGATAATATTTGGTGCATAGATGGTTTGAAAAGCATTTACTTTTGTACATTGTCTTGACATTAGAGAATTATCGTTAAAAAATCTTCACAATCTGAAGGATAGTATTACAAAAGTAATTTCTCTAAACATGTGATTGAAATGTAAGCAAAGTGATATTTTTTTTTTTTTAAAGATTTTATTTATTTGACAGCGAGAAACACAGCGAGAGAGGAGACACAAGCAGAGGGAATGGTAGCGGAAGAAGCAGGCTTCCTGCAGAGCAGAGAGCCCGATGCGGGGCTCGATCCCAGACCCCTGGGATCTGACCCGGGCCGAAGGCAGCCGCTTAACGACTGAGCCACCCAGGCGCCCCGAAATGTAAGCAAAGTGATATTTAACAAATTTCAGAAATTCACATTTAAATAGAGATAAGGTCATTAAATAAACATTTATGAATTTATTTTATGTTTCAAGCACTTTTCTTATTGGCTATTTCCCCTCTTCTACTTTTCAGGAAAAAAAAAGAAAAAGAAGTAGTTAAATATTTCAGACAAATTACTTCAGTCATTATATATACAAACACACATTAGTTTTAAGAGCTTTCAAGTTTGAATAAAAGCAGAGAATTTTTAGTACAAGGAAAACAGTACCTTAAAGATATTAACTCTAAATGATGGTGAAGGGGAGTAGAATTTGCCATCTCAAAATATGCCCATTCGGCATAAGGGTTATCTTGAGTTGATTATTTTAAGCTAATCACAGAGGAAAAGCTCTGAAAAACAGAAGTTCCAACCTATTTCGTGAGAGAAATTTATATTTATAAGGAAAGCCTCTTCTTGTAAGGGCATCTCCCTCTCTGTACAAGGAAAAGGAGGCTGACAAAATGTCTAGAAACTTGTCAGGAGAGAAGGCATGGATTCCATCTGCATAACAACTTCTGTTTACTGTGCTTTGTCTGATAACCTCCCATAACCAACTCTCTTCACCCCTGACATCTTTTTCTCTAGTTGGAGATAGTATTTAAGGTGATGGTTTGGGCCATTTTAGGGAATTACATGATACAGGAGGTGTCCATGTTATTAAACTTCTGTGTTTCTCTCCTGTTCACGGGTCTTTTATTTCAGGGGAATCCCAGCCAAAAACCTAGAACAGTAAAGGGAAAATTATTTTTCTCCCCACACAGCGGTATGCTGTTATATATAGAATTGTTATAATGGTACTAAAGTCTATTCTTAATTTGTTGTTATTCTGTTCGTAGCCCCCCTTCCTTGTCCAGTGTTTTAAATTATATTCACAAATTAATCATAGTCATATAATTTTATCACAGCTTTGATTATGTTAATTAGACAAAATGTATCAAATGCTTACTAGGTATCAAGTGCTATTGTAGGTAGACACATTGAACTAAGACAAAAAATTAGCCTGTCCTCATGGAGCTACTATTTATGTAGTATTTTTACTTGTGTTTTTTTTTCCCCCTGTTTATATTTCCCCCTGTTATGGAGTGAATGTTTGCTCCAAAACATTGTAAATCTCTGAAGAAAAGGATTCAAGGTGGTGACTGACTTGATGCTTAATAAATGAACACCAGGCAAACTAAGACTTCCTTCTTTCTCCCTTCCTTCCTTCCTTCCTTCCTTCCTTCC
>CM053616.1:32331753-32350858 GCA_028646535.1 Procyon lotor | reverse complement strand
AATGAATGTCAGCCAGCTAGATAGAATGTCCTAATGATATACCATTAATAAACCAGAAAAGCTATGCTTGCTTGTTCACCCTTCAGGGTTCACAAGGGATACATTTTAGAATGATCACTTTTTATAGTCTTTAGAAAATACTCTTACCTGAAGATATGGCTCAGGGGGTTGGAAATGCTTCCTTCCGTCACACAGTTCTGCCACTTGGGGATGGGAAACAGAAAGCCGGCCTCGAATGACAGGTTGAGCGTGAAAGTTCAGCTGTCGGGAGGACCCAGCAATTCAGTGGCAAAAGGGTCAAAGATCAAAGCCAAGGGTTTAATTATGTGACAATGTGGCTTTAGGTATTGAATAATTTATTTAAGACTCTGTACTATTGACCCCTTTGGATAATATAAGTTATTTATGAATAGTGCAGTGATATGATGACTGCTACTTATATTGAGTTTCTACTTTCCATCACTTACACATGTTACCTGATTTTGTCAATCTGTATGCTAACCCTCTGGGTCAGTGTTCTTCCAAACAGAGCCCTTCCAAAGTTAGAGACGTGCGAGGTGGCAGAGGCAAGATAGACCCAGGTGTGTGTTGCTCTCCTGCTTAGCCCTAAATGACTCTGCATCATACCAAAGCACCCAGGGAAAGTCTGAGAGCAAAGGGCCTCCACTTCCTCCCATTGCCTCCTGCTGTAACTCAAAACTAAAGTCTCAATTGTAAGCCAAATCTGGTTAAACTCCCGGACGAGGTTTTCAAGGGATTAGAAATCCTCTTCTTTTCCTTTTGATTAGAGTTTCACATTCTGATTTGTCTCACAGCAAATGGGTTAGGTGAGTCCATTTCTGCCAATTATCCAAAGCTTTATACAGTGAGGAGTGGGCATAGGTAGAAGTATTTGAGATAAGAATGATTGAAAAAGCTGAGTGCATTTTGGGTAGGATAGATAGAACTGTACCAAGTATGAGGTGTCAAAGAAAAAGTACCTGATACTAGTTCAACGCTTGCAAGAGCATCAAATGAAGGCACAGTTATAGTTTGTTTTACAGTTACTTTCTAAAAAATAAATCTATTGTTCCCCAAAGAAGAAAAACCTTTAGTTTCTTTTCAGATCTAGAACACCAAGATTCTTTGCCCAGATTACCTCAGTGTTCAGATGTCCTTATCTTCCAAATCCCTTTTTCAGGTTTCTTAAAGAAACTTTTCTCCCTCCTAGGTTAGCCAGATACCTCTAGTTTTTAAATGTTCCTTTAAAACAGGAGATTCTAAGCAACCGAAATTATTTTTGAATCTACATTATATGGCATGATTGTTCAATGTGTTTTACAGTTTGTTTTTTTTGGGGGGGGCATTTAAAACTACGGTCCAATTCTGTCTCTAGGTTAAGTCTGCTAAGTCTTCTTTCGTATACACTAGCATCTTTAAGTGGTCTGGATGCCTGCATGACGGGTGCAAAAAGACAATGATAAAAGCTGGAACCACTTTCCCTGCCTTTCATTAAACTTTCTCTTGAGCTGTGTGCACTGCAGGTAATGAGTTCCATCTGTGTGTCACCGTCTTCCCCTACAGAGAAAGAGCATTCAAATGTTCTGAGTCAGGAACTATCTTCAGAGAATATGTAAAAATGTGTAGCTAAAAAAAATTAAGAAGCTTATTTTTGGAGCCCAGTGGCACTCCCCATCTCCTGTCACCTTACCTCATTCTCCACTAAATGAAGCCCTTCAGAGGAACTAATAAAGAAAGCCATCCAGCTAAGTAGCTCATAATCAAAATCCAAAATAAAGGCTCTTAATATGATTTTCTCCAACTTACCTTTATTTAGTGTGTGATTGGGTCAGAGATCTTTATAATGAGGAAACTAAATCCATTTAGAATTTTTACGCGCACCATTAGAAACACAGCATTTAGAACTGGAAGAGCAAAAGCTGATGAAACTTAAAATGACGTCACTCTTTTACCATGGGTAAAACAGCAGCAGTGAGTTGTTTGCCCTTGGGGAACACTCAAGGTCATGTAGCTGACTCCAGCTTGAGTTAAGTAAGACACAGAAAGAAATTAATATAAGACTACATAAAGGTGATTGATATTAGAAAAAAAAAAACAACATTTGGGCCAAAAAACACTGAAATGAAACGTGCTGCAAATAAGCTGTGGCAAACTAGTTTTCTGATTTCCCCAAACACTGTCTAGGAGAAAATTTGCTTAAATTACAAAAGATATTTGGGTCAAATAGAAGAGTAGCAGCAACTCGGCACTGCGGCAGAGTTTGGGCGCTTTTTGACTCTAGAGTCTGAAGTGTTTTCTTAGCAATTGCTTCATGTGCTTGTGCAGCATTGTAATGAAGATGCAATTATCCTTGTTTTACAGATGGAGAAAGTAAAACACACAGAAGTGTTATGACTTCCCTGGTATCAAAAAGACTTTAACAGCGTCTCAGAACTGGAATTCAAGCAGCTAGGTTTTTAGTTTAATACTTTTAGTCGTTAGATTTCAGTGTTTCCTGACCTTGGGCCTTGCACAATACCTGGATGTATTATTAAAGCACTCTGTAAAAACTTCCCTGAGGATCCCCAGGAAAAATCCACACTGTTGTTTTGCTTCTGGTGCAATCCTACTTAGAAAGTGGAGGAACAGTATTTTCCTACATTTTAAGGGCTGAATCTTTCTATCTCAAAATAGGTCAACAAAGAGTATGCAATTCACTAATATTGGAAGCATTTCAAATCACCCACAGTGGACTTGAACTTTTGGAATAATGGTTTTACATTGGCCTGATTCAATTTTATTTTCTCAAATGGCTATAAGGCCCATCATCTAAAATTGGGTTTATATGGTACCAGTAGAAAAGGTCTATAGCAAACTCTCTTTAATCGGATTGTTCAAGGACCAAATAACTTCTACATCGGTGCTTATTTTGTGTATTATGTATGCATTACCTCTTATTGGGAATGAAGCACAGATTGATCCAGACAGATCATATTAATGGAAATAAAAGATTGGTCAGATCTCAGGACCAAAGGATCTTGGAGATCATCTGTATCAACGTGACCCCTAACTCTGGCTCTATATTATAGTCTGGGAGATTTTAAAAAACATATTTCCAGAGTTTCGTCCTACACAAACTGCATTTGGTCTGAGGTAAAGAGATTATATCAGTACTTTTTTGTAAAAGTTCCCCAGGTGATTCAGGCAGGTTTGAAAGACACATAATTATAGGAACTCTGCCAAGTTGAGAGGGGAAAAAAAAAGGAACAACCTAATTTCTGGGAGAAAAACCAGTGTCCTGTGGGCTGGTGAAGTATAAAGGGGTCCTCAAACAATCTGCTGCTCCTGGAGGGAGAGATCATGGGAGTCTCATACCATCAGAGTTTGGAAATTATACCCTCAATTCCTGAATCCTAGCATTTAAAAACTGACAATTTTACTTAAAATAAAAAGTAGCTATAGTTCTAGGGGTGGCTTGGTGTCTCGGCCAGTTAAGAAACTGACTCTTGATTCCAGCTCAGGTCATGAGCTCAAGGTCATGAGGTGGAGCCCTGGGTCAGGCTCTGCGTTCAGCAGGGAGTCTGCTTGAGATTCTCTCTGTCCTCCCTACCACTCTCTCCCCCTCTCTCTCAAATAAATAAATAAATCCTTTTAAAAAGTAGCTATAATTCTATTAGAAGATAGGTTTTTTTTGTTTTTAACAAAATTATAGGCCAATGCAACATTACACAAAGTCAAGTTTATTGAAGAGTGTCAAGAAACACACAAAATATAGTTTGTAAAGAGCATCATATAGTCCTAGATGCTGAAAATAAGCTCCTATTTCAGTCAGAACTGATGTTTAACATAACATAGACACATATGATTCCACACAGAAATATTTATAGGTAAGTGAATATACACGCAAATAGTGTTTTCTTGCTCTGTCACCTGAAAGGTCTTGGAAGCAGTGATATCCTAGTTTCAGGGAGTAGGCCTCGTGGGAAAATTTGTGGTGCCAGAAAGTAAGAACTAAAAAGGAATAAACGAAATTCAGAATAAAACTTGGTTAGGAATATGTCAAAGAGATACAAGAGCCAACTAATGGCCTAAAGAACTCACTAGTGGCCAAAGGTAGAACTATTTGAACAACAAAATAAGTCAAATGGTATTGAATCATAACCCATAGCAGATGTTCATGAGTCCATTAGTTATAAATAAATGATGGCCTAAGTAAATAAATGGAGGGAAAGAAACAAATCTCCAGTACAGAAGAATTCTAAATAACTGTTGTAGCTATTCTCTGCTTTTAAGGAGGAAAGGCATAACCCCCAGTCCATAAGTGTAGGCTGTGTGTAGTGAATTTCTTTCAAATAATACAGTATAGAAAGAGGGAAACAAAGTTAAGCTTACAGACAGAAAATGGACAAACCTCAAGTTGAATGATGAGGGTTAACATCAGTGATAAGTTATATCAATAGCCTGGGTGGCTCAGTTGGTTAAACATCTGTCTTTGGCTCAGATCATAATCTCAGGATCTTGGGATCAAGCCCCACATTAGATCCCTGCTCAGCGGGGAGCCTGCTTCTCCCTCTCTTTGTGCCTCCCTCTTCGGCTCATGTTCTCTATATATATCTCAAAGAAATAAACAAAACATTTTTAAAAAATACTATGTACCCGGGGTGCTTGGGTAGCTCAGTGGGTTAAAGCCTCTGCCTTTGGCTCAGGTCGTGATCTCAGGGTCCTGGGATCGAGCCCCACATCGGGCTCTCTGCTCAGCAAGGAGTCTGCTTCCCCTTCTCTCTCTGCCTGCCTCTCTGCCTACTTGTGATCTCTCTCTCTCTCTGTCAAATAACTAAATAAAATCTTAAAAACAAAACAAAAAAATAATATGTACCCTTGATATGATATGAGGAAAATGGCACTTTATGTCTTTGGTCTTCCACCCAGAAATATATCACCACCACCTCCTAGAAATGTAGCATGAGAAAATATCAGACATCCCAACTGAAGGACATTCTACAAAATACCTGACAATACTCTGCAAAATGATCCATGTTGTCAAAAACAAGCAAAGTCTGGGGGCACCTGGGTGGCTCAGTCGTTAAGCATCTGCCTTCGGCCCAGGTCAGATCCCAGGGGCCTGGGATCGAGCCCCGCATCGGGCTCTCTGCTCTGCAGGAAGCCTGCTTCTCCCACTACCATTCCTTCTGCTTGTGTTCCCTCTCTCGCTGTGTTTCTCTCTGTCAAATAAATAAAATCTTTAAAAAAAAAAAAAAAAACAAGCAAAGTCTGAGAAACTGTTACAAACAGGAGGAATGTCAGGGGACATGACAAAGAAATATAATTAAGTGTTCTGGATGGGATCCTGAAACAGAAAAAGGACATTAGATAATAACTAAGGACATCTGAATAAAGTATTAATGTTAGCTAATAATAATGGAAGAGTTCATTGTTCATTAATGGTGACAAATGTACCATTCTAATGTAAGACGTTCATAATCAGAGAAACTGAGTGTGGGGCATATGGGAACTCTTGCATTGTTTTCATAATAATTTGCAACTCTAAATCTGTTCTAAAATAAAAAGTTTATTTAAAAAAAACGGTTTTTCCTCACTTATGAAAAAATGGATTACTAACCTTTGTTAGTTTTGTCCTTTGTCCTTGCACACAATTATACATGATTCTTATCATAGAAAGTAAAGGTCATCATGGTCTCTATTTGGAGTTGCCTTTCATATTATCAGTAATTTCAAAATCTAATCATGGAGAAAATTTTTCATATTAAATATGGAGCCAGCCATTACAAATATTATCTATGAGATAATAGTTTCACATTACTGGGGGCTAGTTGCATATTCTACGGAGCATAATTCAGATTTTTCAAGATAGAAAATTTCCAAACAGTGTTCTCCCACTAGTAATGAAGCCTATATTTTTTCATGGTCACTAGCTTTGCCAAGCTATTTTTCTCTCGGATGTTCTCATGGATTTTTTTTCCCCAACAGTGGCGGCTGTTCAAACTTACATAATAGAATTGTCACACTTTATAAACTGTGTTGAATATTCTGATCCCTCTCATTTGAAGAGGTCCTCTATTTCATGCCCAACTAGCTTTGAGGTCCTTCCGAGATAATCAAGTAGTCATTGGCACCTTGCATGTAATAGCCACTGCTGCGTGAAGAGTCCATAAATTCAATTCTCTGTGCAAAAGCCATGGAAAACAGAGCCTTCCAGCTTAAATCACTGGCAAGCTACACTATTAGATTCTGAGGCTGATCCTGATAAGCAAAATTTTGGAGGAAACCTTCTCTTATTGATTGCACAATATTGGTAGCTTAGATGAAAATTTCAACAACTGCTTTCTTCATAGAGTAATGTTATACACCAGTTTTTCAGTCTACTTTTTATTATATTGATGCTATTTTCGTGGTTCTTCTCCCTCAGTGATTTGTGATCACAAGCCCTGCAGCTGTAGAGAGGCCATTGTCCTGATTCAGTGTGATAATATGATCTACTTTGAGAATTCAGTCCACGCTATTATTCCTGCTACACATCAGATAGTGAGTTGCGGTAGCACATCCTAAGCTAGTTACAAGTTAGAACTCCTTCTAACTATGTATTAGAGCCATGTATTTATAGCTGACCTGAGGCACTTTCAGAAACAGGTGACTCTCTTTAACTTGCTTTAATTGAAGTCTTTTCATGTTCTCCTGAAAAGAAGTCTTATAGACTCAACATCATCACTATCATTAACATCATGTATAAATCTCACCCCAAACCCTGTAGTGTTCTTCCAAAATACTTGTTAGAAATAGTTTTTAAATATATATTTCTACTTTATCAGAGACATACATCTTCCCTTATCAGCATCAAAGCACAACAACAGGAGAAAAAAATGTCCTCGTCTTTTCTTTTTTATAATGATGCAAGATAGTGTGGCATCACTAAGGTAACCTAAGCAAATGATAAACTAAAACAAAAACTTCAAATTCTCTGAGGACTAAATGAAAATAAGCAAAGGTGATACACATATATGTACATATATATGTACAAATACCTGTATGTTCACAGCTAATGCATACAAACATATGTAAATTCCTGAGAATTCACATAAAGCAGACACTTTGTTTTTTTACTTTTTATTTTCACCAGACCCATTTAAACTTAATGATAAGGATGCATTTTAAATTAAAAGATAAATAGAAGAAAGATTTCAAAGTGGAAAAAAAAGGGGGGATTATATGCTGACTCCTTCCTTTTTATCAAACAATGCTGGTTTTATTCTGATAGCAGTAGAATTTCTAATCAACATTTTTCAGTATTTTCTATTCTTAATCAGTCTCAGACTCAGTCCTTATCCCCATCAGGACCATAAACAATGTAAATAAAAGGCAGTTTTCATTTATACTTAGTTGGGACACTATTTTTATAAATTAACTATTTCTGTTATCTTAAATAGTTAACAGTATACATAACATACACAAAGCATAACAGTCTCATATAACTCTAAATTTTCAATAAGTTCTAATATTTTTGTACAAAGATAACCTTGGTAACACTAACACAATATAAAACATTTGTATTTATTAATGATCTAAACAATGAATAGTTTTCATTGCTCATCTGAAGACCATTATTTTTGTGTCTTTCTACTTTCTTCATCACTTTATGCTGGAGAGAACTTTGAACTTATTAAGCTTTCATTCCTTTTTTCATTCAACAAATATATATTGATCACCTTGGCCATGCCAGGCACTGTACTAGACATTCATTATTTATTTGGTAGACAAAAAGAGACATAGATTCTGCTCTAATGTATCTTGCATTGAAATAAAGAACATTTACTTGTGTGACCTTGAGCAAGTGTCTAAATGTACTTTTGCTATAACTTCTTCATTTGTTAATAAGAGATTTTGACTCATATCACAACATTGAATTCAAATGAGGAACCAAGTATAAAAGTGAATTGCAAACTATAAAATATATAGAAAACTGATTTATCATTGTGTGTGTTCAAAAGAAAGAAATATTTACAGATGCTATGAAGGTAGAATGAGAAGAAGACAGAAATATTTGATATTTCCCAAAGAATTTCAGGTAAGATAATGAAGTAATTTATCATACTTATAAAATAAAAATACTTTCCATACAGTTAGATTTGTAGAATGGAAACTTTATTCATGACAGAACCCAACGATCTATAAGCATAAAAATATGTCAGGGATAAGTTTATTCTGTCCTTCTTTATAGCTCCACTGAATGTCAGAGAAAAATCCTCTTTGATTCCAGGAAAGTGAGGGAGAAATTAGCCATTTTGTAATACACCAGAGCATTCTATTTTTTTAAGACCTGTCCTCAGAAGAAACTGTTTTACCAGAGCCTTAAACTGCTCATATTTTATCATGGTGTAACCTACCATGGGGAAGGGAAATACCCTCATACCAGCCCACTCTAGCCATCTTGTTCCATCTAAGGGGAGAGGGGAGGAAAGTGAAGCATTGGTGAAAGTCACAGTCCAGAGTCCCAGACTCACAAAAAGACTTAGATTAAATCATTGAACTAAAGTATACCTCTTCTCCTCCTACACCTTATCACCACAAAAATAAAGGCCATTTACCACAGTTTTTTTAGGTACATCATGTGCACCTTTCTACCAAAAATTTCAAGTCATACAAAAAAAGAAGAAACACTGAAAAGACTGAATGAGCATCAGAGTGGCAGCAATAATACAGGGATGAAAAGAAGGGATTAGGATTATTTTGTTATTATAAGGTATTTGGACCACCCATGAAACAATATAATGTTACTTAAAAGTGGACATTGATTAGTTGTAACTGTATATTGCAAACACTACAGGTTAAAAAAAGAAGTAGAATTGATATACTAAGAAAAAGGAGAAAATAGAATCATGTAAAATGCTCAGTTAGAACCACAAAAGGCAGAGAAAGTGTGGAAGACAAAATAATAACAAAAAACTAGGACAATAAATAGAAAAATAATCCAACTACACCAACAATCACTTCAATTATCAATGGTCTAACTATATCATGTTAAAGACAAATTGTCAGAGTGGATCAAGAAACAATTCTAAACTATATGTTGTCCCAAGAAACCCACTTTATTTTTTTTTTAAGATTTTATTTAGTTATTTGACAGAGAGAGAGAGAGATCACAAGTAGGCAGAGAGGCAGGCAGAGAGAGAAGAGGAAGCAAGCTCCCTGCTGACAGAGAGCCTGATGCCGGGCTCCATCCCAAGACCCTGAGATCACGACCTGAGACGAAGGCAGAGGCTATAACCCACTGAGCCACCCAGGCACCCCTCAAGAAACCCACTTTAATAAAAGATACATATTGATTACAATTAAAAGAATGGAAAAAGATATACCATGATAGCACCAATTAAAAGAAATGAGTACCTATATTAATTTCAGACAGAGAAGACTTCAGAGCAGAGAAAGTTGTCAGATAAAGAGGCACTTACATAATGATAAAGAGGTCAATACTCTAAGACATAACAGTCCTTAATGTACATGCATCTAACAACAGAGTGTCAAAATATGTTAGGCAAAAACTGATGAAACTGCAAGAACAAATAGATGAATCTACCATTATAATTGAATACTTTAAGACCCTTCTATCAGAAATAGATAGTTCTAGCATACAGAAAATCAGTAAGGACATAATTGAACTCAAGATCACCATCAATCAACTAATGTAATTGACATCTACAACCTACTTCATCCAACAAAAGCAGATTATACATTATTCTCAAGAACATATGAAATACTCACCAAGATAGAGCACTTTCTGGGCCATAAAAGACATCTTAACAAATTAAAAGAAAAAAAGATATCATACTATTTCTGCCTAAGACCACAATAGAATTAAGCTGGAAATCAATAATAAATAGATTGCTGGAAAATCCCAAAATACTTGGACATTAAATATGACACTTCTAAATGGTACATGAGTCAAAAAAAGAAATTCAAAAGATATTTTAAATGTTTTGAACTATATGAAAATGAAAACACAACTTATGAAAATTTGTGGGATGCAGCAAAGTAGTGCTTAGAAGGCAGTTTATAGCATTGAGAACATACACTAGAAAAGAAGAAAGTTCTAAAGTCAACGTTCTAAGCTTCAATCTTAGAAAATAGAAAAAGAAGAGAAAATTAAATCCAAAGTAAGGAAAAATCAGTGAATTTGAAAACAAAAAAACAGTAGAGAAAATCAACATTACCAAAACCTGGTTCTTTGAAATGATGAATAAGATTGATAAGTCTCCAATTAGAACAACTATGAAAAAAAAAAAAAAGACACAAATTGTTAATACCAGAAATGAAAGTAAAGATATCATTACAAACTCCATGGACATTAAAAGGATAATAAAGTACTATTGGGAATAATTCCATGCTCATGGAGAAGAATATATCAGTCCTTATCTATTTAATCTATGGTTTAATAGAATCATAGTGAAAATCCAAGCAAGTTATTTTGTAGATATTGACAAATTGATTCTAACTTTTATGTAGACAAACAAAAGACCCAGTATAGGCAAATCATTAGTGAAGGAGAAAAATGAGTCAGAAGACTGGGATTGTCTAATTTCAAGACCTATTATACACAATAGTAATCAAGACATTGTGATATTGGTAAAAGAACAGACAAACAGACCAATAGAACAGAATAAAGAGCCTGAAGATAGACCCACAAAAATATAGTCAACTGGGGCACCTGGGTGGCTCATTGGGTTAAGGGTCTTTGCCTTCTGCTCAGGTCATGATATCAAGGTCCTGAGATCAAACCCCACGTCAGGCTCTCTGCTCAGCAGGGAACCTGCTTCCCCCTCTCTCTCTGCCTGCCTCTCTGCCTACTTGTGATCTCTCTCTCTCTGTGTCAAATAAATAAATGAAATATTTAAAAAAAATATATATATATAGTCAAATAATCTTTGACAAAGAAACAAAGACAAAACAATTCTTTTAAATATATATTTATATATAATATATAATATATAACTAAATGTATTATAGATGTTTATATTAATAAAGTTTATTCAGTAAAAAATGTGGTAACAAACATAAGTCCTAGTTTGAGTAATAACTATAAATGATAAATACTAGCCAATTGCTAAGGTATCAATTTTAATATTAGGTAAAATAGAATAAAAGGCAAAGAAAAAATAAGATATCAGAGGAATATACACTGAAAAAAGAAAAACTTTTCAAGAGAATGTCACCCATGCAAATATTTACATTTACAATGTAGCCTTATGCATCAAAACAATATATAAGATTATATGGGAGAAATGAAAAAACAATTATAATTATACATTTTTTTAAAGATTTTATTTATTTATTTGACAGAGAGAGAGATCACAAGTAGGCAGAGAAGCAGGCAGAGAGAGAGGGGGAAGCAGGCTCCCCGCTGAACAGAGAGCCCGATGCGGGGCTCAATCCCAGGACCCTGAGATCATGACCTGAGCCGAAGGCAGAGGCTTTAACCCACTGAGCCACCAGGCGCCCCTATAATTATACATTTTAATATATTATTTAAGAAGCGAATATACCTTGCAATCAAAACGAAGCAAATTATTGGAAAAGTAAAAAAAATCAAAATTTATGTTTTAATTTATATATATTTATGTAAATGCATATATGAATGTGTACGGATATATATATCTTATATATATAAAACAACTTCTCACAAGTGCAAATACTTTTTGAGCCTACATGGAAAATAAACAATGTACTAAGCAAAGTTATAAAGTTTAAGTAAGGCCACAGAGTACACTCTATTCCTTTTTTTTTAAGTGTAATGCAATTAGAAATCAATGGTAAAAATTAATTCTGTTACATGTGGTGTCTGCAAATAAGAAATAATAATCCTACATAACCTTCAGCTGAAGAACATTTCCTTAAAAAATTACAAAACATTTAACACTTAATGACAACAAAAAAATAAATAAAATTTAGAGGATATAGTTAAACAATTCTTAGTGGGTTGTTGTATATGTTTATCTGTAAGGATAAAAGGATAAAAGACTGAAAATAAATGAGCAAGAATAATGAAAAGTAAGAAAAGAAACCTAGGAAAAGCAGAAAAAGTAATTTTCAAAAGGCAAGACAATAAAAGTTGATTATCAGAAACAAAGCTGATTCTTTGCAAAGACACATAATCTAGACAAAGGAATAACTGATCACCAGTTATTATAAAAGAAAAACTGTTATAAAAGAAAAACTGATCACCAAAAAGCAAACAACAAAAAAACCAAACAAACAAAAAGCCAGAGGACTAGGAATAGAAATTAAAGCCAAAGAGAAGAGTTACAAGTTATTATTATGAACATCTCCATGTCAGAAAATCTTAAGACCATGCAATGTGTGTGAATTTTGGAAAAAATAGACTTGCTTTGTACGAATAGACACAATGAAAAAAATTCTGTAATAATGCAGACTTCAATCTCTGACACAGCAAGCATTAATCCTTAAGATCATCTCAATTCTTAAATGAGGCTTCTGAATTTAGCCATGTATTCTTATTTAGAAAATATGTTTTGGTTCCTATAAGATAATTTGTGGGAAAAATCCAAATGTGTTTATTAATAAAAATCAGGATTGAGTCACTTGAACTCATTTTACCATGTGTTTTCTGAAGACAGGGACCATGATTTGTGCATCTTTGTGTTGCTAGTGTCCAGTTTAACAATATGTTTCACATGGTTATTGGATGGATAAATATAGTGAGGCCAACAAATGAATGCATACCATTTATAAACATACCAATGTGATTAGCAAAAATATCTAGTTACAACTCAGATATTGATTAGAATGAGATGTCAATGCTTCTATGAGATAAACCCTTCTTATGTTTAATTGAATGAATTGATTCTCTTCTGTTTACAGGAAATTTGCAAATATGTGTTGTCATTCTAGGGTCTCAGATCTTAACATTCAGCCAAGATAACTGGTCAGGCATATCCCATCCCAACTCCATCCCTTACTTCTTTTCTGACTAAGGTACTGTACTGTTTGTTATATATTCTGGGTATTATTATTTTTGTAGAAAGCTAATAAATATCACTCTTTTCTTTCCAAAGTTTCAGAATTGGGGTTGGGAGATGCGGGAGGAGATATGACATATCAAGTCAAAGGTTGAATATTGTGATATTTTTAGTATTATTAAATCTGATGAAAGACATAGCTTTGAATCTTTGGTCAGATGGTTTGCTAATACACTTGCTTGAGTTACCCAGATTTACCTCCCAGAATATGGTACAGGAACATAACCTCTCCCAGTAAGCTTCCCACAAAATAGGAGAAAGGCCAGGACACACTTTCTCTGCAGATAACTATTCTCAATAGGAAGGGGGAAAGAGTTAAACATAGCATACACAGACATTTTTTCCAAACATGATACAGAAATATGTGAGAAGTGAGGAAAGAAGAAAAAAGTTAGGAGTTGGACGATACCCAATGGTTAATGCAAGTCACTCCAGAAAGAAATGAAGTCAAGGAAAAGGGAAGTTTACCCCTACCAGTGAACATATCATTCAAGGATTTTGGTTTCTTATAAGAAATACCACATTTAGACTCCTTATCTTTTCTAAACATACAATGAGGAATTATTCCATATTTCTGGATTAAAGTCTATTTCACAAAGAGGAATAAAGTTCAGGGGAAAAGACATTCTTACCTATTCAGATCCGTTAAATTCCAAAACTGATCATCTGCAACAAAGATTATATAGACATGGAAGAAACTAATCAGAAAAGTTATGAATCAATAGCCAAACTATGGAAAGAACCTAGATGTCCATCAACAGATGAATGGATAAAGAAGATGTGGTGTATATATATGATGGAATACTATGCAGCCATCAAGAGAAACGAAATCTGGCCATTTGCAATGACGTGGATGGAACTGGAGGGTACTATGCTAAGTGAAATAAGTCAGTCAGAGAAAGACAGTTATCACATGATCTTTCTGATACAAAGAATTTGAGAGGCAGAGAAGGGGGCTGTGGGGGGTGGGGGAGAGAAATGAAACAAGAGGGGATGGAGAGGGAGACAAACCATAAGAGACTCCTAGACTCACGAAATGAACTAAGTGTGGCTGGGAGGTAGGGGGTAGGGATAGGCTGGCTGAGTTGTGGACATTGGGGAGGGTATGTGCTATGGTAAGTGCTGTGAAATGTGTAAGCCTGATGATTCACAGACATATACCCTGGGGCAAATAATACATTATATGTTAATAAAATAAAAAAATTAAAAAAAAAAGAAAAATTGTGAATGTCTAAAGAGCAAACGTATACTGCATGAATCCAGCAGTTAAATTAACTGAATACTAGGTATATCAGATAGTTCTACCTTGTCCCTGTGCTTTAATAAAACCACCCTTTTTGCACTGAAAATAAATAAATACATACATACATAAGAAAGTTTATTTCTTCATACAGTCTAGAGTAGATTTTGACTAGAAACCCTTCAGCCACACAAACCGAGGAAAGAGAGCGTGGTGGTCCTGGAAACTGGGCTGAGGCCTTCTTTAATATTATATTTCAGATTCTGGATCTCAAGGTACTGGGATTCACACTCTGCAACATATCTAGTTAAAATGAACAGAACTGGGTGGCTCAGTTGGTTAAGTATCTGCCTTTGGCACCTGTCATGGTCTCAGGGTCATGAGATCGAGCCCCCCGTCAGAGTTTGCTTGAGATTCTCTCCCTCCCTCTGCCCCTTCCCCCACTCATGCACTCTAAATAAATAAATACATACATAAACAAAATCTTTAAAAATATAGATGCAAATAATCCTCAGTGTTAAATTATGCTGATTATGCTTGCATCATATTCCGAAGTCCACAAAATATTAACATCAGACTTTAAAACTTTACCTCAAAAAATTTTAAGTGTAGGACATAACAAACAAAGACTTTTACAGGAAGAGATTTAATTTATGTGAAATGCTTTATTTCTACATAACGCCAGAGATATAGGCCATTGTTTTACTCTGAAGCTGACTAAATCTCAAGCTCTTCAATTCTGTAAAATTAACCATCAGGATTTTAAATGCCCTCAATTCTCTACTGCCTTAAGACAAATAAACATTTACTTTACTTATCTGATCATCTGTCTTCCCCACCAGAAGGATGGGAATTTTTGTCTCTATTGTTTATATAGCATATACTGGTTGTATAATAATTTTTACTTCTGATTTATAATTCATGAAGAATAAAAGAGCATTAAGAGCAGATCTTGCGATACCAAACTGCAAAACTGTTATCAACCCCACCACACCTTTGCTATTTATCTATCTTTAGCTCATGGGGATGCCAATCTTCCTCAATCACAAAGCCATTCCTAAGAAAATTAATAAAACACAAATAAATAAAATAATAACTAATGCTAATAGAATGAACAGTTAAAGAGCTAATCCTAGTGGGATTTCTAGAAGGTGAAATAAAAATTCTTCTCTGCATATCCCAGGTAAAATTTTTTACCTTGTTTTTTTCCTTTATTTTGTGTTTCTTCACTTTAACAATAAAAGGAAAAACCTAGGCTTTCCTAATATGCAGGAAAATAAAACAAAAAAAGAATAGATGGACAGATGTTCTTTCAAACCCATGAACTTTGTACATGAGTTGCCTTGTAAAAATGCATGTGTATACAAACAAAAACTCTATGTGAGTTTACATGCAATAGTTTAGATCTACTTTATATGACACACCATAAGGTGGAGGATACCAAACAATGCAACTGATTAAAATCATTGTAATAGCCAAAGAAAATAACATATGGTTAAAATAATAATTATGTTTTAGTAATATGTCAGGTAACCTCATTTAATATCCATGACACTCCTGTATGAGTTTCTCAGTGCTGGTGTGACAAATTGTCACAAAATTAGTGGTTTAGACATCATCAATTTATTATCTACAGTTCTGTAGATTTCTGACTCTGGTTCCCCTGGTATAAAATCAAGATATTGTCACGGCTGTACTCCTGGAAACTCTAGGGCAGCATAAAAATTGGAGCTAAATGGACATGGGCTTGAATCTTGTCTCCTTTTACCAGAAGAACAGGTCTGGGTAAGTTATCCACAGTAACCTCGTATGTGCAATGAAGATAATAATTCTTTCCTTGTGGTAATTTTGTGACAAATAAGACATTATGTATATAGAGCATCTGCCACAATGACTGACACATAATAATTACCTACCCACGTCATGAGCTTCACTTATTACGCAGATCTGGACCAATACCCTTAATCTGTGGATTTCCATTTGTTGACTATCTGACCTAGAATGCACCACTTTGCCTCTTCGATCCTCATAAAAGAGGAACTTAGAAAAATCTATTTACCCTGAAGATTAAATGAGATCCTGAATATGAAAGCACCTGTAAACTGTTAAGATTATTCTTTAATGTTATTCAGGGGCTACTGGTTTAAAGTTCCAGAATTCCTAAATCTTCAACGGTTATTGGTGTTTCACATCTCAGAATATCAAGGGTCAACGAGCTGTCTCGTTTTTTAATCCCAACATTGCATATCTATTAAAGCGAAACCCAAGAGACATTTCTGAGCCAAAATTCACAAGTTTTCTCTAGGTTTCTAATGCCAATTGTCCTCCTATGTAATACATTCTAAAAAAAAAAAAAAAAAAAATCTAGGAACTGTTCTCCAAGTGCCTGTCTGCAATTTCAAACAGACTCACGCTGCCATCTGCTCCTTCTGATAAGAGACTCATCTGTCTGCTGTGAAGGTAGGGAAAAGGCTCACTAAGAAAGAATAATGCGACTCTGTAACCCCTACAGCCTCGCTGGGCGGCTCATGGACATGCACCAACTAATTAGGGGTCAAACCAGCATTTTTAGTATGTATTTGTATGGGATTTGAATTCACTGTGGCTGCACTCTAAACAGCACTACATACAGCTACTGGGATAATTTGGACAATAAGCCCAGCGTCTCCTACCTTTCAGCAACAAGGCATAACAAGAGAGAGATGTGATTAAGGGAATTCATCTACCTCAGTGGTTTTTATGATTTTAAGAAGCTGAAAATGAGAAATGTTCCAACATAGACAAGAGAATATATGAGTAAGAATATGAAGTAAGAATAATTATATATGTAGCTTCTCATAGTAATGAAAACTCTAAAATTAAACTTTTTGAAATAATCTAAATAGAAAGCGTTCTCCAATTAAAAATAATTAGCAGGATTTTAGCTGTTAACATGGCATATTGAATTATAGAAACTCTATATATACAATTCATATTATATCTACACTGGATTTATAGTCAGAAAGTGAATTAAAGATATATGCCCACATATGCACAAAAAGTTCCTAGAGGGATACCTAGAAAATTTTGTTAATAACACATATCTCTGGGGAGTAGAATAAAATTTCAGTTGGGAGGAAGTTTGGACAGGAGAGCTTTTAAGTTTTTACCAAATAGCTTCTTGTATTCTGAGTATTTTAAAAACCTGAACTTATATTACTTTATATAATTAAAAAACGCTCACCTAATTAACAAAAGAGAATTGGAAATTAAATCTAATTTGTTCTAATCAGTCTAATGTTAAAGTAATTTTACACTGGGATCAAGAAACAAAGTTAGTTCTCTCTCTTCTACTAACAGTACTACAATTGATATTGAGAGACTTCATCTAAATGATCTTCCTTTCTTATTAATGAAATTGGACCAGTATAATCAGATCTAGTCCACCATTCTGAGTTGTGTTATGGCTAAAACCAGATTTACTGTAATATGTTGAATTATTAGTGTTATTATGGTAATAAACTGTGGTCAAGTGTCTAGCTTCCAAGCAGTAGAAGCAATTTTGTACATAATTCAGAATTTGTACATAATTCAGAATAAAATTTCCATTTGCTTGAATAATTCAGATAATGCTACCAACAAAACCAGCTATCCATTCAAAATACAAAAATTACATTTTAAGTGAATGCTATATGCTGACAATGTTGCATAATATTTGTAGCCTAAAATAGCTATTTCGCAAGTTTTCTGGACAAAAAGTACAGATCGATATTATTCTTCGAAATCTCACAATCTGACATTTCTTCCACTTAGCATTCATTCCAACTCATTAGAAAAGACTAAAGAGCTAAAAGAAGAGCATACTTTTTCAGTCTTCGACTTTTTTTTTTTACCTATATTTTACTCTATTTTTTCCCGTGGTCTATAACAATTGCAATTCTTGATTTACATTCTTGAAAGTGCTCTTCCAAACTTAAATGGGAAAGTAGACTGCAAAATGGAGATAAAAGAATGCTGCACTCATCCATTTCTCCTTTTCTTTTCCCTTCATTCTTTTCACCAGCTAATTCTGAGCCTATCTAAAAGGAAAGTTAGGGTGGGGAGGGTAAAAATCAGTATAAATGAATGATTGAATAAATTAAAGAATAAACCAATCCTGGAAACCTTGGTTTCATGGTTTTAGCTTCAGGGATATTTATCTGTTTCAAGATGGAGAAAGACAAAGAGTAAATGTAGCTAACAGGAAAATCTTCACCAAGTTCACAGGATCTGTGATTTTCTGGAGTTCTGTGAATGCTTAGCTTCTCTTGCTCACACAATACCTATACCACTGAGCAAGTAGTGGATGTGTACGTCCTTTGTTAAAATATATAGATTTTTTTTTTAATTCTTAAGTTCTAGACTGCTGGTAGCTATGTTATGAAGCTGAAAAAGTCATCACATTTCCAGCTGATTGTGTGTTTACTATGGTCGGATTGTTGTATGCCTCAGTAGAAAATGTCAAAATGGAATAATGGAAACAATAATGGCAGAAATGCTGTACATAGGGAAAAGGGCTCCTCTTCTTTGCCTAAGTTTTTAGAGACTTAAAGGAATAAGCAACATTCTTCCCCAATAGGATATTCTTTCCTCCAAGCCAATGACAAGCTAATAATAATATAATACCTCATGTATTTCTAATACCTCTTCCCCAAGGAGGCCACAGCATTTTGCAGATATTATCTCATAAATCTCCAGCTTTCTGTGAGCTTTGGGGGAACCATATATTATTAAAGTCACTTAACTTAGCAGAACCAGGGCACAGAGAGGGAGTATATATTCCAAGAAGAACAGCAAGATGGCTATTGGACTTAAACTTCAT
>CM053616.1:32283311-32331253 GCA_028646535.1 Procyon lotor | reverse complement strand
ACCCAGAAAATTCAGCAAATGACAAATGCTCATAAACAAAAGTCCAATATTGTCACAGGTTTTTTGCAGAAAGTGTAATCATCTTAATCCAGGAAAGTGTAGTAATTAACGGATAAGAGGTTTGTTAAATGAATATGCAGTGTCATGATGTTGGACTCTGGCATTGATCACCGTTAGCCTTCCAGGTTTCCCCCTTGCCTGGAAATCCTGACACCGCATTTATCACTTGTTCTATTTTTAGAACTTTAATGAGCAGCTGACCAAGACTTACCTCATTAACTTAGCTTCTGAGAAAAATTTATTTACAGAGATAACAGTTGGTTAGAATAGTCACTGCTCCCAAATTTGTTAGAAAATTTACATTAGAGCCAAACTAAGATACATTTCATACTGAGAAAATTTGACCTTTTTAAACAGGTAAGCTTTTACTACAATTGTTTGCTTAGAATTAATACATCTTAAAAATATATGAATTTTCAAGGACACATGGAACACTTACCTAATTCTATAGTTCCTATGACTCACAAGAGCACATTATTTAAAGTAACATTTAGTATTTTTCTGTACTTTAAAATTAAACAATTATCGCTATCCCTAAGGTCAGTGCTATTTTCAAGAAATAGTTAAAAGCCATTATAGTCTAACTTTGTTTAGCTAGTAATAGGGGTTATATTATAATCACATGAATGTTTATGTGTATTTTGAAGTTTAAAGTCACAAACTCATGGTTTTTATAAATTAAATACAGCACATAGAAAACATGTGCTCCTTCCCCAAATCCTATAAAAATGTTAGTAAAAAATTTAAGATAATCATCTAGATCCAGGGGGACAAAGAAAAGGGAAAAGATAATGGGAAATAGGAGATGTTTTCCATATTTGGGGAGTTGAAAATAGAAATGGCAACTAACTAGCAAGTCAGAGGAAACTGGAGGAGGAGGGAAACCAGGGCAAGGCAGTTCAAGTCCCTCCACCAAACCAAAGGCATGAAGGAATCTTTGAGGAGTGGGACAAAAGAAACCAAAATACCTAATTGCACATCATTATAATGTGCAGTTATACCCAAGATTCTCTTCTCGAATCTCTTGGATCACAGAATTGCTCCTTTCTCATCTTGCAAGAAGCAAAAGTTTTCATCCTTAGTAATGTGTAAGGGAAAATATGGATTCTGCGACATGAGCCAGAGCGCGGAGTGGTGGTGAGGAAAGCTAAGGGAAGAAGGGATCTACTCACTACAAATGAATCAAGTGCAAGTTTGAGTCCTAAATCCTGAAGCGCTTGCAACATGCTTGCAACAAAGCAGATGTATAATTTCCAGTCATATAACTGAAAAGGTTTTCTCTGGGGAAAATAACCAACCTGAGAGAAAACGTTCATATATAGTGACAGCTTTGTGCCCGGTTACGGCCCAGTCACTTTTAGGGAAGCCTCACATCAGCAAGTATTACCAGGTAATACTTACTTGGTAAGCAGAATCTTACCAAGTATTCAATTTTCTCTCTGCTTTTAGTAGGTCAATCTAAATATAAATTAACATTCAAAGATCATCAAGCAATCAAGCAGTGCCTCCAAATGGAAATACAGAAACCTAAGAAAATAAACAGAAAATGAGGACTCCAGAGATAAAAGACAGTAGGAGGAGGATTTTAAAAAAATTAATAAACTCTAATGTCTTCAGAGACATAAGAGAAGATGCACATCCATTCAGAGCAGAATGATTTTTTTAAAAAAATATTTAGAGAACAAGAAAGAGTTCTTTGAAATCAAATATTATATGGCAGAAATATTTTCAAATCTATTGGAGAGGTTGAAATAGAATGTTGAAAATAGAATGTTGAAAATCCTCCCAGAAAATAAAATAAAATAAATAAAAAGATGGAAAACTGGGGGAAAATAAAGGCTTAATTCAGAAGAGTTGGCATATTAAAACTAGAGGTTCCAGAGGGAGAAAATATAGAAGGAAAAATGATTAAAGGGATAATTCATTAAAAAAAAAACTAGAAAATCATCATTTTCTAAATAGCAGCAACCATTAAGTGTTTTACACAATAAATAAAATAGAACTCATACCAAAGTATATCAAACTCAATAAAACTTATAGCAAAGCATCCACAAAGTTTCCAAATTTTGGAATGAAGATAAGAACTGAAAAGGTTTCAAAAGAATAAAAAATATTTTTTAAATAACAACATTAGAAATTAGAAGGAAATTCTGAGGAATAATGATTTTTAACCTATATTTTTGTTTGATCAAACTATGAACTGATTCTTAAGACAGAAAACAAAATTTTCTGATTTGGTGGGTTTTAAAAAATTTGTAACCATCTATTATCCTTTCTTAGAATGCTACTGGAGCATGCACTCTACTGAAATGAAGGAGGCAATAAAAATACAAAGTGTGCGGGACCTAGGAATGAGGGTCTCCAAAGTAGGACATATGCAAAAGAAATTCCCAAGATGGTAGCAGGACCTCCTAGGATAGTAGCTGTACAACAGGCTTACAGGGTCACTAACCAAGACTAAAGACTCCAGGAAGAATATCTGTGTGTTGGTTAAATATTATTGAGTAAAAGTCACTCCAAAACGTGGTTGCTTAAAAAAACATCTTTCATTATTTCTGACATGTTTATAGACCAGCAAAGCAATTCACAAACCTGGGCTAGGCCAGCCTGATTCTGGCTGGACTTGCTCATCCATGTGGACTGCTGGTAGGATCACTAGGGTCTGACTGTGCTATAGAGATCTTGGTGGGCAACCTAGCCCTTCTTTATATTTCACTTATAACTTAATAGCAAACTAATCAAATAATAATCTTGTGAGAACAAGCAGAAATGCATAAGTACATTGTCAAGCTACTCTTCATTTCAAGCATGCTACTTTTCTAGAGTCCAAAGCAAATCATATGGCCAAGCCCAGAGGCAACATAGGAAAATTCTATCAAACAGGATGGATATAGGACCATGTGAAAAATTGAGGCAATTAATGCAATCACTCTGTCATAGTTTCTAAGAAAAATATAAAATGATACTTTTTTGTATTCCCTGATATTTTGGGTGGAAGTTTACAGTTCTGTGTGTGAATGCTTAGGGATAAATTAGTAACAGGCACATAGAAAGCCAAGCACACAAACACATGCAACCATTATTAATTCTAGGAAAAATAGATCATTGTAGAAAAGAAAATATAATCATTGCATTTTATGTGGCTTAATTGTGAACACTTAACATCAGAATAATGTAATAACTGAATATTGATCTAAACTAAATGTATATAACCATATTGGGACATTGGGGAACAGGAAATGTATGTGTGTAGAGGAAGTGACCTAAGGGGGAGAAAATCAAATTTGAGGATAGGAAGTCCATAATCATGTTGATACTTGAAAAAATCAAGACTAACATAAGTATGTAATTAAAATCATAAAATCAAGAAATGTCTGGTGGACAGGCAGATGTGAAAAAGAGATCGCTGAGTTTGTTACAAGACTTACAATGACATTTGAGTTTTTAAACTAGGTGCATATATTTATTTGTTAGTCATGTGTAAAACAAGACAAATCAAAAAAACAGTAATGTATTTGTTCAAAAAGAATACTTTACAAAGATATTGAGAGCTGAATGATCTTGAACTCTCTTATCTTTACTTTCCTCATAAGAAAAACAAATGGGCTAATCAATCTCTATCATTCCTTTTTAAAAATTCCAAGATCCACAATTCCAATAAATCTTGCCAAAGACTTAGTCCTTGAAATAATGTACCTTTAATTTTACTTATTTTTTTTAAGATTTTATTTATTGGGTGCCTGGGTGACTCAGTGGATTAAACCTCATATACATCTTTTTGACAGAGAGAGATCACAAGTAGGCAGAGAGGCAGGCACAGAGAGAGGGAGAAGCAGACTCCCCACCCATTGGAGAGCCCAATGTGGGGCTCGATCCCAGGACCCTGAGATCATGACCTGAGCCGAAGGCAGAGGCTTAACCCACCGAGCCACCCAGGTGCCCTTAATTTTATTTTTTAAATAATAATTTACTGTCTCTTAATTTGATATCCTTTTTTTTTAAATTTGATATCCTTATTCTTTTATGTATTTGTTATATGTTTTGCTTATATCAATTTAACCTAAAACTCTGCTGTTGAGATCATCATTATTTGTTTAATAGTAGAACTTCTGTTCCCAACTGCCTGAACCAAAATTACTCCATTATTTCTAAGACTAAAAAAGATACTCAAAAAGGGCTAGAGTGATCTAAGTACCTCAGACAGGGTGGTAATTTAGAGTTCCTTTAAACTAATGTCCTTTAGGTATTGATTCAACAACTATATAGTATGGTATGGCCAAATATTTCATGAATATGTCTTGTTTATGAAAGACCCTAAGCTCCTAGGTCTCCAGGTGGCTCAGTGGGTTGAGCATCTGACTATTGATTTTAGCTCAGGTCATGACCTCATGGTCCTGGGATTGAGCCCCATATCAGGCTCCCTGTGCAGCTGGAAGTCTGCTTCTTCCTCTCCTGCTGACCCTTCCCCATCTTCCCACTTATGCTCTCTCTCTCTCTCTTTCAAATAAATAAGTAAAATTTTCAAAATTTTTTATTAAGAAAAAAAGACAACTTCTTCAAGGCTAGAAATGCCATCTTTTGCGTATCTTTGGCTGTTTCTAGTTTATGGAACATTCTAAATTAATTCTTTGTGAAACTTATACAAAGACTTATGGAAGAAGGATAGTGAAGAAGTAAAGAAAGATTATGTTCCCTTTACTACTCCAGAAACCATTTTATTTTTGTAGGACTAGAATGAATAAAAATTATTAAATCAATCATATTTGTATCTTTAATATATGTAAAACAAGATCATGACTATATAGATCATGGGATTTTGTATAATGACTTTACATTTACATATAATCCTCATGAATATAGTTCAAAGAATTTCATATTCTCAGTGGAGTAAAAAATGAGTCAAGTCTGATTAGTTTGTTAATGTCAAGAAGGGTCAAATGGTCTGTTGTATAACAATGCAAAGTTCTGTATCCACCCTTAAAAGAGCATAATCAAAGAGACTATAGAAAAGACAACTGTAAAGCTGAATAAAACAATAAATCTAATACTCCTTAAGGGCAGAGACTAAGTTCGTCTATTCCTTTGTAAAACAATAGGAATAGTCATTATGATCACTTATTCATTTAAAAATTAAAAATAGGACACCTGGGTGGTTGAGTTAAGTGTTTGCCTTCAGCTCAGGTCATGATCCCGGGGTCCTGGGATCGAGCCCCACATCGGGCTCTGCTCAGAGAGAAGCCTGCTTCTGCTTCTCCCACTGCCCTACTTGTGTTTCCTCTCTCATTGTCTTTCTCTCTCTCTGTCAAATACATAAGTAAAATCTTTAAAAAAAATTAAAATATCTCTTATAATTTCAAAATTGATGCATAATAATTTTGGGAAATGTAGAAAAGTATAAAACAAATAGTCAAAACCATCTATGAACACTCCATCCAGAAATAGACAGTGGTGATTGTTTGTTATATAATATTCCAGCGTTTCAATGTACATAAAAATCTCAAGGCACTTGTCTTATTGGGAAATTAAAGAAGCTGAAGAGAAAGATGAAACCAGAGCTAGAGTCTTAAAAGCACCCTGGGAGATATAACATTTTCTGCCACATCATGATTCAATCTAATAGTGTGGAAGTGAGACACACCACATAAAAGACTCATTGGTAAATACTTACAAGTTCTTACCCAATTCCAAAGAATTGGGCCAGGCAGTATGAGATATGGAAAAAAAAAAAAAAAGGAAAGGAAAGGGAAGGGAAGATTCTGTCCTTGTTCTTAGGGAATCATAATCTAGTTAGAAAGATAATATAGAAAAACAGGTGAAAAACCAAACGTCCCTAAAATATTTAAGTAACAATTCAAGGCAACAAACAAACAGATATCAGAAGATTATATATGACTAATTACCAAACAAAACCCACAGACAATGATTGTCATTTGTGGTCACAAGCACTTGGGTATGATTCGTGGCAAGGCACAGTTAGAAAGCAACTCTATTAGAAACCCAAGAGAGCTCCATGTATAACTAACATGTACAGATAAACTTTCAAGTGTGCATTGACAGATAGAAGCTGTTTTATTTTGCTTAGGTTGTCATTTCTCTCACTTTTATGTATCTTAAAACATATCTGGACTGAGAAATCCAGTAAATATATACAATGTTAATAATGATAGGCAGTACCTTTGGGGCCAATGGAGCAGAATCCTGACCACTGAGATTCACATTCTTGGCTAACCGCCTACAATGGTTTTAGTCACCTGCTACAAGAAAAATCCATGAGCAGAGGATCAATCCTGACAAAAACAGTCATTACTGTTGTGTGGTTTTCCTCAGACACACATACGAAACACACACACACACACACACACACACACAAACACACACATACCCTTAGTCATGTGGAAGTCTGTTTTTGCTAAATTAGCAGGAAGTCTAGGTGAACTCCTTTTCCTGTAAGACCGCTGACACTTACCAATATAATATGGAGAGGGAAAATGAGCTCTGTGAAAGCATCCTGAAAATCGGAACCCCAAGAAGGAGACAGTGTTTCTTTCTAAGTGCCTCATCTAATCCAACTACTGAAGGCTAAAAAGCCAATGGTCCACTCACAAACACAAGCAACCTCAGGGCTATCATACCATAGGATCTGAGGAAGGAATGAATGAATCTCCTAAGTGCCTGAGTCCCAAAAGACAACTTTTGAACACTCTCTTGCGCCTGGGTAATTGCTGAGAGGGAATCACATTCATCTAGCAACAATTCATACAACTTTGAAACCCTCAGCGATGATGCCCTTTTGGTATCCTGTTTCATTCTTAGACTACGCCTGTCTACATCAACACTTCCCAATCCTGTGGATGGAATAACAGTAGATAGGGCATTGAAAAGAGAATAAAGATGAGGTTTTGTGGTATCCTTGGAAGCTGGCAGAAAACCATATGAAAGCACTATGCTATTATTTTCAGAATTCTGCCATTCTTTCTAGCATTCAAGGTTCTGCAGAAAACAGTTGTAGGTTGTTGATAGACTGATTTCTACTGGCTCAGAAAAAAGTTATACATTTTGTGGGTGTAACAGATATCATAAGGTAGCTCATTCAACACCCTCTTCCTTCTAACTTGTGTTCATGTAATGTAAGGTCTGGAAAAGTAAAATGGTGTTCCCCAGACTCCCCTCAGTCCAAGATCATCCATATCATTTAGCATCTCATCAATCTCATAACTATGAGTACAGCAAAAACCATCCACAGTGGATTGTTCTGACTACAATGAAGATTGCTAACATATTTAGGGCAAGTTTGTGATTAATTGAGAGCAATTTATCTGGTCATCCTGAAAAGAGATTTTAAACAAAGACTTAGATCAAAATATTATTCTTCAACTGAAAGGCATATAACCATCCGTGAACATTTAATGAGCCCTGGTAGGAGTCCAGTGCCACGTTCAGTACCAGGACTATAACAATGAATAAGATGTCCACATTTTAAGAAACTCACTGGTGAGGGAAACAACTAACCTGTAACAATAGAGGAAAACAAATGCAGTGTAACCTAGGAAAAGGAAACAGTCTGTGAAGGTCAAGGGTATCAAGAAGATGCCCTGAAGGGAGAAGGTACACCTGAAGTTCAGAGCAGGAATGTCAGACATTTTCAACAGGCCAGATAACATAGAGGGAGTCATGAATTCAAACAAAAGGCAGGTGTGTGTTCAAGTGCTAAGTGAATGCTTCATGGGGAGTGCTGCAAGGTGGAGGTCAGAGGTAGAAGTAAATAGGAGTCAGATAATGGAGGACATTGCAAACCATGTGAGGAGGCTCAGGTTATACCTATAGCCACCATATGGGAAATGGGTATGGCATTTCAAAATGACTCTAAAAATGCAGATGTAAATTTGAGGTAGGTCACTTAACCACAGCGTGAGGAATTTAGGGATAACAGTGTAAAGGCTGGTGATGTACCCTGTATGTGAAACAACACGGCTTTGGGGTAAAACCAAACAACCAACAAACAAAATGTAAGCCATGTCTGAAAAATACTCAGAGATAAGTGGTTCAGGACTCAATACTAAAAGAACAGAGACACTCTTCCATGACTCCCAGATTTCTTTCTTCAGCATGTGGATAGAAGGTAAGCAACAAGGCACATCACACCTACATGTAAGACAGACAATAGAGGGCATATTGTCCAATTGTCCATAGGTAGAATCTCATGGGATGGCAGCCACCCTAGAGAAAGATGACATGGAGACTGTTTGGAATGGTGTAATGTACAGGGTATAGAGGTTTTTCTTCCTCAGTATTGCTTTTTTTTCTTTGCATTCTTTTTTTACATTTTATTTTTTGTTATTATGTTCAGTTAGCCAACAGTTTATTAAGAGGATTATTCAGCAAGACCAGGTGGGGTTTATTCCTGGGATGCAAGGGAGGTTCAACATTCGCAAACCAACCAACCTGGTAGATCACATTAACAAAAGAAGAGACAAGAACCATGTGATCCTCTCAATTGATGCAGAAAAGGCATTTGACAAAATACAGCATCCTTTCCTGATTAAAAGTCTTCAGAATATAGGGATAGAAGAAACATACCTCTATGTCATAAAATCCATCTACAAAAAGCCCGCAGTGAAAATCATTCTCAATCGGGCAAAACTGAGAGCTTTTCCCTGAAGGTCAGGAACACAACAGGGATGCCCACTCTCACCACTTTGGTTCAACACTGTACTAGAAGTCCCAGCCTCAGCAATCAGACACCAAAAAGAAATAAAAGGCATTCAAATTGGCAAAGAAGTCAAATTCTTTGCATTCTTGAAGCAACATTCTTTAGTAATCTGTTGACTGATCCGCGCTGCTAACGCTATAATTGGGCATGTACAAAAGAAATACAAACACCACACCCCTCCTCATGGGCGAAGAGAAAACATAGCAGAAAACGATTAACAAACATTCCGCTGTCAACCTCAGAGTAAATATTTGCTTGGAAACAAATTTCCCATATTACTATCATGAGCATGAGGTGAGTTTCACACCTCACTGGTAGATGGAAGTAGATGCTATATTGCACTGTTAAAGAATTGTGAAATTATCCTTCTAATATATCAGCTTCTTGCTTCCTCCATACTGCTCAAATTTAAAAAGATTGCCTCTCACAAAATTCATGCTTAAACAACTTTAATGTAATTTAGTGATTCTGTCAAGTGAATTCAACAATGAAAATAGGAGGACAATCTCAATTAATATGACAGAAGGGCAAAAGAAGTGGCTAGCCGAACAATATTTTTTACCTCTGGATGTTGTCTTCAATTAAATTTTCTATTAAATGAAAGGATTGATTAGTCTTTTCAAGCAAGGATTCTTGCTGCCTGCAAGTAAACAGAATTGTTTCTATTAAAGCTTTCAGTGCCTTTAAGAGGTTGTCATCTCCGGCTGGTGAAACAGTTTATGTCATCCCAGCAGCTGCTTTCATTACAGGCAGTTATTTGGCAATCATTTGCAAGTTCAGGAGCACATTCTACAAAGGCTAGGGTTGGACTGCTGAAAAACAGACCCAAAGGTTATTGTCGAATTTTGTGACATTGTATTTCTATGCTTTGATATGTAGTTGTGCATACACAATCTAATTAGTGTCAGCGATAGCTTTCTAATGAAAACAATCCATTTTCGTCCTCAGTATCTCATCTTCTCCTTTGCGATATCTTTGATTAAAAAGAGCACACCACACTGTCTTGTTGATTGCAGCAAGGATGGTGCTCATTATAACATTAAGGCAATACACTGGGTGATAAAAATGAATTCGGCCAGGAAGAAAAAAATCACATTTAAAATAATTATGTTGAAGTGGTTTTAATGGAGATAATCACACATTTATTTAAAAACACACATGAGCTTCTAAAGCTTGAGGTAAACCTAGAGCTGAGATTCTTGGATATTCAGTACATAAAAAGGTGTGAGGGTAATAAAGATGAATTTGGTAGTTCTCATTCAACCTTAGATCCAAATATGATTCAATTCATGTGTTAGCTGTTCATGAATCTTAGTCATCAATACTTAAAAAATTTTTTTAAATTGTGCTCACTGACAATCATTTAGCTGCTTTTAATTATTTATGTCAACTTTCTGATATTTATTCACGGCACAGTATTTGAAGTATACCTTCTTATATTTATTTAGGCAACATACTTTTATGTAATTACAAAGGGCATCTTCCTACCTTTTAAAAATCTCTCCAGTAAAGAATATTAGATTTCTGCAATTTCTTTCCTGTATTGTTTATATGTCATTTCTAAGAAATACACTTTTATGTAGTCTACTATCAAAGTTAATGTAGCAATCAAAAGATTTTATTAATATATTGGCTATATATTAATAATATAATTGAGTCTCATTTACAACTACAATTCACATGCATAAAGATATATAAGCAGTGAGGATAAGAAATGTCAACATGTATTTTAAAATGAACCTACTTATGACTGTATATACACATAATGTTAACATATAAAGAAATATGATGTTTTTGCTTCAGAAACTTATAGCAGGTGCCATTCAATATTGCATACAGGATGAGTACAAAGACACTTTCTGTATGGGTAAAATTCATTTTATGAAGAGTACTCACAAATGGAATTCTTACATAAGTCTGAAACCATCTATCACAAGAACTGGAAAGTATGCTATGAGGCAACTATCGAAGAAAAGCATCAGCTAGAGATATAACTGTACTTTGATTTATTCTTTCTTTGACTTTTATTTGGATGATTTTTCCAATGTGTTTCTTTAAGTACATTTTATCAAAGGAACACTGCCAGGAACACTGCTTTATACATCCTTACATCTAAAACACATGCACTTCTTAGTTCTTTGATTCATGAAATATGCTGCTCTTCTTTTTATATGAAATCAATATGTATCATTAAAAATTGACAAACAGATATGGGGGGGATTACCCTCATCATTCCATCTATAAATTACAAAAATTATAAAAATTTTGCTTTATTTTCTAATGCCTGTTTTTATTTTTAGGCATTTATCATACTCAATATATAATTGCATGCCCTGCTTTTTTTCATTTACTTATTGTTTTCTTTTATATCACAGAAACATTCATGATTTTTTTTGATAATACACTCTATATTTTAAAATAGTCTTAAATTGGGGCACCTGGGTGGCTCAGTCGTTAAGCGTCTGCCTTCGGCCCAGGTCAGATCCCAGAGTCTTGGGATCGAGCCCCGCATCGGGCTCCCTGCTCCGCGGGAACCCTGCTTCTCCCGCTACCATTCCCTCTGCTTGTGTCGCCTCTCTGGCTGTGTTTCTCGCTGTCAAATAAATAAAATCTTTAAAAAAAAAAAATAGTCTTAAATTTTCAAAAGTTATAAACATAGAACATAAAGTACTCATACATCCAGCACACAGTTTCCCTAATTATGAACATCTTACATTAGCATATTTGTCACAATTAATGAAATTATATTGATACATTATTATTAAGTAAGACCAATACTTTATTCATATTTCCTTAGTTTTTCCTGTGTCCTTTTCCTGTCCCAGCATCCCATCCAGGACACATTGCATTTAGTGGTCATGTCTCCATGAACTTCCTTTGGAAGTAAGTTTCTCAGACTTACCTTGTTTTTGATGACTTGATGGTTTTGAAAACATTTACATATTTCATAGCATGCTCTTCTATTGGAATTTCTCATAATTAGACTAGAATTATGTGAGAAAGACCTCAGAGGTAAAGTGCCTACTGCTGTGATTACGTCATATCAAGAGTACATATTATCAACATGACATACTACCTTGTTCACCTGGAAAAGGTAGTGTTTGTTGGGTTTTTCCACCATAAAGTTAGTCCTTTGTCCCCGTCTTTCAATACTGAACTCTTTGGCAGGTAGTCACTATGCAGACCCATCTTTGAAAGGTGGGAAACTCTGCTCCACTCTCTTGAGAATAGTGTCTTCACAAACTATTTAAAATACTTTTCATGGGACACCTGGGTGGCTCAGTGGGTTAAAGCCTCTGCCTTCGGCTCAGGTCATGATCTCAGGGTCCTAGGATCGAGCCCCACATCGGGCTCTCTGCTCAGCAGGGAGCCTGCTTCCCCCTCTCTCTCTGCCTGCCTCTTTGCCTACTTGTGATCTCTCTTCTTGTCAAATAAATAAATAAAACCTTTTAAAAAATTAAAAAAAATAAATACTTCTCAAGAGAGGTCTACTCTTCTTCCCCATTTATTTGTATAGCCACTAACTTATTTGTATGAGTATAGACTCTTGGATATTTGTTTTATACTGTGGGTTGTAATCCAAAACTGCTCTCCTTATTTTGTTGTTCAAATAATTTCAGGTTTGACTCTTGGAAACTCTTTCAGTCGGTGCATGTGCCCCTTTGATGTAGCCCTATCAGTGTGATGACTGTTTTTTAACACTTTAATACCTTCTGGAACAACAGTGAATCACCTTTTCATCTGCTTCTGTGCATCATCATTTATCCAAAGTAATGCCTTTGTCCTCAGACTGCAGCAGCTGAGGGTTCATAGAGTCCTAAAAACTGTTCATCAAATATTAGGTCTTAGACACGCCATGGTCATGAAGCACAATCACTGGGATGCTGATTTAAATTTCTCCCTTAAGGTTCAGGTGAATGGCAGAAGTTTTCCTCAAGTGATCAGGAATAGCCATAACTCACCACATCTCCTATTTCATAGTTTTAATCATTTCTTTATCCTGAGGGTTAGCTCTGTATTCACTCATAGTGACAAGTGCATTTCATGCCATATGATGTATGCTGATAAACCTTAGACATATTAATTCCTTCTCTGATTGTTTCCTTATCTGCCAACTGGGAGGAAAAATATGCTGGCTAGCAGAGCTATAAGGAAAATTAAATATTATATGCATTATATATATAGTATATAACCATACTACGTATGTGTGTGAGTGTTTGTGTGTATATATATAATTGCTTATATGTGATATATAGTTACATAATTTATATAATACACAAAAATTTAAAAATGCAATCTTTACACACACATACACACAGGTGCACCATAGACATTTAATACATAAAGGACCCAACCCCATTTTTCCTTTCACATTTAGTACATCTCCATAATAATACAATAGCTTCATTAGATGGTTTCTTTATGAAGATTTTTCTCATCCCACATGTTAGCCCATGTTCCTAAGGTCTAGTACAGAAAAAAAATGAATACCATTTAGAGATAACCTTTTCCTGAGCCCAATCATTGTCCCTGAACCAAGTTTTGTTTAGGCTTCTCACCCTCCCTTGCTCTCTTCTCCCTTATTTTGAGTTCTCGAGTAGAGATGCCAGATTGTTTCATAAATGCTAGATAGGTGGAACACTCTTAACATTTCCTTTGATTATCCCTATTAGGGGACACCTTAGGCTTTCTCATGAATCTACTGCCTAACCTCTCTGTGCTCTCTGTATGAGCAGATAGGTCTGAATCCACAGTGGCACACAGATCCCTTTACTATACTTAATTTCTGATTATTTTCCTTCTCTGTATCTGTAATACTACCACCATACTCTTGAAATATTATTTAATCCTTTCCTCTTTTATCAACACTTTCCTGTCAAAATGGAGCAAGATGAGGGAATTCCTGTGATTCCTACATAGGCTGCCAGTTTCCGGCTGAAGCTTCATGGAACAAAGAACTGAAATGAGGAGAAAAGTAACCCAAAAATATAGAGCAAAGGGGAAGAAACACATCTGAATTTATTTTTCCTTTCTTTGTTCTTGTATATCATTTTATTTTATTAAGAATATAGTAAAACTTCATTTTGATTTGTAAATTAAATCAAACTTGCTAAGGTTTACTATCACTTAATGAAAAAAATATTTAAACTTTCTACATGGAAATTTTTTAACATACTTAAAAGTAGAGAGAAATGAATGCCCAGGAACCCATCACCCTGTTATATTTTAAGATTCAGTTATGTAGCAAATATGGTAAATTGCCGAACCACTCCACCCACTTATTTGTTAAGAGAATCCCGATTTGTGTCCCAATGGCAAAATGACCACTGTGATAAGTTTAAATTAACTTGCTTTCTTTTGAAAGACACTTAAGCCATCCCTGCAAGAAGAAATGAATGTATGATTCATTTGTAGCCAATGACACATGAGAAGAGTTTTTCTCCTTGACCAAAAAAAAAGAAGGGGGGGGGAAGGCCTCATTTTGCCCATAAGTGTCCTCCCTATTTTATATCATAATACTATCACAATACGTGGGTATGATATCTGGCACTCTGACAGCTATCTTGTGATCATGAAGTAAAGAAAGTCAAGGGAATAACTGAGATGCCAATCTAGGGAACTAATATTATTCAATTACTTTACCAATCATAGAATTGCCTTCCTCCTCCAGGTAGAATTGCCTACCTCCTCCAGGTGTTTTGTTGTGTGCGATAAGAGAATGGATGGATGGCTGCATTCCTGTTGCAGGGGGCCAAAGCATTCTATGTGGCCTTCAAATCTTTTGGTCCTCTTCTATAACGGATTCATATATTTGCTTTTGTGTCTTAAGAAGTTATATGGAACCTTCAGATTTGCCATATCCTATATTTTGAATTGAGATACACCTCACAATGTGACTGGTAAATCAATGAAAGTCCTTAAGCAAAATTCCCCAGTGGGAGCTGGAGGGAAGAGAAATTACAGTGAGTTCCAAAAAGAATGGACAAAGGAAGGTATCTGATGACATATTAAACTTGGTTTTAGACCTGTGATGGCAGCTCACCTGATGTGAGAGATTTACTTTTTCCTTTCTGTCCTGGTATAACGATATTCATTGCTGCACGTCTTGAAAACAATACTGACCCAGCTAAGGTTGCATATTTTCTTTTTTTTTATTTTTTTTTATTAAAGATTTTTATTTATTTATCTAACAGAGAGAGATCACAAGCAGGCAGAGATGCAGGCAGAGAGAGGGGAGAGAGGGGAAGCAGGCTCCCTGCCGAGCAGAGAGCCCGATGTGGGGCTCGATTCCAGGACCTTGAGATCATGACCCGAGCTGAAGGCAGAGGCTTTAACCCACTGAGCCACCCAGGCGCCCCATATTTTCTTTTTTTTAAGATTTTATTTATTATTTAACAGAGAGAAAGAGATTACAAGTAGGCGAGAGGCAGGCAGAGAGAAAGGAAGAAGCAGGTTCCCCGCTGAGCAGAGAGCCCGATGTGGGGCTCGATCTCAGGACCCTGAGATCGTGACCTGAGCCAAAGGCAGAGGCTTTAACCCACTGAGTCACCCAGGCACCCCGTAAGGTGCATATTTTCTGTGGCAGCATCTTCTTTCCAACAACTCCCTGTATATATACACTGATTATTTTGGTTTAACTACACAAAGCAGTGAAGGCATTTTGAGAGGCTAAATTCAAATTAACTTATTTTTAAAACTAATGACCACTTACCAGTTGTTAACTAGTTACTGTCGAGTTCTGACTTTTTTTCCCTCATAGGAATTTTCTTTTGAGGGTGAATTTGTAGGGTTGGATCTGGTTTCGTGTAGGTCCCTCACTCTCTGGTCCCTGTTCTAGGAAGCCCACCCTAGTAGTGCTCTTTCCTTGTTGTCCATCACCTCCATGGGCCCCAGACATTGCTTACACTTGCATGTGTGAGCACAGAACCTGTTCTCACTACTTCAAGATCTTCGCATTGTGCAGACACATTTCTGATATGTACCACAACTGTTCTTTTCAAAATTCCAGGGAAGAGGTTATGCTTCTGTGGCCGCACCTAATTTTGAGGTGTCCAAGGCCATATCCAGGCCCCACGCAGCTCCCACACACTTGGCCCTTCCCAGGCCTCACCAATCTCCCTACTGCTGTGATGGCAGAGCCACTCAGGGCTTAGATAGACAACATTCAAGCAACATGCCCCTTTAAAAGGTGATTCCAAGACATGTCTTAACCCAAAGTAGGCGATGGGAGTGGGAAGAGGTGCAGGAGGGGACTTACATTTACTGGGTTTTTATTGTGTCAGGATCTGAACTAAGTTCTACATCAAAGACACTCCAGCAGACTAAGAACACACAACCAGGGATCAGGAGACATGGTCTAACAGACTGCGGGTACAGCACTCAGATGCCACGACTGGCCGAATTAAGGTAGAAACACTCACTCCCCACCAGAGATTGTGTTTGGCTAGAGAGGGCTGCCTCATCTAAGATCATACTCTTCAACCTCTTTCTCATGGATGCCTTGTATCCAATGACCAGTGGGTACAAGTATATAGGGGTTCCCTTGCCCCAGTCTGCAAGGCCATCTTGGACTCAGAGTGCTACTGTTGAAGACTTTGCTGTGATCTCACTGCAGCTCCACTTTCCTCTCTGCCTAATTTGGTTTTCCTCATTCCTCCCGGCATGTTGATTTGAAGGGCACTCCCCAGTAAATTTCCTGCACACCAGTTCCTTTCTCAGTGTCTGCTTCCCAGAGTAACTCACCTGCAACACCTGACTTCTGCATGCACTGCTCACCACACAGGGTCTTGTTTCTCATTGGAAAATTAGGAAAACTGGTTGAGCTCCCTAACACCTCAATCCAGCGCCACAGCTGGAACCAGAAAGGAGGAGTAGGGGTGGGAGACACATCAGCAGCCTTAAATTACAGCAAGTAGCTTCCTACTCCTGAATCAAACTTGGGTCTGAAAGCGGTGCGAGGACCTGTGAGGGTCAGAAATCCCTACAGCAATTCTTCACTGTCATTGATCGGTGTGACCTATTATGTATTTTATTCTTTCCTAGGCTTTTTGTTGTTGTTGTTTTTCAACATGTAGTTATGTATGCCATGTGTGAGATCATTTTTTCCCTTTCAAATAAATCATGTAACTTCTGTGTTTGTCAAGAAACCTGAAGTAGAGAAATGTGAAATGTGAATTGAGAAAAGTTCAGCTGACTGAGTTTCATTAATTCTCAGGAATGACAAGTCAAGGTCAAAGGAAGAAGAATGAAAAATGTCGCAAAGTGATTTTCTTTTAAATGGGGGAAAATAAGCCGTAGGAAGGTGTTCACCTTGGTTCTTTTGAAAATATTTATAGGCTATAAAGAAGATATAGGATTTTATAAAACAAAGCACAAAATCAATACTTTAAAGAAGTAAAAAACTTGACAATTTGATGTATTTTGACTACATTTAATATCATTTCAAATGAAATCATTGTATTTTCTCTCTGCAGGACATCAAAACTTCCTAAAAAAATGTTTAAAGTTATTCAATTAGTAGTTTATTTTATGTTAAACTTTCAGATTTCATTGAATGGATATTAATATATTTTTATATTTGTATTTAATACTTAAGGTTATGTTTGGTATAATTTAAGAAAACATTGTGTTGATAATATCAATTTTTAATCCAAATATTTTAGCATCACATAAATAAATCAATGCCGGGAACAAAGCCAGAGTTATGAAAGCATAAAATTCCTCCAGACAAATTTTGTAAGGCATTTTCACTAGACATTTTAACCCTTCTTCCTTATTTTTTTAAGGCCCCAGACGTCTCAATAAACAAAGCAAAAAATTATACTTATTGGCCCCAAACCAATAACAGTTCTTTAAAAACTGACATTTCTGATAAACTTCAGTGTATTGTTTGACACCAGTGTTGAAACCAACCATTTATCCCAAGTTTTGTTCTGAGCTATAAGAATAGACCATTTCGGTGGTGGGTATTGAGGAGGGCACATATTGCATGGAGCACTGGGTGTAGTGCAAAACAATAAATCTTGTAACACTGAAAAAAATAAATAAATAAAATTAAAAAAAAAAAAAGAATAGACCATTTCGTTATTTTCCTACATAATTGCCATAATGTCTATATTGGTTGCTCTGCCTCTTCACCTGTTTTTCTATAATCTAGTATTCAAATAGCAGCCAGTGATGCTCTACAACATAAACCTCCCACTTTTCTGCTTAAAATCCTCTAAAGGATTTTCATCACGCTTGGAATATTTTTTTTTACCACAGACTAGAAGTCCTTAGATGGCTGATCACCACCTGCCTTTCTCTCTCAGGCCATGTCTTCTAGTCTCTCTCCTCTCTCTCTGTATCTATCTCCTCTCTGTTTGAATATACAATACAAGGAACATTCTGTTCCTTTAATACAATAAGCTTATTGCCACTCCAAGGCCTTTGCACTAGTCATTCTCTCAGCAAAAATATTACTTTTATTTTTACTGCACTAAGGAACTGAATTATAAACCTTTCATATTAACATTTTCTTTAGACTTTCATGCTCCAAGTTTTACGTGACTGGCTTCCTTTCATAATACTATGTCTCCACTTCAATGTCACCTCAAAGCCCTTTCTGACCATTGAGTCTAAAGTAGCATCCTGTCTCCCCAGCATCACTACCACAAAGTCCGTTTTCTTCTCTGTTACTATCTGAAATTGTTTTATTTAATTTGTTTGCTTTATGTTTAATGTTTGCTTTCCCTCACTAAATAAAGATCCATGAAGTCAGGGGACTTGGATGTATTGTTAATGTCTAAACAATTCTCAGAATATAGCAGACACTTTAATCTGTGTTCTAACAGATATTGAGGCAAAAAGGAAAAAAAATAGGTCTTTACTTCATACTTTTCATCAAAGATTTATTATCAAGGGAGATAATAGGAATATATTAATTGAATCATTATAAACTAGCTTTTATTCAATCCTCAAGTAAAGTGTATTGTTTCCTTTTTTTTTAAGTGTATTGTTTTCGATGCTCATCTATGACATTTTTTTTCTATTCCCTCAAAGCTATTGTTCTTTAACTTTTTGTTTCATTGTTTTGGAAAATTACAGGATTGGAATTTTAACTGACAGTCTTGGAAAATTAACCCCTATGCTTTGAGTAGAAGTTACAAAGTAAGGAAAAAAAATCGTCATCAGTGGTGGCGCAAGGTTTTGCAATTAAAATTGAAATTTACTAAGGATGTAAATTTTGATTGAGGTAGTCGGAATACAAATAATAAATTTGAAAGATCACTCACAAAATCTAAAACAATTAGATTTATAGGAAGAAAGAAACACCATCAAAATTAATGTGGAAATTCATGAATTCATTTATTTATTGAATCATTTCTTATAATGAGCATCACACATACCATATATTGAGATAGGTGCTGCAGTCAAGCAGAAACCAAATTAGAAAAGACAAATATTCTCACAGGAGTTTACATTTGGGCCTGCGTGGTATTCTAAATAGCCATCATAAAGGGAAAAGATGTACATTCAGTTATGGAAAATGCGGTTGGTACTGGAGGAAAGAAATGGTGACTGCAGGGAGTTAAGTGTAGAATTCTCTTCCAAATGAATAGAGAAGCTACTCAGAAGACAAGGGCACAGTAGGGAAGTAGAGAACTTCCTGGTCAAGGAAAGAGACCCAAAGTCACTTATACACACCCAACAGTAGGATTGGTGTATGGCATTTGTGAAGTGGCCACATGAAGCCCCAAAGCCTAAGAATTGGTGCTAAGTGTTGCAGATAAGTCAGGGAGTGGACCACTGTGAGGGTCATTTCTGAGTCCTCCAGAATCAGAGGATTCAACTTCATGCAGCCAAGCATGCAAGATCAAAGTTGGTCCCCTACTAAAAATCACAGTCTGACTTTTCCTTCTCCCCTAGTTTTCCAATAACATATAACCTCTTGATTATAGTATGACCCAGGGGAAGTAGAAGAAGAAAATAGCAAGGATTTTGCTTTTGAATTGAAAACATAACATTCCTTAGATTCTAGTATTATAGATAGACAATCATACTTGCTACTCAAAGAAATAGAATAAAAGATATTGTCCATAACCCTCAGGAAAGCTTATATTATAGGGAATAAAAGAGAGAAAATAAGAGGAAGAGCCAGAGTAGAGTGGACTATTGAGTAAGAGGCTCACTTTGATCAATTGGTAATCAGTAGCATCAGAGAACGAGAAGATCAATCAATACCAAATATTATGAAAGGTCAAGACATGAAGCCTCAGACAAGTCCCTTAAATGTGTCATTTTAAACCTTAGACATTTTCAAGAAAGGAATTTGAGGAATTCCTCAAGAGAGGAATCACAATATTTTGTGATCAGAACAAGAATGAAGCTAGTGGGCTAACATTTTTTTTAAAGATTATTTGTTTGTTTGTTTGTTTATTTATTTATTTATTTGAAAGAGAGAGCATAGGAGCACCACTGGCGGTGGTGGGAGCAGAGGGAGAGGGAGAAGCAGGCTCCCTGATGAGCAGAGAGCTTGAGGGGGGCTACATCCCTGGACCCTGGGATCATGACCTGAGCCAACAGTAGACACTTAACTAACTGAGTCACCCAGGCACCCCCAGCGGGCTAACATTTTTAAAGAATTTAGAAATAGATGAAAAGAAATTTGTCTCTTTTGAGGAACCTCGGTGGCTCAGTCAGCTGAATGTGATACTCCTGATTTCATCTCAGGTCATGATCTCAGGGTCATGAGGTCAAGTGCTGAATGGGGCTTGGGTGGGTGTGGAGCTTGCTTAGGATTCTGTCTCTCCCTCTCCCTCTTTCTTTTCTTTTTTTTTTTTTAATTATCTTTTTTATTAACATATGATGTATTATTTGCCTCAAGGATACAGGTCTGTGAATCATCACTCTTACACAATTCACAGCACTCACCATAGCACATACCCTTCTCAATGTCCAGAGTGCAAATAAAACCCCCAGAAAAATATCATTCCAGATTACATAGCATGAGAGAGTTTTCACTCAAAAATTATTTCAAAGATCATCCCCAGAAAGTTAGAATATCATAACAAAGAGACATCTTTGTAGTCTGAAATGCTCAAATGACACTGAACTGTGCTGATATTCCTGGGCACTAACACCATGGCTTGCCTACATTCCATACCTATTTTTCCTTCTCCTCCCCTCTCCCCAGGGTGCTCAGGGGAGACCCGAAGGGCAGAAAGAAAAGGGAAAGAATCTGTGCTAACTCTTCCTGCTGCGTCTGCTTGGGCAGTGGTTATAACCTCTCTCTTCCCTACCCATGACTACAACTCCTGTCAGATCACCCTGGTTGTTGACTCTTGGTCCAAGGAACACTCTCCCATCTCTGTGCCTTCAGACCTGAAGTTCTTAATAGCTTCCCACTGCTGTTGACAGTCTCTGGTGCTTACCGTTCTTTTTCTGTTCCTTGACCTTGCCCATGCTTCTGTAAGCAACCCCTTCAGTTAAGGTCCCTTGAGTCATCTGAGTTGGATACAGTTCCTTTCTAGGACCCTGACTTACACACCAGAAGTTTCAGGTAAATCCTGAGTTTGAATTATTATTTTTAAGAGATACCACTCAAGGTTTGTTAGGTCAGGAACCCTTGTTTTCTTTAAAACAGCTTTGCTACTTCACTGTAGTTTTTGCTTATTCCGGAGTCATCGCCTGTGAATCATAGAAAGACTTACAGCAGTTCTAGAAAGTTTTAAGCAAAATAAACAAATTGCTTCTGATTCAACACAGCAGGAACCTAAGGAAATTAGCAAGCCCCAATTCCAACTTGTTCCTTGTGTTAAAATTGTTCCTAGCATACGGTGTCAATACCATGGCTAGTTGCGAATTGCTGCCCTAAACACTGAGGCCAAGTTCATTTCTGTCTCATATTATGAATGTGTTATTGTCACAGTGTGCAACAAAAATTACTCTCAGGGTGCACAAGAAGTCTGAATAGCAAATTGCTCCCCAAACAGGCTTAACTTATGATTTTGCAGGCTTTACCTCTCATAGTGATTAATATCATGACACCTTACAGGGCTTGGGTCATTCCGCAGTGTGGCCTCCATACTTCAGAAGTCACACAGTGGAAAAACACTCACTGTGCTATGAAAACCATGTCCCTTGACAGCCTGATTAATGAATGTTTTTGTCATACAGAATGAAGACACAGAAAGTGAATCAGGAGTTAATCTTGTAAAGATAGGCACCACACACATCAAACCTTTTTAAAAGAAGAGGTAATTGCAAAAGACATTTTTGGCAATAAAAAAGCAATAATTCACAAAGCGAACTCATTTAAATTAATGAAAATTCCAGGTTAGAGGGACAATTTCCATCAGCGAGAGGGTCAGAGTGTAAAGTAGGATGAAGTAAAAATATGAGCATGGGGTCGTGGGCCCAGATCCATTCTGTTAAAAGTTTCCTAACATTGGATGGAGCACATTGTAGGTTCAGTGAATGAAAGTCTTACTGAACAAAGACCTTTAAAGGGACCTAGAAAAAATTTAAAACCGAGCATTAAAATAAACCCCAGGAAGCCCATACCTTATCTAAGTCACATAGTTAAAGCAAACTTTGTCAAAAGAAGCTTTTTGTAGTTGTTTTATATTTTTTATTTTTTGTTTTGATTTGAAAGTGAATTTCTTTTTTCTACATGTTCTAATAAATATTATCAAGTTACTGAGAACTTTCTTAAGGTGAGACCCTACGTTTTCCTTGTCGACCACCCTTGTGAACCAATATCATACCTTGTATTTTGCACCTAGCATTTACTGTTTTCATGTAATTGCACTTAGTGCACTATGAACTACAGGATAACATTTTGCCCAGTATTGAGGATGCTTGTGCCACCCTCAAGAGAGGCATTCTCTACAAGAAGAGAAACATTATTTCAACAAATAAGTCCACTAGAATGTTACACAGTACCCAGAAAAAGAGAACAATGGAGAAATAGGTGGCAACCTATGGAGGAGGCAGGTATAGGTTAGAGATGAAGTGAACTCTGAAAGGCACCTTGCAGTTGTAATGTCTAAGAAAACAGACATTGGGTCAAATATACTTTGGGCTATGAAAGGACTGTGAATGAAGGCATAGAGATCATGAGGTAGCCTTGACATTGGCGCTATAGAATGACAAGTTATTTCACTGTAACTCATGTGTTCGTGTATTTTGATGGGAAGAGTGATCGTGCAGTGAGAAGGGTGGTTGAAATAAAGCCAGAGAAGCCTGCAGAAACATGACTGTAAGGGCAGAGTCCTTAATGAGGATTTTGGACTTCCTTCAATAAGCATTTGAGGATTTCTGAAGAGTTTTGAGCTATCTGAATAGCTGTTTCCTCTCTCCTTTGAAAAGGGGGAACACCAAAAAACAGTATCTACTTCACAAAAAAGAAGAAATGAGAAAAAGAATATCAATGTCTTAGTTTTTTGTGACTCTCAGTTGTTATTATTACATATTTAGTGTGGAAAACGTATATTGGTCTTCTAAATGAACTTATAATGGAATAGAGAACATCTTTGCAATGAAATAAAACAAATCCCCTAATATTAACATATATAATCACTCCTGTGAGTATCTTTTCAACCTTAGCATTTCCTAAATGCTCAAAAAGTGGGATCTGCTCAAATGGTCATTCATTCCTTTTAAGTAATATTACTTTATAAGGCACATGATAATAAATCCTAAATTATTACTATTAAATTTTCAGTGTTTTCTTGGCTTTTGAAAAATCACACAATAGTACTATATTTTTACAAGTTAAAGTCGAGTTTCTATGAAAACTCTAAATTTAATCATGAAATAATTCAAAAAGTTTTCTAGAATTTTGAGTATTAATTCTTGCACAAGCAATGGTGTAATGATTAGTTTGTAAGAATATAGACATATGGTGTTCAATAAATATTTATTTAGTTGAATAGTATTTTTATGATATTTTAAAGGTGTTTGAAATTTGCATTGACTTATGCAGAGCTAGAGGTCTGAATCTTATAATACTGAAAAGATTAATTTTTATCAAGTTGACAACTGATAAAACCACACAATTGTAAATCTACAGTTACCTGCCAATAGAATGTGCAGTAAATTATTTTGAGTGAGATCTGCAAAATGAGAATATCAGTATGGGCTAGAATGGCCACCTTCTCAACCAATTTATTGAATCCATTTGGTCTTGAGAATATGAGACACTCACGCTGGCAGTTGACCATATTTTGAGCCCTGGCCAGGTTCACAGTCCAATCAGGTACTATTTAAAATCCTGTTGTTCTGGATCTATGGGGGATAAGAGTGCTGTAGCTTTTAATGTTTGTGTAACAAGGAACATGAGGAATTGACTCCTGTAAAACTCATTTTATGACTTTATCAGGAAAGGGTTTCCATAGTTCATTGGTCTTCTGTCACTCATTAGCAAAATTGCTTCCCAAGGTCAGTGTGATATGCCTCAGTGTTAGAGTGTATTGCTCACACAGCAGATGTCCTATGGTCCATGGGATGGTAAACAGTAAAAAATTAGCTGTTATTCAGGGATGGAAACTTACTGTTATTTGCCAAGGGTTAAGATTAAATAAGTGCAGTAGCTACTGTTTAAATAGATTAAAGAAAATTCCATTTGTGATTCACAAGAGAAGGAAAGAAGAGAGTATGATGGAGTTTTATTTGCATGTTTTGTTCTAAGAGATTTATGGATAAAATTTTGTCCTCAGATTTATATAAAAGGTTTCCTGACTTTGTGTGCATTCTAGAGCAGAAAATTGCTTTTATTTAGTGATGATGTTTTCCTAAAATGATACTTAAATGCAAAATTCATTCATCATAATTTTTTCAATTCATATGGATCTTAGTTACTCCAAAATTAATCATAAATGTGTTTTTAATCAAATAATAAATAAGTGATATTTCTCAATGCAAATGCACTGGCTTTTCCTGCAAATCTTGTCACAATGTAGATGGGAAAAAAATAACATTTACAAGATATTCAAATGATGTAAATTTTCTTTGGGCTTAATAATGAATATTTTTGCTGTCTTTGTTAAAAACAGTAGGCCCAAACTTCACTTTTCTAATCTGAAAAATAAAGATAAGCTAATAAAGATAAACTTAATATCTTTATTATATAAAATATATATTTTATTATATATTGAAATTATATAAATTATATAATTATATAATATATATATAAATTATATAAAAATTATACAAAAATAATAAAGATAAGAATGGGCCGTCCCTTATCAAACCCAGCAAATATATAATCAACACTCAAGTCATCGTGAGTATTATTAGCCCAAGGAATTGAATGGTCTCTTTTTTGTAATTGTTTATCTTGTATTTTTACATTTTGCCTATGTGGTTCCCTAGCCAATAAAAATGTAATAGCTGCATGTGCTACTTACAGAAATGAAAATTTTTCTGATATTTTCTGCTTACTGGATTGAACTATTTGATGTCGATTATGAGTTTTTATTAAGTGAAGTGAAGCATACAGTCAAATGACAAACACAAAGAAAAGTTGAAATTTAATCAGGCCTCATACACTGTGCACTATCCTGATAGCTTAGGATTAGCATGAATTTTAGAAATGTATTTTCCATATTTATTTACAGTACATGTTACATTGGTCCATCTCATTTCAACTTCCTGTTTTATCCAAAAACCTGCCAAGTTGTCTCTGGTAAATTCCAGTGAAACTGGTCTTTCTGATTTTAGTTAACATCATAGTAAGTGAACTCAAACATTAATATATAAGATTAATATGGAATAAATTACATACATACACGTTGGGATGCCTGGGTGGCTCAGTGGGTTAGAGCTTCTGCCTTTGGCTCAAGTCATGATCTCGGGGTCCTGGGATCGAGCTCCGCATTGGGCTCTCTGCTAAACAGGGAACCTGCTTTCCCCTCTCTCTCTCCCTGCCTCTCTGCTTACTTGTGATCTCTCTCTCTGTCAAACAAATAAATAAAATCTTTAAAAAAAAATTACATACATACACATACACTATAGTTACACAAAATGAACAAAATTCCCACTCCAATTGTCTTAAATATAGAGATTTAATCTTATGGGTTTTGTTTTGTGTAATAACCAAAATAAAGATGAGCATAAATAAAATGGTGAAACCTCAAATCCTTTGTCTTCGAGCAAATTCAAATGAATTCCATTATGGTCTGATAGTAATGAGATTTTGAATATAAAGCCTCTAGCAGTATACCAGATAGTCACTTCGTAATACTTCCTGAGTATCTACCAAATGGGATCATTTTAAGGGTGCCTTAAAAATCAAGGCAAACTCATGCACAGAAAATCTAGAAGATAATAGTCATATCTCAAGAGGTTATTGCTTTAGAGATTATTTGAATTGCAAAGGAAAAAACGAAAAACTACCAGATCAAATCAGTGAACATTAATTGTCAAATGGATAAAATCTTTAAAAAAAATTTTAAAAAAGAAAAAAGCTAAAATTTCCTTTGAAATATAAACTAGTTTTTAATACAAATCACCCTGAATATGACTTAATGCAATTTATTTTTTCAATTTTTTAAAAGATTTTATTTATTTATTTGACCAAGAGAGAGAGATCACAAGTAGGCAGAGAGGCAGGCAGAGGGAGAAGGGGAAGCAGGCTCCCTGCTGAGCAGAGAGCCCAATGCGGGGCTCGATGCGGGGCTCGATCCCAGAACCCTGAGATCATGGCCTGAGCCAAAGCCATGTCCTGAGTCAAAGGGAAAGGCTTTAACCCACTGAGCCACTCAGGCGCCCCAACTTAATGCAATTTAAAAGGTAATGTGAACTGAATGAAGTTATAATAATTTTTTAATCCATAATATGTTTTGAAATTTTTGTTGTCAAAGTATGTCATTTTTGCTAGTTTTCAGTATTGGACATCCATATTGACCATATTGTGGTTGGATCAATCATGTCTTGATTATGTATTACCTCTGAAAAGAGAAAACCAGAAATTTTATAATTAGGATGAAAACCTCTGGAACAATTATTTTATATGATACCACGATGGAATGCACTTTAATTCTTTGAAAACATTGCACATCCTTTCACGTTCACATGAAGTCTTAAGATCTGCATTAGACCTCTAACTTTTCATGGATAAGGGCCTGGGTAGGGATGTACCACACTCAATTTATGACTTAAAGAGATAACTGACATGTGTATTTGCTACAGCCAAGGGAGAATGTACTGTCCAAACCGGAATATACCAGGAAAACCAATGTAACCAAAATGTGTCTCAGCTCATGAAAAATGGTCACTCTAGAACAAGAAAAAACAATTTAATTTAATCTTTGATTTAAATATATGTATACGTACATGCTGTCTGTGTTTTATAAAAGGGCTTTAAAATGCATACGGTATAGAATTTTTTTGTACTTCTTTTTTTCCTTTACCTAAATTATGTTCCACTATTCTAGATATATAGTCTCATTGTGTATAACATACACTTTAATGGATTAGGCACCTGTCAGAAGAGTTTCTCTCTAATGTTGGGAATGTGGTACCTAGCAAGTTCAAGATCCATGACCTCTTCAGATCACTGGGCTGCCACTTAGAATGTACAACCCCAAGGAGTTAGAGTAAATTTAATTAAAACTTAGCTAATTGAAATTAATATATTATCTCTCTAACACCCCAATAGGCTAGGTCTTCATAATATAATAAAGAAACAAGGTAATTTAGCCTAATCTACCAGTCTATTTATTTTTTATTATTTTTTTTATTCAAGATTTTAGTTTCCCTACATTCAGTCGTACAATAACTACTTTGATAATCCTAGGTCACCTTTTTAGATATGGGACAGAAAGATAATTCATCAGGGAACATTCAGTATATATTGCTTGGTTTTGGTTTTTTATATTTTACCATGTTCACCTCTTTATTGATCCAGAATGCCACATAATAAACTGGAAACTTTGGATGTTAACTCTTTCCCCTTACTAAGGTGGCTGAGAATATTATTGTAATGGCTTAATAGACTTAATATGCTTCTCAAACTTTCTAATTAATCAGGGACCCAAATCACAAATTATATTAAATTGCAGAGTCATAGAATCCTACATCCTGTGAGAATTTTAGAAGTCATCTATTCAAACCTCCCACCAGGTGAAGCAAATGGAAGCAATGGTTTGTTCTCAGAATGATTAACTAGCTCATTAGTTCTATAATTACCCCACATACCTCATCTTGGTTCTCTACTGTATTAATCCATCCTCTTTAACTGTGTCCTTGTCACTTCCTTTAACAATATAGTTCAAACATTAAGGTTTTAAATCTCTTTATCTATAAATATTTTCAGATAATAAAAATAAACCAAAATATTAGAATTTGAATTTACATTATTATTTCAATGCCATGGAACTGCTTAGTAGTTGACTTCTTGTTAGTACCTGTTAGTAGTTAGTAACAGCAGTTGTTAGTAGTTTCTAAGTCTAGTACCGTAAGATGTTAGAAAAATTGAAATATATATACATTCTAATTAAGCATATATATGATTCATTCTGCTCTCAGCGAAAATGTAAAATTGTCACTTTGCATTATTATGGGAATGTTTTTGTTTCTCCTTCTTCTCTTAATATTTATTTACCTTAACTTTTGAATTACTGTAGATTGAATTACATTGAACTAAAGTTAATTTTTCCCCAAGAATTTCATACCAAGTTTTATATGAAAGTATGAAATATTATCAACAATGATATTGTGAATTAATAACATAAACATTATTACTAAAATAATTATTTTCATCAATTATAATATTCACAATAATGTGTGTAATAAATACATCTTATATTTGAGAATAATTTATGATAATTTAAGAAAAAATTCATTGTTATCCCTGGTCACAGAAGTGTCATTTTTCAAAATGAAAATAAAACTGTAATTCATAATCATAAAATATTTCTTTGCCATAACTTATATGGAATATGATGTTCACCAAAGAGTTCAATTCAATTATGTAATTTTTCTTAATAAAAACCTAGAATTTTTATTAAATCACTATTAAATTGTCATGTGTGTGTATATATAAAATTACAACTGAACAATGGAAAGAAATTTATAAATAACCCATGATTTAAAAGAGATGGCTGTCTAATCACTTACACAATTTCCCTGGGAACTTGTCAAGCTTGTTTCTAGAAAATTGATCTGAAACAGGAAAATAAGAAACAAAGACATCGGTGAACTGCCCATAAACTTACTTTTAAGGCCTATAGATTTGATTACTATCAAGACAACGATCAGCAGCATTTGATACAAAATAAATAAGAGAAATTTTAGTTGAAAAAATGATCTGTATTTAAATAACACATGAACTTTACAAAGTAAGATGGTACAGATAAAAAACACTATATACAGCAAATTTTGTTTAGCCCAACCACATTAATAAAACCCTTTTAACATCCTCTGAACTATAGCAATAAAAAGAAGCAGGCCACAGCCTGGGTCAGAGCACTAAATATTTTATTCTCTCCCCTTTGAATAACATCTCTCTAGTGCCATAGGTGAAACTTAGCATTATTTCATCACTTTAAGCCTGAGGGGTAAAAAAAACAAGAGAAGGAGAAAAATGTAAAGGGGAAAGGAGGTCAGGAGAGGTGAAGGAAGGACACAATATCAAAATGTTGTCTTCTTTTCTTAACTTTTCCCTCACTTTCCTCATTTTCTTCCAGATATCACATTTGTAGCTGAATGTTAATTCTTTAGTAGAAAAACCAGATCCAAAAGTTGTGTGTGTGTGTGTGTGTGTGTGTGTGTGTGTTTCAGTAACATAAGTGGGAGGAGAAGAAAAAGAGAAAACTGAGAATGACACAGAGGCAGAGGCAGAAGAACAAAAGCAGAGAGAGAAAAAAGGGGATATTAATTGAACAAATGTCAAAGAAGATCAAGAGCAAGACAGGGATGGCCATGCTACACATGTATTCAGCATCGTATTATAAGTCCTAGCTGGAGCAATTAGGCAAGAAAAAGAAATAAAAGGCGCCCACATCTAAAAGAAGTAAAATTATCTCTATTGGAAGATAATATGGTTTTATATGTAGAAAACTCTAAAGACTCCATCAAAACACTGTTAGAATTAATAAATGACTTCAGTATAAAGTTGCAGGATATAAAACCCATACAAAAGTGTGTTGCATTTCTATACACCAATAATAAGCTATCAGAAAGAGAAATTTAAAAAAAAGATATACATTTGCATTGAAAACAGTAAAATACTTAAAAAAAATTTAACCAAGGAGGTGAAAGGCTGTACACACACACACACACACACACACACACACACACACACACAAACTATACAACTTTGATGAAAGAAGACACAAATAAATATAAAGATATTCTGTGCTCATGAACTGGAAAAATTAATATTGTTAAAATGTCCAAGCTACCCAAAGCAATCTACATATTTATTGTAATTTCTGTCAAAAATCCAATGGCATTTTTTTCACAGAAATACAAAAACAATCCTAAAATTTGTATGGAAACACAAAAGGCCCTGAATAGTTAAAACAATCATGAAAAAGAAAGACAAAGCTATGGGCACCTGGATGGCTCAGTTGGTTAAGCATCTGCCTTTGGCTCAGGTCCTGATCCCAGGATCCTGGGATTGAGTCCTGCATCAGGATCCCTGCTTAGTGGGGAGTCTGCTTCTCCTTCTCCCTCTGCCACTCCCCTTGCTTATGCTTGCTCTCCCACCCTCTCTCTCTGTCAAATAAATAAATAAAATATTCTTTTAAAGACATGTAAATGATTAACAAATGCATGAAAAAATGCTCAACATCACTTATTGTCAGGTAAATAGAAATCAAAACCACCATGAAAAATTACCTCACACCATCAGAATGGCTAATGTTAACACACAAAAAAGAATAGATGTTGGCCAGGATGCAGAGAAAGAGGAACTCTCTTACACTGTTGGTGGCAACGCAAGATGGTACAGCCACTCTGGAAAACACTATGGAGATTCCTCAAAAAGTTAAAAATCAAACTACCCTACAACCCAACAATTGTACTATTAGGTATTTATCTGAAGGATACAAACATAGTGATCTGAAGGGGCACATGCACCCCAATTTTTATAGAACAATGTCCACAATAGTCAAAATATAGAAAGAGCCCAGATGTCTATCGACAGATGAATGGGAAAAAAGAAGATGTGGATATACGATGGAATATTACTTGGCCATCAAAAAGAATGAAATCTTGCCATTTGCCATGATGTGGATGAAACTAGAGAATATTATGCTAAGTAAAATGTTAGAGAAAGACAAATACCATATGATTTCACTCATATGTGGAATTTAAGAAACAAAACATAAACATAGGGAAAGGGAAGGAAAGATAAAATAAGACAAAAACAGAGAGGGAATCAAACCATAAGAGACTTAACTATATGAAACAAATAGGATTGCTGGAGGGAAGGTGGATGGGAGGATATGGAGTAACTGGATGATGAACATTAAGGAGGGTACTTGATATAATGAGCACTGGGTTTTATATGAAACTGATGAGTCACTAAATTCTATCCCGAGATTAATAATACACCTTATGTTAACTAACTTGAATTTAATTTAAAAAAAAACAAAACTAAATGTTCTGTTTATATTTGAAAATTATACATTGTCTGTTCTTATAGGATGTAGGATTTTATATGCCTTTATGGTATTAATACTTTGTTAATCATGTTACAATCTTTTATATTTTGTGTACCTATGTGTACTTATTTTACCAGTTAGTGACAGAAAAAAAATTAAATCTCAAAAAAAAAATAAAGAAGAAGGTAAATATGTGAAGGGATAGACGTGTTACCTGATTCAGTATGGGGAATCCCTTCACAAAGTGTATACATATCACATCATCAGAGAGTGCACTTTGAATATTTTTCACAATTTTGTCAATTATACCTTACTGATGCTGGAGAAAAAAGTCAAAAAAAAGAATTCTTGTTTTGTTGCTGTATAGATAACCTTATAATAAGCACCATTCAACTGATCTTTCATATCACTTCTAAAATTAAAAAGGAAGGTTCTATGTGATTCTTGGAGCTGTTTGCAAGACATTTAACTTTGCTCATAACATAATTTTATTATAGGTTAAGGGCCAATTATTTTACTGTAGACTTTGCAAAACTGAAGCATACACTTGTCACATATTTCCTATTTAATCTTTTAGCATGTTTTTCATCTGTAAAATGAGTTCTTAATATCTTCTCAGATTATTTTAAAGTATAAAATGAGGTAGCAGATGAGAAATTATTTTCAAATTTAGAGGTCTTAGGGGCAGTTTAGTGATGCATTCATCCTTTAAAAGCAAAAATATGAACTTAGAATACAAAACTGCTGTAAGACTATTGGTTGTGTATTGAAATTGAGCCAAATATGTATTTATCTAGAATGTATACAATAAGATTTGCTTTCGTTTTTGCTTATTAAAATGCTCCCAAGCGAAAATAACTACTTATATACCTAAGTAACTAATAGGCTAACAGAATTTTACTTGGGTACCTGAAAATTACACTTCTTAATACAAACAATTTTTGGAAATTCTGACTTGGAAGAATTATACATAGGTATCTTAACATCACAACATGGCAGAAGAAGCCTAAGTTGAAATAATATTTAAAAGCCTAATAGCGCCTATTTATTTCCATGATTCACATAAAGAAGTGTAATAACCTAAATGTTAAAGTAAAAAATCAAAAGGAACTATTTGGAAAATGAAAATATTTATAGATAATTTTCACTAAGCTATTGTTTTAAGGATGGCTCTTCTTCTTCAACTTTGGAGAGAGAAAATGTGCCTGCTCCATGCACACATTGATGGAAGACTCGTCCTTCAGAAAGAATCTCTACTTTCAAGCTGCCAAGCCCCATTTGGAGGCAATTGAAGAGCAAAGAAAACAGCCACATATGGTTAATGAGTCTGTTGTTCATAGTGACCATCAGTATTTTCTCTGGCAGGAATTCCCTGCAGCAATTTTTGAGTTGGCAAAACAAACTTTTATCTCATCCCTATGTTAATAGGAGTTGCATTATCTTGTCTGCATCTACGAGACATCTCAACTTGGCAGAACCATGGGTTCCTGAATCTCAACATTGTCATAACAATTCTCATTTTTTCCCCCACAAGCCTGCTAATTCTTCTGTTTTCCTATCCACCCTGTTACCAAACACAGTAATCATGGAATTATTCTAAGCTGTTCCCCATCCTCCACAGAACATTATCAAATTGAACCAATTCCATCCCTGAATTTTCTCTCGGATTTCTTCTCTCATCTCTTTTAAGGGACTACTGTTTTAAGGTCTCTCTATTTCCTGCCAACACTGCCAGTAACTTTAACTTTTCTTCTTATCCACTCTTCTCTTACACCAATCTACTCTTCATATGTGCCAGATCCCACTAAAGCACAGTTGACTTGAGCATCTCCTTGCTGAGAAATCATTTGGAGGTTCTTTATACACATAAGAAAATCTAAATCTTTTAATAGAGTTTAAGCAGATTGTTCTTGACCCAACTCCTATATATCTGTTCAGACCAATGCCTTTCCCCTTCACTCCACACTTCATGGTTAAAACCCTGGTCACTTCAGCCCGTCCACCTTTCTCAGATGCCAGCATTCATGCAATAGCCTTTTCCTCTGTGAAGATTTTCCACAGGTTTCTCTCTTCCTAATTGGTATAAAATTAATCACTCGGTTTAACTATATTAGCTTAATCTTGTGTACATACTGCTCTAATAATATAATTATTATGAGTCTTGGCTTTGGAGTTAGGGATCCCAAGTTTGAGTATTTGTTCTGCCATGGACTTGTTTGGAGACTTGGAGCAAGTTAGTGTCCTAAGCCTCAGTTTCCTAATCTGATGAACAGCATTATCATATCTACTTCATGGGATTTTGGTGATAGATAAAAATGTGATCACTCATAAAAAATAATAAGCCATAGCTTCTGGAGCATAGTAAACACTCCAAAGATGAAAATTATTAATATTTGGCATCATAGTTTATCATAGTAATAGTTAATGCACTGATCTCCTCTGCTGGACATTTAGCTATTTAAAAGGAAAAGTAATTGCATTTTCATCATTGTATCTCCAGTCCTTTATTACACAGGACTTGGTGTATATATAAGGCAGCTGATAAATATTTACCAAATTAAAAAAGAAAATGCAATAAAAATATCAAAGGAAAAATAAAATTTAACACTCTTTCAATTAATACTTATTGGTAGCATGATCTATTGAACTGAGTGTTTTACAATATCACTAAGAAGCAAATGGTATCTTGATTCCAAAAGACAAGATAAGAGACTATAACAATAAAACACATTCTTTCTGCTACTTCTTCCAATTCAGACTGAGCAACTTTTTTTAACGGGGGGAGTGAGGGGGCGGGTAATGGGAGAGGGAGAGAGAGAATCTCAGGCAGACTCCCTGCTGAGCGTGGAGCCTGATGCCAGGCTTGATGTCACAACTCTGTGATCATGACACTGAGACCATGATCTGAGCCAAAATCAAGAGTCAGATGCTTAACCATCTATGCCATCCACGTGCCTCAAAGACTGAGCAACTTTCTGATGCAGGAATCTAGCCCACTGACATGGAAGAGACATGGAAAGGCGAGGCATTTTCTTTACAAGTTAAAAGAAATGGCTACATTGGTAGTGGGTAGAAATAAACAGTATGACACTTTTCAAAATAATATTCTTTAGAAGCATGGCATATTATCAATTTTCAAAGCCCAATTGCTGTATATATTTTGCTTTATTAATTTCCTACATATCATGTCTTTCTTTTCATTTACTTACATTACTCATGCTACATTTAATAATTTCTCTTTGCTCTGAAACTTACAATCTGTCACTTCTAGAAGATTCATAATTATTTTTATAAGACTAGAAAAGAGTTTGAAAAGTTAGAAGTGATGATATGATAGTGTTTGAGAAGATATATTCAGTGTAAAGCATCCAGTTGTGTTAAAATACATTCATCATTTAACTGCACAGATAGTGAAGGGTCAGTTTTTCATTAACCTGGCAAAGATCAGAGAACTTGGGGAATGACAAGCATTGTGTGTGTGTGTGTGTGTGTGTGTGTGTGCACGCGCATGCGTGTATGTAGGGGTGATTTATAAATTGCATGTTTGTTTTGGAAAGAAAACCCTACATCAACCTGGTGAAACAATCACTGATATTTTTGTATTCAGGAGGATTATGGAAGCATAACACATGACTAAAGTGAAATTAAAAGTACCAAAATATACTAAATTTCAAATAAAAGTTTGAGCAGTTAGCATCTCCAGGCTTATCACATCAATCCCTACAGTTTATGCATGAGAAAAGTAAGACCCAGACATGTTAAGTTTTTATGTTTAAATCAGGTTGATTAAAAGATGAGTATGTGTATATTATTAACATGTGTATTGTTTTTATCATTATGCCTTCCCTTAAATTCATACCTTAAGTTCACCTTTTTCACTTTGTGAAAGAAAGGTTCATCCACTTTTGTCCAAGAGGGCAGAGTTTTAACATCTTTTTGGATGCTGCTGAGTTAAACAAATCAAATGTATTCATTGATATAATCCTATACACGATGTTGACTGAATTAATTAGGATGATATAGAGTTTAAAAACTTATTAATCAAAAGTAGTGGAAGAAAGTAATTATCATTATAGTGGTTCTAATAAACTCACATTGGCAGTCTATAGAGTGGTTTACCAAAGGACTTGAAGCATGACGAGCATTCTGGAACTCTGGGGAGCAGAATCCTACCCAGATGAGCACTCACAACTTTTCTTGGCTGCAGTTCCCAATAACATCTCACTGTACTTCCAGTTATAGCTTCTTGGCCAACTGCAGAGGAAGCTTCCTATGCATTCCAAGAAGACTTTGCAATTTGTTACTTTATCTGCTCACGAATATCCAAGATACATAGGTAAACTTTTAAATTAGTTTTATTTTGTGCCCAATTATCACTTAAGTTGGAATTTCTTATAAATCTCCAATCTTTCTTCTTTTTTTAAAAGATTGTATTTATTTATTTGAAAGAGAGAGAGAGAGAGAAAATACAGAAGAAGAGTGAGAAGGAGAAGCAAACTTCCTACTCAGTGGAGAGCCTGACATGGAGCTCAATCCCAGGACCCTGAGATCATGACCTGGCCAAAGGCAGATGCTCAACAGACTGAGCCACTCAGACACCCCTCCAATCTTTCTTCTTGTCAAACAACTCTTCTGTCAGGTCCTTGAGCTTATATTCCTTCCCAAGAATGTGACTCCACACATGATAATTCAAAACTAGTAATTACTGAATGAATAACTGAATGAATGAATGTTAAGCTTTTGATATCTCTGAGATACGATTTAAAGTAAGATTACAATAGTAGAAATATGCCAACATTGTTTTGGTAAGAAAGGTCATTTTAATGACCAGAAAACATACCAATTCATTCTGGTTTCAATGACATCTAAGTAGCATGAGCTCCATACACTTTTAGGAAAAAACTTTTAATCACTTTTCTTCTTTAAACCAGATTCAAACCCAGCATAATAAAAAATTATTGCACAGCTTTTGTTACCCTATAAAAGTCTAGAAAATAATCATAAAGTCAAGTATGTAATAGTTATAATGCCTTGCATTTATATAGTGCTTTATAATTTTAAAGTTCTTTTTAAAAGTTATCTTATTTGATCTGCAGAACTGCCTTTTGTGCTATAGAAATATAAGTATATGATCTTTCATCTGCTATTTCAAAATACAAAAAGCTTTAAGGAGCAAAGGTTTTTTATTTTTATTTTTAAATTTGCTGCCAAAACTCATTTAAGGGTGAAACTAGTCTGAGCTTTTATGAGGATGTTATAGATCTTACTTTCCCCACTCACTATAAATATTCATGGATCATTGCAAATACATGAGTGTTTTCCTTTGTAGGATTCTGCCCAAAACCCCATTTAGTATTAAATAATATATGATAGATGCAGGACACAGTTTTTCTTAATTTGAATTTAAGCATGACTGGATTCACAAGTTTCAAATTCTATCTTGTGAGCCATTGTTAATTTGGGCAATTTAATGATGAAGAAACTAGTTCATAGTGATTAAAGAAGGATACCCAAGATCACATAGCCAGGTGATTCTCATGTCAAGTCCAGTTCCTTGATGATCTTTCCCAAAACATACTGGGTAGATAAAGAAGGAGATTTCTCATCAGTGCAATAAATACTTGGTAGAGATTTTACATCACGATAGTTCCTTTTCAAATACACTACTTGTCTATGATGAGTTGAATTGGTCAACCTATTCACAACTCCTCTGAGAAAAAAAGAAACATAGATATGTTTATCAATTTATAACTTACTAAAGTGACAGTCCTTCAAAATTTTAAGAGGATTTTACCCAGAGTGAAAGTCAATTTTTTAATGAACATAGTACAACACCTGCCAATAAATATCCAGCTAATAGTGGACATGCCAGATGTTTTCAAAATAAGCATATCAAAGGAAAAGGAATGTTTATTTATAGAGACACTATCCCATCTCTTCTACCTACCCTCCACAAACTCATAATTCTTTTTAGAGATATAAAAGTTTACAAGCCAAAATAAATTAAAGAACTTTTTAGGGGGGTATTAAGAAGTAATGCACCACTTTCTAATGTGTCTCTTATTCACCAATGGGTAACGTACCACTGGTAATAAAAGAGTGTGGATAGGGTATAATTTTATCATTAATATATGCCAATATTTCCCAGTTTTCCACTTCTAATGCTCACTATAAAACAGATTTTCTTTCTTTTTTTTAAATTTTTTTAAAAGATGTTATTTATTTATTTGACAGAGAAGAGAGACATCACAAGTAAGCAGAGAGGTAGGCAGAGAGAGAGGGGGAAGCGGGCTCCCCTCTGATCAGAGAGCCAGATGCACTCAATCCCAGGACCCTGAGATCACAACTTGAGCGAAAGCAGAGGCTTTAACCCACTGAGCCACCTAGGCGCCCCAAGATTTTCTCTTTCTTGATAAACAGAACAGAATTGGGGGCCTGTAGCATTATTGAAAGGATAAATAAATTCTTCTCTGCCTAAAATATTACTTAGAATCATATAGCTCTTTATTTTTTAAGTTTTTAAGTTTTTAAATTTTATTTTTTCAGTGTTCTAAGATTCATTTTTTATGCACCACACCCAGTGCTCCATGCAATACGTGGCTTCTTTAATACCCTCCACCAGGCTCATCCATCCCCCACTCCCCTCCCTTCCAAAACCCTCAGTTTGTTTCTCAGAGTCCACAGTCTCACACTTTATCTCCCCCTCTGATTTCTCCTAATGCTCTTTAGAACCAAAAGACATCTCAGAAGTCATCTAGGTTAAAGGGTCATCTTCTGCACTTCTATAAAGGGAAATCTTTCTCCTTGAGTCACATTTTTGCCATTTCTACTTATAAGAAATTCAAAGTCTTCCTGCAGCTTTCATACACTTTAGAATATTGTCCCTGAAAAAAAAAAGAGAATAATTCCAATCTCTTTCACATAAGAGCCCTTCAGATGGCTGAAGTCTGCTACTAAGCTCTCCATTTCCCATAAATTTTACATTCTATGATACTGTGAATAGATATTTTACTTGATTTTGTTAATTATAGTTTTTTATAGCCATGAAAATAACAAGACTGTATTGAAAGGAGAGGAGAAGTAGCAAGGTTGGATTAAAAACAAATGGCAATTATTACAATAGTAGTTTACACTTACATGATTCTGTGACTATAAGCCAGAAACTTTTTAAGTATTATTCTAAGTGTGTCCTGTGTAATAATATTTAATCTTCACAGTGATCCTATAAGCTAACTACTATTATTATTTCCTTTTTATAAAGGAATAAACTGAATCACAGAGAGGTTAACTGACTCAATCATGTTTACACAGTAAGTGGCCAAGCTGGAATTTTAACCAGGACAGTCTAATTCCATAGCCTGTATGTTTATCCTCTCTGCCATACTTTGGAACTCCCAGAGGACTAATGGAGCAAAGCAGGACTCCAAAGTGTTAAGCAAATTATCAGTCAATAACCCATATATATGAGGACAAGGAGAAGAACAGACTAGAAAATAAAATTAACACATACCATCAGATAATACAATGTAGCTAATATAGTAGTATATTTAACTTGTAATTACTCTTAAAATCTCCAATTCATGATTTGTTTAGAATAGGGTTTTTTTTTTCCTGTAGTAGGTGGATCACATGGTCTCAAAATTCTATTATTAGTAAGAAAAGAAACCTAAAAATATATTAAATTGATCCTCAGCTGCATCTTTAGTGACATCTTTATATTACATGCCATCCTCCTTTATAAAAATAATGGAATAAAAGCAATTTTACTCTCTATTATTGGTTCATTTTACATAAGGCCCAAACATTCATTACATGTATCATTATTGAGTCATTACTACTGAACATCAAAATACCCTAACAAAAGACTACAGTAACTCTATCTTAAAATCATTCATAGCCTGGTGGAAAGAACAGAGAATAAATCATTAATTACAATCCACTTTTATAAGTATGAGGGCACATGTAATCATGGATATTGTGGGAACAGAGATGGTTTAGGTAACACTGATGAAAAGAAGGAATCATTGAGCTGAGTCTTAAAGAATCTTTCAAGTTAACTATGGAGGAAAAATGGAGCAAATAAGCCTCTAAACAGAAGTAAGATATGTTACTAAGCCTAGAGGTAAGAGAAAGCATTGAGCATTGGGAAAATTGCAAGCAATTTGTTTTAGCCAGGGTGACGATGTGCCTGGACTGATTGATGGTAGATGAGTCTGTCAAAATGTGGAAGAATCAGATAACCCGAGATCTGGATTGGATGACTAAATTTAGCTTTTATTTTGCACAATATGATGAGGTATTTCAAGATTTTACTTTCTCAAATGTCTTATTTAATATAATTTTTAAAAAATTAAAAATCTTAAAATTTTTAAAAACATTTTTTTATTTTTTAAAAATTTTTAAAAACAATTTTTATTCCTAAGGATTTTCCTTTTTTATTTTGAAGGACTTCCTATATACCCTTACACAGTTTCTCATAATGTTAGCATCTTTCTATGTATAGAAATTATTATAAAATATTATAAGTATACAATTATTGAAACCAGGAAATTAACATTGATAAACCACTATTAACTAATCTACAGAATGTAACTCAAGTTTCATCAGTTTTATATTGTCATTTTCATGGTCCAGGATCCCACAATACATTAAAAAGTCATGTCTCTGGGGAGCCTGGGTGGCTCAGTGGGTTAAAGCCTCTTCCTTCAGCTCAGGTCATAGTCTCAGGGTCCTGAGATTGAACCCCGCATCGGACTCTCTGCTCAGCAAGGAGCCTGCTTCCCCCTCTCTCTCTGCCTACTTGTGATCTCTCTCTCTCTCTGTCAAATAAATAAATAAAAATCTTTAAAAAAAAAAAAAAAGTCATGTCTTTTTTGTCTCCTTTAGTTCCTCAGTCTTTGTCATTCATGACCTCCAGTTTTGGAGTACTAGTCAATTATTTTGCAGAATGTCTTTCAATTTGGAATGTTTTGATAACTTTTCATAGTTAAACTGATGTTGTGCCCTTCTCAGTGAATAAATTAGGGGATATAGGATGGGAATATGTCTTATTAATAATAATGCTAACTTAATTCATGTTAAAAGTGGTGTACACTAGTTTTCCTCACTATAAAGTTGGTATTTTACCCTTTGTATTTACAAGTATTTGGTGGGATGATACCTTCATTCTATATAAATATCTTGTCCCTTATATATATTAGCTCACCACTTTCAGCATCCAGTGAATGATATTTGCCTACAAAAATTACTTTCATGATATTCACTTAATTGTGACTCCCTGTTGCCCTGATTCCCTCTACATTTTTTAAGTAAATTCTACCACTCAACATGAGACTCAAACTCATGACCTCAAGATCAAGAGTCACGTGCTCTATGGACTGAGCCAGCCAGGCACCCCTATTTCTTCTACACTTATTGATTGGAATTCTACTGTATGAAAGGGCTGCACATTATCCTCTTACTATTTCATTAATTTATTTATATCAATAGAGACTTAGATATTCATTATTCTGTGGGTTGTATTCCATTGCTATCATTATTTTATTTTCCAAATTAATCCAGGCTTGATCATTAAGAGCATGTTCAAGTTCACGTCTATGTTTCCTTGACATGGACCATCCTGCATCCCTTTTGAACACTTCTGTACTTTCTGATATCATAAAATATTCTAAGCACATCTTGTATATTCTCTGGCCAAACCCTAGAATCAGCCATTCACCATGGAGCTTTGGAACAATTTTATTAGAGAATGGTGTTTAAAAATCAAGATCTGGAGAGGTTTTACATTATTTAACTGCATCTCTGACAGAATTATGGAATATTGGTTAATTATACAGTGTAAATAAAACTAAGGTAAATTAAAAAACTATGCTCTATGTGTGAGTAAAAGTATTTAAGAAATAGAATGAACAGAATTTGATTAAACATATCAAAACAAATACAAATAATGCAATTAAAAAAACCAACTTTTTTTAGCATGGAAGTTTATTTCACCTACCTGTCTTAACATACTGAGAGTATGGCACATCCACTTGTTCACTGAAATCTTTTCAATCCAAGGTAATATGGAAAGTACACCCTGTCTAGATCATTTTGTTCTCATTTGTTTTCATAGCCAGAAAATGAAAACAAAACAAAACAAAACCACAACACTTTAAATAAGTATGTTTTTATTCATTTTCTAACAACATAGCAGGAAAACCCTTTCTCACAGACAATTAGTTATGCTAGATAAATACATAAGAAAGCTTATTTTTGAATGCAAAGTTAAGCCCCTTTAATGCAATCAAAATCATTGGGGCCAAAAATGAAAAGAAAAATGTAAATCAGAGCTGGCAATTTGTTGGCTGACAACGGTAATAAATTTGTACTTGTGGTAGTGTTTGGTACTATTTATAGGAGTTATGAGTAAAAGGAAATGATAGATAAATCCTTCCCTAGATCTTTTGTCAGATGGATGTTCAAGAAGTACATTTATTATGGTAATAAGAGATGGAACAACCAATATTCTAAGATTGCGGGCAGCCAAGTAATGTATTTTTGTATTAGCTCTGTTTCCTTGCTTACATTTTATCCTTAACTTTAGTTTTCTGGATTGTACTACTCAAAAAGTCCTTAGACTTACTATTGTTTCAGGTTCTATTTTTGGGGAATCCAGGCAAAGATAAGCAACCAACATTCAATACGAGAAATGGAAAAGGCATAACCACAGTTAAAGGTGAAATTTTAAAAATAAGAAAATATATTTTGATAAATTTGAAAAATTATAAATTATAAGCCCAATTTTCTTTATAATACAACCTGCTAAAACTGATAAAGAAAAAAATGGAATGCCTTAATTTACACTATTGTGCATCTATCTATCTCTACATATAAATAAAAGAAACAGAATTTAAAAAATCACACATGCATGCACACATAGAGGAACTGTAAGTTCAGATAATTTTAGAAGTGACATTTGCAAAACAGTCAAGAACCAGATCACATTGCAATATTATGCAACTTATTTAGAGACTAGATAAAGAGAGAATGGTGTGCCATATTTCCAAATAAGATGGACTAAAGTAGATCATATTTGCCCTCTTGTCTTGAGCAACCAAAAATAAATAAATAAAACACAAAATACGTGAAACCATTAAAGACACTGCACATCAGCCAGTAATGGAAAGTGATTCCCGAGAGACAGAAAACAAACACTGTGAGTTCTAAATTGTCTCAACTTACTGACTTGAGAGTATTTCCAGGCCCTGGTGCAGGCAGAGGGACCCAGGAGTATCCCTGAGTTGAGCTGAGAGTTCAGGGTGACCAAAATGACTAGAGCTGGCAGGACTAAGTACCAGTGAGCAGAGCATTGCTCATTGAGCATATTCAAAATATGTCCTCTTTAATTATTCCACTGAGTACTGATCATCACACACACATAAGGAAACTACCTTAAGGCAGAGGACAGTCCAAAAGGATTAAAGGGAATAGTATTGATGCTTACATGTGATAGAGAATAGTGCCTGATCCCATTAGCTAGACTGGAAAACCTCATGACTCATTAAGTATCAGCTAGATTACTCAGAAGACTCTTGCTTCTGAAGAAGAAAATAGGCACACATTGAATCTTGGCCTGATCCCATGCAACAAATCTTAAAATCAACACCTTAAGGGATAAAACTATTTGTTCTAAGTACCTAGACGAAGGCTACAACAAAACTGAAAAAACTTTACAGAAATACAAGAATATCCAGGATCAGCAAGTTAAAATTAACAATGTCTGAAATTCAATAAAAAATATTCAGGCATGCATAAGGACAGAAAAATATGTCCCATAATAAGGAGTAAATCAATCAACCAAAACCAACTCAAAACTGTCACAGCTATTAAAATTAGAAGACTAGTACATAAAATTAGTCATTATAGCTATATCCTGTATGTTCAAAAAGTTAAATGAGATATGGAGAATATAAAAAGATTCAGTTTGGAAATTAAAACCATAATGTCTGAGATGAAAAATATATGGGATTAATGAAACAGTAGATACTAGAATATCTAGAAAAACATGGTAACTTTGAAAATAGTAATAGAAACTATCTGAAATGCAACATAGAAATAAAATGAAATTTTAAAAATAAACAGAGGTTTAGTGAACTATGGGACAAATTTATGTGGCCTAATAAACATATAATTAGAATCCCTGAAGGAGAGCAGAGAGATGGGAATATAGAAAAAGTATTTGAAGAAATAATGATTGAAAATTTTCTAAATGTTATGAAAACTATAAAAATAAGAGTTCAGTGAACACCAATCACTAAAAAAATGAGGAAAATTATACTGTGACACATTATAACAAAAATTTCTCAAAATCAGTGATAAAGAAAAAATCTTAAAATCATGCACAGGAAAAAGGACACAACATATACAGAAGAACAAACATAAAAATGTCACATTTATTATTTGAAACAAAACAGCAAGCAAGAAAGCAGAAAACATCATAAGCATAAAAAGAAAAACTGTCAAATTAGAATTCTATACCCAACAAAAGTGATCTTAAAATCATAGTAAAAAAATTAAAAACTTTAAAATTATTGTAAAATTATAGCCCCTTCATATTTTTTAGAAATATATGTCTGAAAAAAATTGATAACCAGAAAGCTCACATGACAAGAAATGTGGAAAGAAATCTCTTCAGGCAAAAATAAAAATTATTCCATGTGGAAAACTGAATATACAGAAAGGAGTGAAGTACATTGGAAATGGTAACAACATGAGAAATATGTAATTCCTGCCTAGGAGTTTAATTTTTTAAACTAATTACCTGTTTAGGGGCACCTGGGTGGCTTAGTCAGTTAAGAGTCTGCCTTCAGCTCAGATCATGATCCCAGGGTCCTAGGATTGAGCCCTGAGTCGGGCTCCCTGCTCAGTGGGGACTCTGCTTTTTTCTCTCCCTCTGCCTCTCCCTGCTACTCATGCTCTCTCTCTTGCTCTGCTGCCACTCTCTCTCAAATAAATAAATGATTTTTAAAGTAATTACCTGTGTACACAAAATTAATATTGACCTTTGTGGGGTTTGTTATGTATTGGTTCAAAATGTATGATAACATAATGACTGGGATGGGAGAAATGCAAGTATACTATTGAGTCTTCAAATTGTACACTAAATTCTATAAGGTCACTTATAATATCACACTCTACTGTGATAACTTCAGATGTATACTTACCATGATGCAAACACAGAAATAGTAAAGCAAAGGATTATAACTAATAAGACAACAAAGGAGATAAAATAGAATCATAGAAATATTTAATCTAAAAGAAGAAAAAAGAGAGGAAGGGAATAAAGAACTGTTGGAGCAAATAGAAAAATATCCAGAAGAAAGAAAACAAATCTTATCAGTAATTGCATTAATAAACTGCCTTAAAATCCATTTCAACCACAAAAATTGTTAGATTTGATAATAAAAGCAAGATTCTACTATAAGCTGTTTATGAGAAACACACTTTATATGTAAAGACAAACATGGATTAAAAATTAAAGAATAGAAAAGATATGTCATGCTAATATTAATCTAAAGAATGTTGGATAGTTATATAAATATCAGATCTATCAGAGTACAAAGCACAGAATATGACCAGAGGTAAAGAGTATCATTTCATAAAGATAAAAAATCAACTTATTAAAAGGATGTAAAAAATTTATGAACCTAAAAAATGAGATACAAAATGTTCATAACAACCTTATGGGAAAAATATTTTCAAAACTCCTACAAAAAATTAATTATCAAACTATGTGATGGAGTCCTATGAATGCTAAGAAACATATAAGCCTATCACAAAATGAGAGAAGCCTATTAGCAAGAAATTTGCAGAAGAAAGATATCCAAACAGTCAATAAATAAGTGGAAAAACAACATTTTCTTTAGGAATCAGCAAAAGTAAAACAAAGGTAAGATAGTATTTCACAATCATCTGTTAACAGTAACAACAAATAAGTCATATAATATCAAGAGCTGGTGATGATATGGGGTAATTTGAACTCTCAAGCATTTGCTATGAAGTATAAATGAGTAAAATTTTTGGAGAGGATTTATTCACGAGCTAGCTTCATTAAAAATGTACAGTTCATGACCAACCAATGCTGTACTGTCACATGTGCATGAAAAGATGTTACATAAGTGCACATTGCAACATTATTTATAAAAGAAAATTTAAAATGCAAACAACTTAAATTTACTATGAGAAGATTGTAGAAAAAGAGTCTTATCTGTACATTATGGCATACTTATAGAATGTAATATTATGTAACAGTCAAAATACCACACACACTACTAACCATGACACACACCATGTTGAGAGATTATTTAAATGCTTTGACATTTCATTATAATCTGATTTCTAACTGTGGGCAAGATTTGTCAAGCTTTTTCTTTTTAATGTATTGCAATCCTTTAAGACTAGATATCTATTAGTGTAAATTGTTACAAGTCATCTTTTCTTCTTTACACAACTAGGCAACAAATGCCTAGGATAATGTTATTCCATCCACAGAGTGACAGATAAAGACAAGTAATTCAGATTATTATATTTGAGGAGCAAATGAAAAAATTTAAGTATAGTCAAATTTTATGTGAGAGGCTTTTCAGTGGAAATAGGGGATAATTTGAGGTGATACATGATTTAGAATCCCTAATTTCAATTATATGAGAATACAGGCATAATATACTTCCAAAATATTATGTTGATTATAATCCCTGTTTTTATTCATATGTGACTAACCAGCCAACAATGAGAGAAATTTTCTCTATTACTATAAACATGATGATTATACCAATCCAATTTATTTTGTCATGGGATCTCTTCTTTGCTCTCTTAGGCATTAATATATACTGCTTGAATTATTACAAGTGGATTTCCTATTATTATTGTACAGAAACTAATAAAAACATTTTTAAAAACCCAGAAGACTTAATAGCACCTACTGCCAACTCATAATTCCTCATGAAATTTACAGTCAAAAGGGGAGCAATATTTTAAAACTATAAAGCCAATGAAATCATAAAAATTCTAAAATATAAATCTTTGGTTTTCATAGGAGAATACAATTACTCATTATCCATGCCCCCTAGTGGCAGTTAAAGATTTTAATTGAATATTTTTATCATCAGAAATCTTGGCAAAGAAATACAAGATGCATAGATTCTACCTGTTGTTAAAATACAAATAAAAAAACATAAGGACCTATTTTACATGAAGACGATTTTGGCAGATGCACGCCATCACAATAGTACCATGCACATCTACTTGCCACCACCAAATTTATTGAATCAGTGTCTGTCTCTGTAATCTGACAGACTTATTTAACCTGAGCAAAGGTGAAACTTGAGCATGATACATGTGGAATTTAGATATAAATTTAATTTAAGCATCCTTATAAAGAACTTGACTAAATAAATAAACTTTCTTACAAAAATGTGAATTTGAACATGCTATTTATTAAAAACATAAAAGAGTTTGGTAGTCATAGGTCACTTAAATCTCATTTTTATGAGAGAGAAGTTGAGTTTCCACATATAATTGCTATATTCAAGTTCTAAAGTTTACTTTAATTACAATGTATTCTTCTAAATGTTATTTCTTATTGCAAAGGCAGCCACATTCTCTGACTTTGAATTCTATGCTAAATTAGGCAGCACTTGTGGAATCTGCTATGAAAAATTCTAAACACCCCTTGTTTTATTGGACAGAATTGCATTCATCAGTGAATGAGTCATTAAGACATGTATATCCACCTCAGCTGTGTTATTGAAAGAGCTGAAAGCTGATGGCAAAAACCAAACCCCTCCAATACTTCAAAAGTGGACATGTGTCTTTTTGTAGTCCAAATCTGCATAATTGATTATACCGACAAAGTGAATTTTTATTAGCAATCTTAAAAGCAATTTTCCCTTCCATGACTTTTTAAAATTTTCATTAAATTCATATAAAAGATTATGTAGGAAATACATTAATATTTTAAAAGTTCTTTATTGATTTTTTATCATGTTATTTTCTTTTGCTTTAGAGAGTATGAATCCTACTTAGATTTTGAAATCTGTTGCAGCTTCTAATAGTTCTCCTACTAGAGGCTAAATTGAGAAACTATTTCAAATTGCCAAAGTTATTATCTATCAATATACAATATTGAAAAAAAGACTATAAAAGTAAAAGTGTAAGCCCATCAAAAATATGTTTTGATTTATATAATGATAGTCAAGGTATGAAAATTTAGATACCTTTCCATCTAAGCAATTGGTATGTATATTCCAGATACATCAACACACTACAGTTAATCCTCTATGTTTTTCCTTGTGCACCACACATAGGTGAAGCCATGTGATGACTGACTCTCTCTGCTTGACTTAATTTCACTCAGCATCGGAGGGGGAGATGAACCAGGAGGGACTGTGGACTCTGAGCAACAGACTGAGGGTTTTGGAGGGGAAAAGGGTGGGGGTTGGCTGAGCCTGGTGGTGGGTGTTGAGGAGGGAACGTACTGCATGGAGCACTGGGTGTGGTACATGAACAATGAATCTTGGAACACTGAAAAAATAAAA
>CM053616.1:32260963-32282811 GCA_028646535.1 Procyon lotor | reverse complement strand
TGACTTAATTTCACTCAGCATCGGAGGGGGAGATGAACCAGGAGGGACTGTGGACTCTGAGCAACAGACTGAGGGTTTTGGAGGGGAAAAGGGTGGGGGTTGGCTGAGCCTGGTGGTGGGTGTTGAGGAGGGAACGTACTGCATGGAGCACTGGGTGTGGTACATGAACAATGAATCTTGGAACACTGAAAAAATAAAATTAAATTAATGAATTAAAAATACCTAAGAAAAAAAATAAGACCTAAAACTTATTTCAAAATGGTGAAGCATAGTGAGAATGGCCCTTGTTTGTACAACATTTTATTAATTTTATGCTACCTTTAGATTCCCGACTTCTTGCTCTACATTACATTTTACACCATGCTATAGAACACAGTTCAGAAATGGTGGAAATCCTAACCAATGTACTGGGGAACTTTGTAACATTCTCTGCAGTCCCTGTCAATATATAAGAGCTATTTATCAGAAAATGGCTTATAAAGTCCAAATTGCTAGAATGAACTTTACACAGGCAGCTCTTAACATGCAACTGGGATTCATTCACAAACATTGCACACCATCTTGGATGCCATGTCCCATCCTTCCAGTCTTCTAGCCATCACCTCTGCCCTCTGCTATTATCATTTCCACTGGGCTGCCTACACAGAGGTATTTCCTCTAAGTGTCTTCCCTTTACATTTTCTTCATTACCAAAACTGCAAAGAAGGTATTTGAGGTATGATGTGCTGCCCTGGAAAAATTGCACTTTTTTATGTTATTCAATTCTCCCTCTGTCTACCTTCCTTTCAATCTGAGACTGCTGGGTGAAAGTTTCTCTATCTTAATCTGTATGTTAAAACTGCTCTCACTGACAATTGTCTTATCCATCTCCCTTCCTTGGCAGAAATTCTTTGTCACAGTTCCAACTTTCATGCTTGCCCCTCTGAAAAGATGGCTAACCAAATGAAGAGAAGGGCAGAAGACGGGTGGTGACCCGGTGTCCTCTACTCTGTTCTCTTACAATACCAAATTTCTACTCCAGTTACTATAACTGGGATGAATGTTACTTTAAATTTTCTTATAAGAAATGAAAAAAAATAAAAATAAAAAAATTAAAAAAATAAAAAAATAAAAAAGAAATGAAAAAAATATCCACAGTACTGTTTCTCCTTTGCAATCATTATTTTCCTGTTTCTATATCTTTCCTCCTATTTTCTGATATCCAGTGGGAGATTTAAGGGATTAGATTATCTTTTAATCTCAGTTATCCTTCTGAAACTTTCTTACAGTTTTTATGTGGAACTAATCTGTTAAGACAATGATATGTACATTATTCATTCATATATTTCATGCCTTTAATGCCTTAACTGGATGGTGATACTTTAAAGAAAAAAAATAATAGGTTTGGTCCCATTACACTTTGTTGTATCTATACACTTTACTGACTCTAACACAGATTAAAAAGCATTTCTGGATTTGTCTAGGAATTTAAGCCCATTAATGATACAATGTTTGATTGTCCTTAGAATAAAACTGACAAATTGAGAGTTGCCCTTTTCAGCAGGAGATTTTTCACCAACCATTAAATAATAGTCTTATCAACTTTCTATTTCTTTTTTTTTTTTATTTTATTTATTTATTTTTTTCAGTGTTACAAAATTTATTGTTTTGCACTACACCCAGTGCTCCATGCAGTACGTGCCCTCCTCAATACCCACCACCAGGCTCACCCAACCCCCACCCCCCTCCCCTCCAACAAAAGACCTGAGCATTTTTGGCATAAAAGAGTATCTTATCTTTATTCTCTAAGTATGAGTCTATTGACACTAAGAAGCTCAATAGACTCAATGATGGGTTTCATTCTTCAATTGAAAGTCATGATTTTCTGTCTGTGTACCACTTACTACTAAGAAGTTTCTTAGAATCTGACCCTATACCCCTGTAGCTGCTGAACCACTATGCTATAATCTGAAAATAATACCTGAAATTACTTATCCCTGAACAGTAAAAGCTTACTTTATCACCTTCTTTACATAAAAAAAAATACATAAATTAACAAAGGTTTTGTGAAGTCACTAGTCCATAATAACCTGTTTAAAATTTTCTATGATCTGGCTTAGTTGATGAAAACTGTGATTTAATTCTTCATTAAGGGGAAACGAAACTGAACTTTAGCCACATAACAGGAAGGACTCGGGAAAAGTTGCGTTGATTTACCCGAGAGCTCTGGCAGGATCATGAGGAGCTAAGAAATGGAACTTAATTACGCATGAGTAAGGAAGAGCCAAAATTCACAGTAGAATCACGCGTCGGTGATTTAACTCTGGCTGGAAGTTTCAGGGGCTTGGAAATAACTTTATGTAGGCATGTTCTTTCCTCGGGACTTTTCTTTCAAGTTTTTATATATCTGAAAACAGTTCTTCCACTGTTAAAGTAGGGAAGAAGAATCTTAATATTCTTTCTTTCATTAGGGAAATCTTTCATTTAGGGAAGAAGAATCTTAATAGAACTACGGATATGGAACCATCTTTATCTTAGCAGTAAAATCTTCTGATAGGAGAACACACTGTGTTGGGGGTAAGGGGAATAGGGTAGGTATTTTGAGAGACATACACAGAGACTGTGTCTCTACCTCCTGGCTCCAGGGTAATCTCAGAAAGCTGGAAGGAAGCCTTTTCTTTGTTCCAGAAGGGAGGATGTTCACAGAACATTCAAAAGGGATGGAGGAAAGGGGGCCTTTGAGGGAAATTAGGATTGTATTTTTTTGTGCAACCTAAATTCTTATCCTTTTCTTCCCCCATAATTCTTTAGTAAAATCTACATTATTCACCAGTACTTTGCAAAACCACCTTTTTAAAAGGTGACAAAAATGTTGTTTCAGTGTTGGCACAGAGGGAAAAAAGGGGGTGCCTCCAGGGCAGCCAACCATAGCTGGATTAAATGTAGCATGAAATAAAGAGATTGTTAAAAAGCAGCAAAGAAAAATCTTGAGTCTCAAACTCTGTTTGCCTGGATTTGCAGGAAAGCTGAGAGCTGGAATATTCTCTCAGCTTGGACAATAAGGTCATTAAGAGCTTCTCTTAACAAGTGGGGCAGACACAGGATTTGTGGTGACCAATACTGCAAAAAGCATTCCTGAGAAGGCCACAGAGAAATAAAAAAAAAAATCAGGATGATGGTGATCAAGATGGTCTTCAAGTCCGTCTCAGCTTAACTAAACTTTAGACAGATTTCTTTCTGTCTATTACCCCCTGATCTCCCTTTTCTTAGAGCATTTACTTTAGAAAACTTGTAAATTCTCTCTCTGCCTCTTTGAAAAGTATGTATACCTTCTCTTCATCTCTTGTAAGTTCTACAACTCAGGAAATGTCTTTTGCAAGGACCTGGAAACCATCTCTTCAAAGTGTAAACATTGGGATGCCTGGGTGGCTCAGTACGTTAAGCATCTGTCTTCAGCTCACGTCATGATCACAGAGTTCCTGGATCAAGCCCATTGGGCTTCCTGCTCAGCAAGGAGTCTGCTTCTCCCTCCCCATCTGCCTCTGCCCCTGGCTCATGCTTGCTCTCTCGGTCAAATAAATAAATAAAATATTTTAAAAAGTAAATCAATAAATAAAAATAAATGTTAAAGTCACACCCCTATCTTCTAGTCTCTGTGGGAAGTCAGAAGCCTAACTTGGATGGGAGTCAATTAGCAAACACAGATGATCTCATCATAAAAACATTTAAAACTCAAGAAAGTCTCCATGCACTCTACTTATACACGAGTATATAAGTGTACTCATTGACCAATTCCTCATAATGTAATCCAAGACTTTTCTGCTAACTCACCCCAGGACTTAGAACTGCTCCATCCTCTGTTACAGCAGAGATGATTATCCAGACTTGGTCTGCGTCCTCTCTCCTATTGCTGGCAATAATATTGAAATAACAACAACTTCTGTATACTTGCCTTGTCTAGTGCAATTTTTTTCTTTAACAATGGGTAATTAGTTCTGGAAGGATACCAAACACATACGTAAGAGAAATGAGTTTGAGAAAAAATAAGTGAGAAAATAACCAACTATTTATAACCAAGCCTTCTTGTTTTTAAATACTTGTTATAATGCAAAGCTATATTATAGAACATTTTTAGAGGTTATCATCTAAAAAATTGTTCAACTCCATTTCGAGATCTAATCCTGCCTGGAGCTCCATGCAGGGTGGAGACTACTTGGAATTCCCTCCTCTGGTCCACTCGTGCTCTCTCCCTCTCTCAAAAAAAACAACAACAAAAATACCAATAGTGGTTCTGAGCTTTAATTAAGTAATGCAGGTAATATTTTTAGCACAGTGCTTGGAACTAAAAGATTGTGAAAATTTAGGCAAGTCATCTATCTTCTATGAACCTCAGTTCATCTCATAAAAAGGGCTAGTAATACTGTCTATTTCCTAAGGTAATTGTGAAGAATGAAGGAGATAGTGTGTATAAAGTACTTAGCAGATTATTCAGCACATACAGCTTACTAAATTTTTTGTTGAGTTTGTATTATTTAATGGGACCCTAGGATCAAAATGAAACCAAGTTCATCACACCCATGTAGACTTAGAAGTTGCTACTCACAGCAACTTGTATGTAGCAGCTCTGCTACTGGATTTGCTTTCTAAGCCTACCCACCAAAGTTCATTGATACTTTCAAAAGTCCTTCTATGAGCCTGAGGTTCTAGTAGAGTTCAAGCAACTAACTTCTTCATTCACAACTTAACTAAAGGAAATCACAGGGAATGAGGTTCACTGTGATGAAGAAAACATATTCTGGGCCTTGGAAAGTCCATAATGTGCAATATGTGTTTTCTCAAAAGTTCCTTTTGGGAGCCTACCCAGGTAGACCAAATTCTATCTGCCCAACAACTTTCTTCAAGCCCTCCTCCATCACACTTCCTCAAATACTGAGGTTTCTGGAAAATCCTGCAAACTACCAAAGAGCCTATTATCAGAACTTCTCTAAATTGTTTCCACTTAAAGGACAGGGATATTCAATCACTTACTCTAGAGTTCTTCCAGTTTCCCTAGGCCTTGGTTGTGCATGGAGATGGAGTCTTATTAAAAGGAATAACTTCATTTTTCCTGACCATTGCCTTAATATTTCTGAAGAAAGGTTACTGTTCCCATGACAATTTTCCTCTAAGTATTTCTTTGGTTCTGTGATTCCTCATAAATGCTCAACAGTGCATTTATTATTCCTAGCACCATACTGCTTGGGGGATGGGGTGGTATGGGGACTCCTTCTGAGCACTGAAGAGTCTCCCAGTATGCTACATGATGACAGTGTCCCTCTGGTGACTTCTGTGGTTTTAGCCACTTACAGTTCTCTGACAGCAGCATGAGGTACAGTGGGGCAGGGGTTGGCGGGGAGTAATACTTGGTTTCTACTTTTTCACTGTAGTTTATTAGTAGGCCCTCATGGTTGTGTTTCTTCTGCTCCCACAGTATTGGGTCTTGGGCCCATAATTCAATAATACCGAAAATGATATATTTGAAATATGTATTCTTTTTAGAAAATCATGTTTAGTATTTATGGTTTATTCTTCCCTCTTGTTGAAGGAATTTCCCTCAGAGACTCCTCATTTCTCATGTAGCTAGAACACTGGCAACAACCCAAGATTCTGGTCTTCTTCATTTTGCTACACATACCCAGGCTCATCTGATTTTCACTTGGTCTCCGGAGGAGTACATGAAAACATCAAAACTAAAATTGTGGAATTTTTACTACCTACATTTAAATGTAGAGCAATGGTCACCTTATTTTCAAAATTTCTCTCATTACATTACTTCATGTTTTAATTTACATTATCTAAACCTCATAGATTTCACCATTTAACTGGTTTTTCTTATTAAACATTCACTTGCATTCTCTACTCAACTATAATTCAATTTGATTGTTTTCATTTCAACTTTGAAGATATATTTATAATTTTGAATTCAACCCAGACACAAAAATGCCAATATTAAAGCTCATATATGGGCTGACTAATAATAATATTGTGCTAGTAAAATAAAGATGAACTCTCTAAAAATCAAAAAATATTGCTAAATCCTCTTTTATGATATTTTTTGGTTTCTTTTTCATGAGGAACTTAAGTGTATCTGCTGTTAGCAAATCACTTTGTTATATTTTATCATACTGACAATTGACCAGATTATTCTTCATGTAAATATGCATAAGTGACTGCACTCTCAGATTTTACATTTGTGCCAGATATGTAGAAAAAAAATGGAGCATAAAGAATTTATAGTTTTCAAAACATAAGTGTATCTTGAAAATATGCTTTACTGACTTCTCTCAGCATTTACCTGGCATCAGCAAGGTAGGCATCTAATTTGCTTGCTGTATCTAAGCATGTGCCCTAATGCTCCAAAAAATATACTCTGTAGAAGGTGGAAAGTTACCCTTTACTGTTGGAGAAAAGTAATATTAGCATCTTCCAATATGTGTTTAGAAATGGAACTGGTATTTTACATGATATTTTCAAGTTTTATGGAAAAGAAGGGTTTTAAGAATCAATTAACATTGCATCTCCCAATGCAACTTAACACTTTGCTTCTCTGCCAGGTAAAATCAAAGTTTTTGGATTAAAACAATAAATAAAAGGCTAACCTCTAAAGAATAATATCTCTTAGCAATTCTAAATCAAATATATTTTGTCACCAAGGAAATAACATACTTTCAACTTGTTTTTCATACCAGATGTCCATTTAGGCCCATTTCCAATGCTGAATAAATTTCAGAGACATCAATGGATACTAATTAAGCTGATTCCACGCACAAAGGTTAGCATCCATGTCATAAAAATTTAAGAAACTCAACAAATAAAACTGAAGTGTAAATTCTTAAAATGACACGGATGAAAAGAACTGTGGAAATTAAAGAAGTAAATCCTGCAATATCATCCTAAATCCTAAATCAGCAAAGCATGAAATCCTAGGTCTTGAAAGGATTTTGAAAATGTATTTAACCCAGCAACATTCCTTGAGCTCCATTCAGACCCACTTTTGCTTTATGGTTTACACTGTGCTAATCACATAATTTCATTTAATCTTCCCAGTAACCCATGGAAGTAGATATTATAATTACTTAGCAAGTTGGTACGTGGCAAGGCTGGGACATAACTGCAACCTCCAGTTCCATCTTCTGCATTCTTTCCATTATATAATACAGGTGACAATTTATCCTGTCTTTATTCAGCTCCAGTGACCAAACTGTAATTACCAAGAATTATGCACCATCTGTTATAATAAATATGTACAGATTTAGGCACGGAGGAAAGGTAACCCAGCCCAAGGGGCTTTTTGGAATCTTGACTGTTGAAATAACACCTGAACTCATTGACGAATAAATAAAATATGATCAAAGGGGAAAGGAGGCTAATCAAGTTTGGGATTGGAAACTTGGAATCAAAATCAGAAATTTCTGGTATTAACCCTTCTTCCCCATTCAGCTACTATTGATTTAGACTATACTTAGTTAGGTAAGGGCAAATACAAATTAGAAATAAAAGGCCTAATCCTCCCTGTTAAAAATAAGGAAAGAGATTCCCCTCACCTTCTTTCTCATACTATTTATTGTAATATGTTCTTACTGTCTCTGGAAAATTTGTACATCCATAAAAGCTAACTTAGACTTTTACCATCTTCAGGACCCAGGAATGTCTTTCCCAAGTACCTAGGAAATATCCATTAAAAAGTAAACATCAAGAAAAATAGCACTTTCATATCCCAGTTTCTGTGGTAGGGTATTTATTTTAATAGTTATATCCTTATTTTATTTTCCATTAGAGCAACTATAATTACTACTTCAAAACTATGATTTTATGGGCATTTGTCCCTAATTTGAGAGTTCCCTAGCTTAAGGCTAAAAGGATATAGTAAGATAGCTTATATTAATTTAAAGAAAAATATTGTTATATTTCAATAAGACCAAAAAAATTATAATTTAGTAAAATACGGCCAGTAAATTTTAAATCAGACTTTTATGCTCCTCAAAGCCCTAATTAATATATCTGGAGGAAAAAAAAGGAGAAAAAGGAGAAATGAAATAAATTTGAAATCATTGTATAGAACCTACAATTTTTAAATTGAGGTTATGCTTGTTTTCTAATAATTTAGATTACTAAACAAGACCTAAACACAAAACCTAATTAACTGTTATCATATAAGAGAGCTATTTTGATTCTACCTTAAAAATTCACTGTGATTCATAGAAAGCTAGTGTGTACAGGACTACATAGAGGTCTTTTATTGAGCACAATATGGTGGGTCTGGTTATTTTTACAATTGTTTAATATTCATTTATTAATTCATCCATTCATTAATTGATAAATATTTTTTGAACTTTTCTTACCTTTTTATTGAAATATAACACAAACGTATAGTCACAAGTTTTACAGCTCACTGAATTATCATGAAATAAACACACTTTGGTAACCACCATCCAGACAAGTATCTTTGAAGTACACTACTTTTCCTCTGAAAAGTCATCACTATCCTGATTAGTATTGCTTGACTCTTAAGTTTTATATAAGTGGAATTATACAATATATAATATTTTGGGTCATGAGTAGACCACAATTTCTCTCTCAGCTCTACTGTTTTTGGATTTGGGATGTGTCCACTTTGAGACAATTATGATTAATGTTATTGCAGACATTCTTGTACATGTCTTCCAGTGCACATGTGAATGCATTTTTGGGGCACACCTTGTTGTGGAATCACTGTGTATGTCAGTGTTTAGCAAATGTGGACAGTGTTTGGTAAGGGTCTTACATTCACACTCTCAACAAGGCTTCAGAAAGCTGCTGCTTCACATCCTGGCCAACTTTGCAGGTTTTGCCACTCTGGTGGTGCTCAGGGCCATCTCGTCATGCTTCCAGTATGGTTCCCTGAAAAGGAGATCTATCCATCTGTCAGTTGGCCTTTCCCCTGCCCTCGTTTTTAAAGTACTTTCTAGCCTCTTGCCCATTTTTTAAGTTGGGTTGCCAATCTTTTTTTTTCACTGATTTGTGTTTCAGAAATCAGGTCCTATCCTAAAATTTTAACCCCCTTCCCCTATTTTGCCCATCCTTCCCACCCCCACCCCTCTGAGAACCACCAAATTGTTCTCTGTGTTTATGAAGTCTGTTTCTCTTTCAATCAACAGATATTCTTGAGTTGCGATTATAAGCCAGACACTGATCTAGTACTGGGAATATAACGATGAATGAGAAAGACGTAGAACTCTGCCCACATCTAGTATGGAAGACATGAAAATAAATAATTGGATGTCTACTTTGTTATGAAATATTACTGAATTTTGAATTATTTATAGATTTTATACTTATATTCATTCTATTCTCATTGGAATGGTTATCATGTTAGTAAATTTTTTGACAAATATTTTGATGTAAATAATGCATTTTTGATCAATAAGGTCAAACTTAAAGATTCCAATACATGGGCATAGACTGTTTTTAATATGGATACTTATAAAAGATAACAGTTAACTGATATGTAGCATATCAGTATTGGCTAACACTTCTTTTTCAGTATAAAATTTCACATAGCCTAAATGCTTAGGAATGTGGGTTTTCAGTATTAGAATCTCAGTTGTGTTAACTCAGGAAACATCAGCTACATCTGCTCTTTCTTGTCAATGTTGCAACCACCTTTGTTTTAGAGCTTCTGTCCAAATCATCTTTTAATCAGTTCTTATTTAAAAAGCAAAGAATACTTCTTCATCTGCTGGCTTCTTAAAAAAGCACAATTTCTTTCTTCTAAAGGACTCAAAACAATGATCTTTTAGTCCTTTGTCACTCTGCTATAGCTGTCTAATTTTGATTTTAGATTTCTTCACTTCAGCATGAATACAAAAATTTATAAGCTCATCTTTATTTTCAGTTCTCTAGAAAAATAGAAGCTCAAACAACTGCACCAAATTTAAACAGAAAAATAGGGGTGACACAACTTTGTACAATGAAATTCTGATTTGGTAGCACTGATGAATGAAAAAAATCCATTTGAGAGTATTTCAGAGGATCGATGGATATATTGTAGTGCCACACTACTACCATCCTCTCAAGTGAGAAAAAGTAATTTTATTTAAAGAGCTATCTATCATAGAAATAAACACAACTGATAAGTTATTTTCTTAATTGCCATTATTTCTACCATAAAGATTTCTTTGCCAAGAAACCAATTTTAGGAAAACTTAAACTTTAGGTTTGGGTTATTATTTCTGCTCACTGACTTCAGCTTACCTTAAGGTTTTGGTTTGGATTCATTTCTTCAGTTTGCTCACTACAGTATTTGGATTTTTGTAATAATTCCATCACACACGGTAAATGGTGGGAGGGCACAAACTGAGAGACTAGATAATGAGCTACACTATTGATTTCACTCAGGAGAATTATGATAATTGAAAAAATTTCTGTCAGGGGCGCCTGGATGGCTCAGTGGGGTAAAGCCTCTGCCTTTGGCTCAGGTCATGATCTCAGGGTCCTGGGATGGAGCCCCGCATAGAGCTCTTTGCTCAGCGGGGACCCTGCTTCCCCCTCTCTTTCTGCCTGCCTCTCTGCCTACTTGTGATATCTCTCTCTGTGTCAAATAAATAAATTAAATTTAGAAAAACTTATAAAAAAAAGAAAAAATTTCTGTCAGAAATTGCCAATGCAATGAATTGAGAGATTGACTGATGTAACTTTCCTAAAAAAAATCCCCAATCACTAGGATAACAGTTACGCATACGTGGTAATTAAGGTATTTTTTGTTTAAGTAAAGATTGTCATCAACCTTTTGAGATTCACAACATAACGCGTAGTATGTTAAATCTAAATAGGTGTTATGGTAAGTGCTGTGAAATGTGTAAGCCTGATGACTCACAGACATGTACCCTGGGGCAAATAATACATTATATGTTAATAAAAAATAAAAAAAAATCTAAATAGGTGTGATCAGGAGAGCCTCAGTCATTTAGGAAGCCTTCCTGGAGGAAGTAAGACCACATATGGGTGAAGAAGTAGCAGGAGACGGGGGCAGGGAGGTGAAATAAATGAGTTTAAGAGGTACAAACTTCTACTTGTAAAATAAAGAAGTCATAGAGATGAAAAGTACAGCGTAGGAAATATAGTCAATAATATTGTAATAACATATGATGATGGCCACTATTTTTATAGTGGCGAGCACTGAGTAATGTATAGTATTAATGAATCCATATGTTGTACATATTATATGTACATTGTATGTTAATATAAACTAAAACTAATATAACATTGTATGTTAATTATACTGTGGAAAGCTTTATAAATATCAGAGGGCATAGCAATGTTGACAAAATGTGACAGAAAAAGTAAATATGCTCAGAGCACAGGGTTTCTGTAGAAAAGTGGTGCTGTTTTAAAGGCTGGGTTAGAATTTTACATAAAATGCTAAGAAACAATGTAATATATAGCAATGGAAAACGTGACTTTTTAATTTTTTAGCTATAGAATGAATTTAGAAGCTAAATACTTTTTATGGGTTATCAAAGTGATACTTCTAAATTATGATGTTTGAGCAAAACTTACTTATTTTTTTCTATTCCTGGATATTCTAAGAGCATGTATTAACTGAGTGCTTTTGCCCAGTGATAGGATTGTTGTTTCGTGATGGAACTGACTAAGTGGACAGGGTCAAATTCTGGCTTTTGAAAATCAAACTCATTATAATGAACAGACTCTATTTTGGGCTTGAGCCATAGGCTGAGAACATGGCTATCCTGTGGATGTGCATATCAACTCTGTTTAGGAACTCAGAGCCACAGAAGCTACGAGCTACAGTGCAAAGTCCTAAATCCACAACACAGTCATTGCCCACTCTAGCTTTCAGAAAATAAGTATTTTAGAATAGAGGCTTTAATAAAAAAAATTGGAAAAAGAGGCCGTATGAATGAAAAATCTAGAGAGATTAAAGAAGAAAGAAAAATATCCCCAAACATGAACAGGATGTGAAAGATTTGGAGAGCTCTGACAGCATGTGTGCAAAAGCAGATAATAGAGATAAATTCTGTTCAGTATAATGTTGGTGAACTGAAGGATAAACAAATCTTATTAATTTAGAAAATTTCCCTGATAGGAAAACCTTCCTTGCTAGAGCAGTATTTCTACACTGCTTTGATATCTTAAGCCAGTGAAAAATATTCCTGATCTCCTATCCCCAGAGTGGAATGAAACCAGAAGAAATCTCTAAAAGGCAATGTCTCCATCTCCATAATAACTATGCACTTACAATTTCACCATTTTCTGCTCATCAACACAGTCAGAACTTTAGATTAGTTCATGCAGAGAGCCTCATTCCCCTCAAGTCTTGGCACAAGAATCTGGACTTATCTTTGTGTTGCATAAAGGTTTTCCTGACAGACTGCTACCCTAGGGGAATCCAATATCCCAAATGTAAGGCCCTGATTGAACCACCTGGTCTCAATTTCAAAATCTTCAAGTTAATATCTATAAAAAATTCAAAGTTTTGGATAATAAATTGTACAGGCCAAACTTTCCAAGCTTCTGAAAGGAAATAGGGAAAGGGAAAAAAATCATTTAACAAACAGTTATTGAGCTTGATTAGCATAGAAATAGTCCTCCATATAAACCTCATATATATCTCATCTTGTAAAGTTTCTACTTTGTTCAGTTTTTAATATTTGCTATTATAGTCCTGATTACATGCCAGAAATTTCCATTTAGGTTGAAACAGAATTTTATGAATATGACTTGTGTCCAGGACCAATTTGGAAGGCAGGAAGTAATACATCTATAGAGGCAAATTTTTCATAGGGCTAGAGAGGGAAGAAATTCTTGCCACTAAGAGCTAACACAGAAGTTCACCTTTTAAGATGCATGGATGACCTCAGAGATCAGTATAGGACCTCCCCAGCAATCATGTAGACTGAGATATGGAATTGAAGATCCCTCCAGTTACTTTCTTGCACATCTCTAAGGTATTCAAAGACATAGCATATCTGAAAGTTATTTCCCTTGATTAGGTCCCAGTTCTGCTTCTTAGGAGGGGCTTTCAGCCACTTTTGTCATCATTTTTGTCCAGTTCTAAAGAGATTGTTAGAGGATATACCCTCTGTTTTCTTAGCCTAATTTCTGCCTGCAAAATTGGGGACCTCAAAGTTATTTTAGATATTAAACAATTTCAGTCCCCTTTAGCCTGGCTGATGATACTTTAACCAACTGTCCCCAAATATGAGTTGATTTTTTATTTACTTGATTACAGTCAACAGCATTTACAAAAGTGAAAAATTTGTGTGTTTTATTATATATTCCATTTCCATGAACCACAGTTATAAAGGCCACAGACCTTTGCATACTTTGAGTAGCATTGACCCATTAAGAATCTTTGGGACTATGCTTTCCAGAGGCCCTTTTATTATTCCCTGCAAGACATAGTAGGTGCCACTTAACTCTTCCAAATGTCTTAAGAAAGCACAGGAGGGCTACTTCTTGATTTGGTCTACACCCCTAAGCTATATCTTAAGGGCCCTTGATTTTATCTCTGCCCAAAGCTGTATCTTTCTTAATTTGAGAATATTTTACTATTTTGCAAGGTTACAGAGGCTGAAGAATTTTAAGGAGTTTTATAAACAGTATGTTATGGAAGCTCTCTATTACCTCCTCAGTCTATTTACTAACTGGGTAATTCTTTTCTATCTTCATGTGTCACTTTTATTGCCTTATTAAATCCATCTAAATGAAGTTATATCTCTCCTTCTGCACTCTGCCTGGAGTCCATCTTGCCCAAATCTAGAAATTAATTGCATCTGATATCAGTCTTCTAGAGGATCACAAAGGACAGCTTTTCCAACTATTTCATGACTGTATCATATTGGCTACCATTTTCTAAGCCTCTTATGTCAGCTTTTTTCTAAATTGCCATCCAGGCTTAAAATCAATGCCATGCATTTTAGTTTTGTTTGTTTGTTTAAGATTTTATTTATTTATTTGACACACACAGAGAGGCAGAGAGAGGGGCAGAGAGGCAGGCATAGAGAGGGGGGGAAGCAGGCTCCCTGCTGAGCAGAGAGCCCGATGTGGGGCTCGATCCCAGGACCCTGAGATCGAGACCTGAGCTGAAGGCAGAAGCTTTAACCTGCTGAGCCACCCAAGCACCCCATAGTTTTTTGTTTTATTAGCACTCCAAGTACCAATTTTTGCATCAGATAACTTTTACTGTGTAACAACCATAAAATTCAATGATACACCAAAACAATAATTTACTTCTTACACATCTTACTAGGTTGTCTCTACTTTTATCAGTTGTGTTCACTCACGGCAGTGGACCTAATGAGTTTTTTGGGTTCATCTGGGTAGTTCTACTTCAAACAGGTCTGTGGATTGGCTCTACTACATGATTTGCACAACGTCCTCAGACCAGCAAACTAGCCAGGCTGTGGTATTCTCATGGCAATAGGAAAGGTGCAGAAGAACATGTCCATAACATTTCAGTCCCTTCATGCTGAAAAAGCTCTTGCTTTTAGCATCCCATTGGCCAGACCAAGTCATCTCATTATCTAGCCCAGAATCTAAGGGGGAAAATATACTTTGTGTTTTGTGGTAAGAATGGCAAAATTACATGGAAAATGATGTATATTGAGGAAGGGATGATATCTACTTTACTACAAAAGCACTTCAGTAGAAAAGATAATGAATTTGGTACATTTTATACTCAGAAACACATATAAATAACCAGAGTATATCCAGGAAGCAACAGAGGTCAAAGACTTGGTGATATCAAAGCCAGAAAAGTAGATTTGAGCAACACTGGTATATAAGTATGTAACAATAATGCAGCTCACACACTATCACAAGGATAAAAAGATCATGTTTTGGACTAAATACAAATGTATGGGGGTAAATAGCAGATAAGAAGGCAGAAGAGGATGCTAAAAAAGACTGTTCACATATGAAGTACCATTGACTGTATGGTGGATACCAGAAATAAAAAAGAATTTGAGAGAGAAAGAAGTCATAAAGTGTGTAGAAAAGTAAATAAGACTGAAACCTAGAAACAGATAATTACATCTGACAATTAAGAGGTTCAATGTCCATGTTACACATCTATGAAATAATTGCATAATTTATACATGGTTTAATCATATCTAAATACATGTATCATAGCCTCTGACTTTAGGGCTGCCTGCCCTAAGACCAATTTAATAAACATAAGATCTTGTTCATCAAATTCCTGGGGGCAAATTAAATATTAAGCTTCTTTGATATCTATATCTAAGAAATTCTCATAATTAGATGTATGTGGAAGGAGAGTAATCCAAATTACAAAGGCTAAAAAGAATTAGTCTGGCAATGCCTCTTCAGCCTGTCTCATTTACAATATGAGTAATAAAAAATATAATTAGAATAAAGCACTTTAGGAAGAACAAATTCCCCAAGCCTACTCTACAAGTTTTGACTCTGTGTTCCAAGGGAACTTATCTAAATGAGCAAAAAGAAAATGCAACCCACTGGGATTAACAAAATCATAAGTAATATCAGTAAGGTTGTTTGTGCCCCCACAGGACTACACTCAATAATATCAGTTGGAATTCCACACAAAAAAGAAAGCTTTAGATTCTGGCCCATTAGGAATAATTTGCTATCTATCTGAATCTAATTTGTTCAGATAGATGAAATAGTTAAAAAGAATGATATAATGAATATGCCTAACAAAGCTTCATCTACTCTTTTTACAGACAGGGTAAGAAACATAAAATTGTTTTGATCACATAGGTTGAGTTTATGAATGCAAGTGTTATGAGTTGAATTGTGTGTGCCCCCCCACAAAAAAATATGTTGAAATCCTACTCCTTACTACCTAAGAATGTAACTTTATTTGGAAACAAAGTTATTGCCAATGTAACTAGTTAAGATGAAGTCATGCTGTAGGAGAGAGGGCCTTCAGTACATCATCACTGTTGTCTGTATAATATAGTCTTGTGAAGATGGAGACACAGGGAGAAGATCACGCAAAGGCAGAGAATTGGAGTAACAGCCAAGGAACATCTACGATGGCCAGCAAACCACCAGAAGCTAGAAAGAGGCAAGGGATGATTCTTTTACACATTTCAGACCCAGCACGATTCTACCAACATCTTAACTTCAGACTTCTAGCCTCTAGAACCAGTAGAAAATAAATTGCTGTTGTTTTGAGCCCCCCAGTCTGTCGTAGGTACTTTGTTATGGGAGCCCTAGCAAATTAGTAGAGCAAGTCTCAATCTGACTGAATAGAAGCAATTTAAACATACATTTACAGCCTATATAAAGAATTGGTGGTGACTTTAAAGGTGCTCATTTCATGAAATGCTAACTAGCCAAATTAATAAAATTAATAAAAAGCAAGATCATCAAAGTTATTAATGAATCTTCAAAAGGTGAGGATGTAGATCAGTAATTGATTTAAATGGCTTAACAATAAAATACTCCCTTGATAAGGAGGCAAATTTTAACAAAGCATGATGTTTGGTGGCTTTAAAGTCAGGTAATCTTGATCTAGAAAGACCAAGTTCCACTGCTAACTAGCTACTTGACCTCAAGCAGTTTCTGAATTCTCTAAGACCCAGTTTCCTTATCGGTAAAATGAGGATTATAATAATTTTTGTCCCTATAGCATTTTCATGAAGCCTTCAGTATATTTTCTTTAACACCTAGCTCCAGAGCATAATAAGGGAATTATTATTCTATTACCTGATAAACTTTTGTATCGTTTTAGAAATCCTCATTCCTCACCATTGAAAATCAGAATATTCTACCTTTCACTTTCTTCTATCAACATATTTCCACCTCCTTCTCTAGGCAAACTGTACTTCAAAGATGAAATGTATGCTCTAGCTTACCAAATGACAGAAGAAACATGTGATTAGGCATAAAAATGTACAGTTTCTACAGCCAGACGAATCTAGTGTTCCTCCCTTGCCAGGAAGGAAAATTCAGACAATTCATCTAACCTCCCAAAGTGCCTATTTGCTGTGCTGTAGCATAAACTTATAATAATGTCTACCTCATATTAAGTGCAAAATATAGACAGAGCATCTGGCACAGAGAAGCTCGAAAACTGCTGGGACACACCTCTTGAACCCTTCCATTCATTCAGACTCCAGGTTCTATTCAGGTCCTCCCCACGGCTTTTAGTTTGCCAGGGTCTCATTGTCTAATGACAGAATTACCCCAACAGTTTTCTACACTAACTCTCTTGGCTTTGACCTCTCCACCCAGTCCTGTACAATCTGCATACTAGTAAGGGAATGAACTTTATGGTATTATTCTGCCTAAAAAAAAAAAAGACACTGGGGTGCCCGGGTGGCCTAGTCAGTTAAGCACCTGACTTGTAATTTGGCTCAGATTATGATCTCAGAGTCGTGAGATCAAGGCCCAGCATTGGGCTCTGCACTCAGTGGGGAGTCTGGTTGAGATTCTCTCTCCCGCTCCTTCTTTTTCTGCTCCTCCCCTGACTTACGTGCTCTCTCTTTTTCTCAAATAAATAAATCTTAAAAAAAAAAAAAAGACACATGTTCACCATTCAAAATTTCATCTACTCTAAATCTTTCTTTCTGACTTGCCATAGTCTTTATAATCTAGTTCCATCCCACTGTAATGGACGCTGTAATACACCACCCCGGTCCCTATTAAAGAAGGACTACATCAGTGAAGTTGCTGCAGTTGCAGAGTGTTGATAGTACCAGCTTTCAATCTCCAAAAACATCAGAGATGTTGCAAAAAGAGTCACTTTTTGCAAGACTCATGCCCTTTCCCAGGGTGGCCAACACCCAAGGACTCATCGATGCAAGCATAGAGTCCTGATCGACATGGCCTATAATGCTGAAAAGTCATTCTAACTCTAGAGGGTCTCCATGGGTTGGCTGAGGCTCTGATTGGCGTTCTCAATGTCTTCTTGTTCCCCTGCCTGCTACGGTACCTCCCTTTCACAAATGTTGATCCCCAGGGCTGTCCTTATATACCCACCCTACTCAATGAGCTCCATCTCACAGTTGGCTTCCCAGAATATGAATGTGAAACATCCACCTAAGCCAGCTTTGTTTCAAAGAAGCCATCGCTGTAAATGCCTGTCAAGGTCAGCCTTTCTTCTCTCTTTAGCAAACTATCACACACAAGCAATCATTTGTTCATTTGTTCATTTATTTTTTTTTAATAAGTAGAGCATCCTGCCTCCCCTGTAGACTTCTTTCATATAGACCAGGAGAGAAACATAAGCATTTAAAATAAATGTGACTAAAATAAGATAGTAGCTCTTCTAGACATAAGTGTGCAGTCCATATGAGCACACATAAGGAGCTAGAAATTGCTATTGCTGTGCTGGTTCACAGGAAATTCTGCAACTTTTTTTTCTTCTCTCTGTTAATGACAAACTCATTATTCACTTCTTCGAGGGAGCTTCTCCTGGCAAGCCTTCTCACTCGACTTATTTAGATTTTCGCTGCCAATTATGGAAATCTTTCTGGTTCAAATATCATTATCTGTGCTTTTAATTCAAAATATGTGCCTGCAATAGGCAAAGTATAAAGTACAGAGTTTCACAGAATTGATTGGGAAGATGATATGTATAAGTTAACCATTTTCCTGAATATACTAGTTGTCAGTCTGAACAACTTTCTGGAATGTATAGAAATGGTAGTAAGAGGTCTCAAGATAAAAGACACAGGTTCTATAAAGACCGGGTTCATTATTTTCCAGAGATAAAATAATATTGATTTCTACAGTTCCGCTAAAATGTTCTCTGTCTCTTTCCATATCTCCAGATAAAAGAAAGGAAGTTTTTAAAAAGCTGAGAAAATAACAAAAGTTAACTTTCACCTTACCTAGTAATTTTTCACTTATTACTCCATTACTGAGATGTTCTACCTATGTCAAAATGATACCCTTCCATCTCACCCAGAATCCATAGAATGAATTAGGAGCTCAGTAAGCATGTGAAATGAATACTTAATGAATAAGTTAATAGAAAGTCACCTGCAGCTTCTTTTCCATCAAAAACCTCAAAAGTGTACTCTTTGAAAAGCATTTTTGCATGCATATACTGTAAATATATGTTATAAGGCTTTGCCTCTAAATTTCTGGGGTTAAAGAAGTTAAAAATATGGTCCTAAGATAAGACAAACTGGTCAAGTAAGAAGTCATGTCTCAAAGGTGTGTGGAATTCCTGCTGTATCCCAGAAGAAGCAGTAACATATATAGAAGTTCTACTTTGCACCTTTTCCCAGGGGCAATTGCATTTTCAGAAATTATACCTTTGAAGTTATTCTGTACTATTCTATTTATAGAATATTCCAGGGATAATTAGGCCCAAAGTCATGTCTAAATCACCACTCCTGTATGAAGTTGCTCTAAATTTAATACCCTACTCAACAGCTGTTCCTATGTTTTCTGGCAACATTTCAATGATTTTAAAAGGAGAATATTTAAGAAAGTTGTAGATATTCCATTTCGAATGAACACACTAATGAATTACTCTTTCCAAAACACTTAAGTATACCTCAACTAAGTAAAAATTCTTGGCTTTTTCATGATCGATGTGGGTAACCTTAATAGCTTTGAAATAACAGATTGTAGTGAGATGACTATTCCACCACCATTACACCACCATGAACTATAGGAAAGAACAACCCAAGGCTTAACTCCTTGTGTGTTTCTCCTACAATGAGACTTTTATTGATTGACCAAGACTTTTAAGAAAGTACTGATATTAGAATACTTAGTCTGAGCTCTAGGACACTGAAGTAAGTGGAGCATTTAGGGCTGAAACAGCACAACAGGATTTGGAGTAATAAGAACAGAAAGCAGTGGATTCAATATAATTCTTTATTTTTTTAAGATCTTACTTATTTATGAGAGAGAGAGAGAGAGAGAGAGAGAGTGTGCACAGAAGAAAAGAGAGAGGGAGAAGCAGATTTCCCACTGGGCAAGGGATCCCTACACGGGACTTGATCTCAGGACCCCAAGATCATGACCTGAGCCAAAAGCAGACTGACTGAACCACGTAGGCACCCCTCAAACCTAATTCTAACACTTAAAACCAAACGTGATCTCTTTGGCATTTTATCGCTTATAATCAAATTAACCTAGAAAATCAGTCATTAAATGCAATAAAGAAAGGTACATTCCTGTAGAAACTGGACAAGTTGACAACAATCCAATTCGCTCTACACTTTTTTATACACTCTTCATCTATCAGTTTTAGTATATTTGTATGTACAGGGGGAAAAAAGTATTACTGAGAGCATCTTCAGAGGGCAGGGTTATAAGCTGGGTGAGCATATTTAATTTGCTGGTGCTTAATTCCAGGAAATGTGACAGCAGGATGATGGAAGGGAATAGGAAAAAATATAAGGAGATAAAGGAAATGTTCTTCCTGAAAAGATTTTGGTCCTTCTTTCCTGATTTTTCATGTCTAGAGGCTGGAACACTATGTCTCACTCTTTGGTTGACCTTTCTTTCCCACTTAGTGACTAAGCAAGCAAAATCTGCAGGGCATGTTTTACAGAATTAAAATCTTAAAAATGTGAGAAATAACAAAAAAAAAACTATAAGGAATTCACTATAAATATCTCCCTAAGATTTGTCAGTCTTGAAAATGAGTATAAAGCCTATTAAAGTTTATAAATCCTTGGCTCTTAGCACCTCTTTATAGTGAAAGATTTCACACAACACTTAAGTGTTGCCTATTTCTGTGATTGAGCCTAAGATCTTTGAATAAGGATTCTACATATGATTTAGTTTTGCTAGTGTGTGTGTTAGTTTTGTTAGTGTGTGTGAAGTAAAAAGAGGAAACAGAGGAAAAGAGGGAAATAGAAAAAAGAACCAGAGAAAGATCAGGCTGGGCACACTGGTTTCTCTTAGATAACTACCTTAACTGCAGAAATGAAGATAGAAAAATCAATGTTCAGCTTTTGTGTAAGAATTAAAAATCAACCCTTTGGCAGATTCTTTAGCTTTTTAAGTCACAAGAGGCTAGATCTTTATAGCATCAAGAGCCAAGTTCTTGGTATCAATATAGGTACCAAGTGAATAAATAATTGATTGGTAAGTGCTATCTCCAAACACCTGAAACTGGTAAAAATTTTTGCAAGTTGTGAAGAAGTGAGGAGAGTTAGAGAGTGAGAGTCCTTGAAAGGGCATTGAATCTTGTCCTACCTACATTAGCTCTAGAGTATATGTGCACCTGAGGGGTAGGCTGATCTCACGGATGCTTCAGGAGGAGACATGTTTCTTGCATGTAAGAAAGCAACTTGAGGCAGTGTCATGAGAGTCCTCACATGCTCTGATAAGACACAAGGAACAAGCAATCCTCCAACCCTTTCCATGTTCCCTGGTTGAGAGTGTCAAGGACAGAGCACCCTGAGCTAGTGGGCTGGAAAAGATTTGCAGTGGTTACAAAGACATGCTCTGGTGAGAGTGGAGAATGAATCAAACAGGAGGTCTCTCAGCACAAACCAATAAGAAGGATGTCAATAGCAGTGTCTGGAAGCTTCCCATTCCTCTAGATATGATGATATTTTTGGCACATGGAGGAAAAATGACCCTGAGAAGATGCAGGATTGAAAAGAATCCTAAATTCATTTTTCTAATCTCAAATTGACTAAGCTTATATGAATTGACTAAGAATGATTATATTTTCTCTCATTAAACTGAATGGGAGAGTTTCTACTGAAAAAAAAAAAAGCCACCATTTAGCACATCTGAGTCATAGCCCAAAACTGTGTTCATACTACATATGTCTTTCTTTCTGCGAGCTTTCAACTATTGCCTTACATTGTCTTTTGGGAACTTCTAGTCTAGTCTCTTATTCAATTTACCTGTCCTTGTTA
>CM053616.1:32247322-32260863 GCA_028646535.1 Procyon lotor | reverse complement strand
GGAAATCCACTTATTTTGCCATCATATTTTTCACATGATCTACTTGATCCATTTTGAGAAGAAAGGGTAAAGCACATTTGGGAAGGAATAAGATACCAATAAGGGCAAATGTTCCCATGAGAGGGAATTCTGTCCAGACATCTGACTGAAACTACATGTATGATAGTTTTTCAAAGCACTAGAAGAATGTTTGGATTACTATTTTTTAGAATCATGATGAAAGATGAATTTTCTAAAACATGAGACCAATAGAGATATCATTAAGGAAAATATTTTAGATTACATAACACCCAAATAAACAATTGAAATATATACTTTAAATAGAGGAAACTACTGTATATATAGGAAAAAAGACTATTGCAATAAATTTTTTAAGTCAAATAGGAAAAGATAAAATTAGAGAGAAAGGGGAGAGAACAGATAATGAAAATGTGGAGGAAATAATTATGAAATCATTTTAAAAATATAGTCATGAAAGTATGAGAAATATTCAGTCTCACTAACAATCCAATAAATGCAAATTAAATGTTTTTTTTCAAAAGTTAGATTGACAAGCAAAAAATTGGCAATAAAAAATGAGAAGACATATTAAAAAGTGACAGTAAAAATGATAGCACCCCAGTGCCAAGTACAACATTTTAGAGGGCAATTTGACAATAGACATCACAATATATAACGTGTGGGTTCTTTGATCTACAAATGTCACTTCTGTAAACTTAACCTAAATAATGAGACCTATTGTAAGGTAAGTATACAAGGATTTGTACATGTGAGTGGTTTAGAACAGTGCAAAATAACGTTAGCCTAAATGGTCATCTATAGTATTTAGATACATAGTCAAGATCCATACCATAAAAAATACTTTGTAGAAATAAAAAATGATTACATAGTTTGGCTTTTGGATGTGCCCACACTATATTAAGTGAAAAAAAGTCCAAAAAACATTTAATTTAGGACGGTATTTTTGTTTTAGAAGGTAAAGAGGGAGGAAAGAAGAAAGGATGGGACAAGGAAGGAAGGGGAGAGAGAACAACAGAACCTAGAAAGATACGCAGTATATACATTGAAAATGATTATTCTTTGATTATGGATAATTATGACTTCCTTCATTATAATTTTTGCGTAATAGCTTACAACAAAGATGTGTGAGGTTTAATGTCAGAAGAACAAGCCAATAAAGACATTTCTATTCTGGAAATAAATAAGTTAATGATTTATGAAAAACATAAGGTCAAAAATAACCTTACCAAACATCCCTAACATCAAAATGACTGCATCAGAGAAAAGGGTAACAGCAGCAGCTGAGGTCTTTGGGTGCAAGCTGCAGGACTGCCGATGTTTCCAACCTCTCTCTCTAGTTCAGCTGGTGTGCCTGCCTGCTTTGTTTTTTCATAAAACATTCTTTCATGGACACATCTCTTTTTTTTAATTATTTTTTATTTTTTAAAATTACTATTATGTTCAATTGCATCGACACATCTCTTTTTATCAACAGAGCCGCATTGTCCTTTTTAGTTGTAAGGTGGTAGTCTGCCTCAGTGGCTTACCATTTCAGCTCTGTAGTTTCTCTAACATGGGACATGGTTGACAGCAAGCTATCGAAAGGGCCTGGTTGACAGCAAGCTGGTTGACAGCAAGCTATTGAAAGGGTCAGAGAGAAGAGCCTCCTTTATCTGCTTGGAGTTTCGCAGTTTGGGCAGAAACTCCATGAGAAGATGCAGAAAGGGCTATTTCTCTGCAGCTCGTGCTCACAGAACCATTCAGGCCAATTTCCAAAAACCAAAGTACATACGATTCAGTGTTTTTTATTTCCTGGTGATGTTTTGCTTACAGAACCTAGTTTCTTCCCAGAACACTCAAAATGTCATGTTCAAAAGAAAAACAATGACTGCATCAAAACATATCGTAAAAATGACTAAAGAAAAATGACTCTACTAAAATGATGATTTCATTTGCTACTTTAGCAAATCCATTTCTGTAAGTTTCCTAAATATTATTTTGTGTTACAAGTAGTTTTGGAGTGTGTTGTCTGTCTCTTGTTTTCTGATGTGTTTGATTAATTGCATGTCTTTTATTGCCATATTTTTTTCCTTTAGGGATTTTCTGTTTTATCTTGTCCTTAAAATGATAACCAACACTCAAAAAAATGGGATATTGTATTTATATTTTCTTCTAACATTTCTACTATTTATTTATACATGTAAATTGATACAGAGTTAATTCTGATGCAAGTAGTAACATATTTTGGATGTAGTTTTTAATCTGTTATTAAATTGTCCATAATATCCCTATTGACTTCAAATGCCACATTTATCATAAATTATGAGGTAAACATAGTCTCCTTCCGGACTCTGTATCCTAATTTCTTGATCTGTTGATTTTATTTTTTAGCATTCCATTTTAATTAGCTAATAGCATTCTCTTTGTTCTCCTGGACTCCACATGTTCATTTCTCCAGATTAATTTTTCATAAACATTTCATGTAATAAAAAGAAGGTATTTTGAATATGGAGCTATTTCAGTAAAAATTATTCTAATATAGGAATTATGTGTAACTTTATATGTTGAGAACTCTTGTTTATACAAAAGGAAAGCTAGATAGAGTCACAGGACTAATCTAATATTAAACTGCTCTTACTAATCAATAATATAAAAAAACTCATTTAAAGAAAAAGCAAAGTGTATGAATAAGAATATCACAAAAAGTGAAAACAAGATGAAAATAAACTTAGAAATACTCAGATCATTCACACACATAAAAAAACATATACTATAAAACAGCAACAATGCCCCATTTCCAGACTACCAAAATGATGTGAGAAAAAATATTTTAAAAGGTCTTATGTTAGTGAATCTATGACAGAATAGACATTGTCATCTTTTGTGGATAGCATATGTCTATTTTGGGAAAGCAATTTGGAAAAATAGATACAAAAATTCATATTGTAAATCAACATATCAACAAGACCAGTTTTAGGAAATATCTAACAGCTTTCTCAAAGATAAAAATATCCCAAAATTCTGACAATGTTAATATCAAGAAGTAGGAGATGGATTAAATAAATTACTATAAAGTTGTACAATGGAGTATTATGTGGGGATTAAGAAAAAAGCGGTAAATTGACATGAAATGACATAAAAAACTGATTGCAATAAATGACCAGTAAATATCAAATGAAGGGTAAATCACAAAGTGGTGGGTTAAGAATGATTCTATTGTATAAAATAAGTCATTTATGAGTACATGTTCTATCATACAAAACTGGCCAATGGTGGACAAAGGAAGAGGTGATCATAGAGATTGACTTTTTTGAATTATTATTCATATAATGTCCCTTCTGTATCTTTCTATGTGTGCCATTATTTTGTCATATACTGAAGCATGTATGACCACTTTTTCCATAGTCCATTTTAAATTATTATAAAATTTTAAATAAAAAATGCCAGGCAGTGTGGTAAAAATATTGGCCTTCTGTGCTATAGTTAAATTTCTATCTCTATACTTATTCAAATATAAAAGCCATTATTAAATGGTTTTTAAAATTCAAAACAGAAATAACAGGCTAATAAGTTGATGCTTTTATAACTTTATATCTTAAGATTCCTAAAGCTAAAAAGACACTAAAATTAAAGATGAGTATTTTGTATCATAACTATAAAGCCATTGTCAGTACTAATGTAATAATAGTATTTACAATATCTAACATTTTTAAAGTTGTCAAAGGCTTATAAGGTGCATTATTATCTTATTTGGGCCTCATAACAGCCCTGTAAATTATAGATGAAAATAATAAAATGTTAATGGAAATTACCCCCAAATCTCCCATATTCCACAAACATAAACATCTTAGGGACAGAATGTTGCATGTTAAAATGCATTGTAAATATAAACTGAAGCACAGATTTCAAAAATGTATGTATCTAAAAATTTACCTCACTAAACGTTTAGAAGCATAAGAGGACCATATTAGTATATCCCATGCACAGTAGCAAATTGTTTATCCATATTTAAAACCAAGGATTAGAATTATTTTCATACATACTAGTTGACTCCACATGCAGTGAATTTGTGTAAACTAGAGTAAAAACAAAATTCCCTTCTTCCTTTTTGTAGCCATATCCAAAGCTGCCGTGAACCATAGTTGTCACCCGGAATACCACACAACTCAGGCTCAAGGATGCGTTAAGGAAGCAAATTTATTATTTTTTCCACTCTTCCTGCAAACCCTTTCACTGATGCTTAATTTTCTCCTTTTCTGGATGAAATCTCAAGCAACGCCCATAACTTTTCCAGTCATTGTCTGTTTTATAAAAGCCTCCTGTTTGCTCCAATGGATCCAAGAGATCCATTCCAGTAACTGTTATGTTCAGGCAAAGTAATAATCAAACTCCAAACTTCATTAGAATTCAAAATTACTCCCCTCCCTCTTCTATGGCCTATGGAAGGCAGAAAGGGGTGGGGCTGTCTGGCACTCTCCTCTGTCTTCTCCTGCTTCTCCATCTTCTTCCTCCAAGCTAGGAGAAGAAACAAGGGATCGAAAGAGTCTTACTTCAGTCTACTCTGAGAATATGGTAAGCTGTCCATGGATTCTGTCCCACTTCCTAGGAAATATGCTTCTCTTCCAGGCACTCTTGTCCCTCCAACATACTTTATGTCACTCCAAATGACTATTGGATAGGAAACACATATTTTATTTTAATTTGTCAACTCAAAACACTGAGGAGGAGCATGAGAGTGAGCATTGCTGAAGATAGCCATACCTGGACAAGGAACAAGGATTTCTAAACACAAAAACCAAATGCAACTGGTTTGGGAGAATCATTTTCACTCCTGACTACACCTAGGCCAGCATTTGTGTTTGAACTCTAAGAGTTTTTGTAAAAGGTTAGTATCCAATTTAATTTATTCATATTACTTACCAAGCACCCGTTCTCATATTTTAATCTTGGCTGTAATTACATTTATGTCTATATACTTAAAGGTATGATTTATGCATATGGATATATAAAAGATATGTGATGTCTTCAGGCTTTTTAAAGCTAACTTTAGCTTTATTTTTTGTATTGAATGACACATAAGAAATTTTTAAAAATATTCTCTGGATCAGGAAAGATTTTTTTAATGACATTTCCCCTATATGTGCAAAGATTTAGCCGATCAGGAGGATGATTTGAACAAAACAATTAAAAAAAGAGGGAACTTGTCAACTGAGGAATTTTCAAGTCAAAGTAATTTGACATTATCACTTTACATTAAAATGTTTGTGAGATTTGCTATTTCGAATAAAAGAAATTCAAGTTTCATATTTGTTGACAAAGTTAACATAGGGATGCATAAAGTAATGCTCACTTCTGCATCCTTGGCAACCACCTAATTCTGTGTTATCTCATCAGTAAATTCACTATCCACCTGCTATAATCAAAGTCTATATTTTTGAAATTGATATGTATCTTGCCTTATTCCTTGTGGGGGAAAAAAAGAGAGATGAGTATCTTATCATTCACTTAACAGCTTAGGAAATTAAAATGTACCTTTCTGTCACAATTTGGGTATCACAGAACAAGTATAAATATCTGAATTTAGGATTCCTACATTTTAATAGATAAGATTTTCTGGTTGATATTCATCTGGCAACCAGTGAAAAATGATTTCCTTATTACTGTTTATCATCATTGGCAAAAATTGTGGCGATGTCAGCATCTTATTGCAGTTTGTCTCTTACAAAGACCAAATCATTTTAGGAGCTAGAGATCATAATGTGGCTATGAATGAGGGGTTATCTAATAATAATCACATTTTGGAGAGCTTATTATGTCTTTTTCTATTCTTGCAACCATAAAAGAGATTATCTGGTAAATTTGGTTATTCTACAAAACATAATAACATAAACATGGGGGTTGGAATTGGACTCTACCTTCTAAGACCATATAGAGTGGGGATAGAATGAATAAGAACACCAACCAAAAATTACAATGCAATGTGTTGTTGCTATATTAAAGTTATATGCCAGATACAAGAAGAACTTAAGGCAGATTGCTGATAGTTATCTGAAAGAATCCAAGATGTATTTAGAGAGCAGAGGAGCCTTGAGCTAAGACTGACGGGATGAAGAGGCACTTGGGTGACAATCAACAGCAGACGTGACAGATGAAAGGAATAGGAGGTATGAAAGCATACGTCTGACAAGGTCTGGGAACACTAAGTAATTCAGAAAAGGAAAATGGAATGTTGAATCAAGTGAGATACAACATTTATGTATGGTTCACACTAAGAAAAATCTGTTATATTATGCAGAAGATCAGATTATTCTCTAAGTTTTTAATAATTGTGTTTCCATTTGTCGTTGAGCAGTCTGATATCTGTGTTGGAGAGATCACACTGGAGGTGATATTGAAGGTGGACTAGAGGAAAATAAGCATAGAGAAAGAAAGATAATTAAGGAGAGTAATACAATAATCCAAGTGAAAAGAATGAGGAAAGAGAATTAGGGCAGGACAGTGAGGATGGAGAGGAGAGGACAAGAAGAGAGATGTTTGAGACTGAGAATGTGCCAAGTTACTCTGGAAGGTAACCATGTAGAGAAATCTGGGATCAAGTTCCTCTGTTTCTGGATGGGGCTAATGAGAGGATACTGTTTATTCCTGGGCTGCTGGGGTGGTCCAATACTCGCAAATCAACATGATATACCACATTAATAAAAGAAAAGATAAGAACCATATCATTCTCTGAATAGATGCAGAAAAAGCATTTGACAAAATACAGCATCCATTCTCGACAAAAACAAAGTCAATCAGAGAAAGACAATTATCATATAATCCCTCTGAAATGAGGAATTTGAGAGGCAGGGAGGGGGTTCATGGGGCGAAGGGAAGGAAAAATGAGAGATGAGACTGGGGAGGAAGACAAAATGTAAGAGACTCTTAATCTCAAGAAACAAACTGAGGGTTGTGGGGGGAGGGGAGATAGGGTGGCTGAGTTTTGGGCATTGGGGAGGGTATGTGAATGTGTATGGATGTCTATGAATTGTGTAAGACTGATGATTCACATACGTGTACCCCTGAAACAAATAATACATTATATGTTAATAAATAAATAAGTAGGAAATTAAATTAAATTAAATTAAATTAAATTAAATTAAATTAAATTAAATTAAATTAAAAAGCAGGTAAACATGGAACATACCTCAACATCAAAAAAGCCATATATAAAAACCCCACAGCTAATATAATTTTCAATGGGGAAAGACAGAGCTTTTCCTCTACAGTCAGGACCAAGACAGGCATTCCACTCTCACCATTACTATTTAACACACTACTGGAAATGTTATCCTCAGCAATCAGATAACAAAAAGAAATAAAAGGCATCCAAATTGGCAGGGAAGAAGTCAAAATTTCACTGCTTGCAGACAATATGATACTCTATGTAGAAAACCCAAAAGACTCCACCAAAACACTGTTAAAACTAATACATGAATTCAGCAAAGTTGTGAGATATAAAATTAATGTACAGAAATCTTTTGCATTCCTATACACCAATAATGAAGCAGCCAGAAAAAGAAATCAAGCTATCAATCCCATTTATAATTGCACCAAAACCCATAAAATATCTAGGAATAAAACTAACCAAAGAGGCAAATGATCTGCACACTGAAAACTTAGGAAAGAAATTGAAGAGGACACAAAGAAATGGGAAAAAATTCCATGCTCATGGATTGGAAAAACAAACACTATTAAAATGTCTATACTACTCAAAGAAATCTACATATTTAATGCAATCCCTATCAAAATACCACCAGCATTTTTTTTAAGAAAGAATGAGCATGAGCAGTGGTGGAGGGGAGAGGCAGAGAAAGAGAATCTGAAGTAGGCTCCAAGCCCAGCACGGAGTGCAAGGCAGGGCTCAGTCTCACAACTCTGATATCATGACCTGAGCCAAAATCAGGATTTGGATGCTTAACTGACTGAGCCACCCAAGCGTCCCCACCAGTGTTTTTCACAGAGCTATAATAAACAATCTTAAAATTTGTATGGAACCACAAAAGACCCTGAATAGCCAAAGCAATCCTGAAAAAGAAAAACAAAGCTGGAGGCATGACAATTGCAGACTTCAAGCTGTATTTACAAAGCTGTAGTCACCAAGATAGTGTGATACTGGAACAAAGAAAAGACACATAGACCATTGGTACAGAATAGAAAAACCCATAAATGGACCTACAACTATATGGTCAGTCACTCTTTGACAAATCAGGAAAGAGTATCCATGGGAAAATGTCAGTCTTTTCAACACATTGTGTAGGGAAAACTGGATGGCAACATGCAGAAGAATGAAACTGAACCACTTTCTTACACCAGACACAAAAATAAATTCAAAATAGATGAAAGACTTAAATGTGAGACAAGAAATCCTCAAAATCCTAGAGGACAATGCAGGCAGCAACCTCTCTAACTTCAGCCATAGCAACTTCTTACTAGACACATCACCAGAAGCAAGGGAAACAAAAGCAAAAATGAACTATTGGGACTTCATCAGGATAAAAAGCTTTTGCACGGTAGTGGAAACAGTCAACAAAACTAAAAGGCAGCCTACGGAATGGGAAAGGATATTTGCAAATGACATATCTGATAAAGGGTTAATATCCAAAATTTATAAAGAACTTATCAAACTCAACACCCCAAAAACAAATAATCCAGTTAAGAAATGGGCAGAAAACATTCATAGACATTTTTCCAAAGAAGATATCCAGATGGCTAAGAGACACATGAAAAGATGCCCAATATCACTCATCATCAGGGAAATACAAATCAAAACCACAATGAAATACCATCTCATACCTGTCAGAATGACTAAAATTAACAACATAGGAAACAACAGATGTCAGCAAGGATGTGAAGAAAGGAGAACCCTCTTGTACTCTTGGGGGGATGCAAACTGGTGCAGCCACTCTGGAGAACAGTATGGAAGTTCTTCAAAAAGTTAAAAAAAAAATAGAACAACCCAGTGACCTAGTAATTGCACTATTAAGTATTTACCAAAAAGATACAAAAATATAGATTCAAAAGGGTACATGCACTCCCAAATGTTTATAGCATCATTATCTACAATAACCAAAATATGGAAAGAGCCAAATGTCCATCAACTGATGAATGGAAACAAGATGCAGTGTGTGTGTGTGTGTGTGTGTGTGTGTGTGCGTGTGTGTGTGTGTGTATAATGAAATACTACTCAGCCATCAAAAAAGAATGAAATTTTGCCATTCGTAATGACATCGATAGAGCTAGAGTATATTATGCTAAGGAAAATGAGTCAATCAAAGATAATACCATATGATTTCATTCATGTGGAATTTAAAAAACAAAACAGATGAACATATGGGAAGGGGGAAAAAATAAAGAGAAAGAGAGAGAGAGAAATAAATCATAAGAGACTCCTAAAGATAGAGAACAAACTGAGGGTTGATGGATGGAGTCAGGTGGGGAGATGGGCTAAATAGGTGATGGGTATTAAGGAGGGCACTTGTTATGATGAGCACTGATTCTTATATGTAAGCGATAAATCACTGAATTCTACTCCTGAAACCAGTATTTCATTATATGTTAACTAACTGGAATTTAAATAAAATTTTGAAAAAGAAAACAAGATAAGTAATATAAAATGAAAATAAATTTGGTCTGTTCTTTTTTAAATAAGAGTTTGAAGGAAAGAACATTCTCTTTAGGTTACACTAAATCAGAAGTTCTTAGGAAAATCTTTATGGATTTTCCCATCATGGAATAAAAAATATTTTTAAATCTATTTTTCTTTCTATTTCATATGATTGGGGATTTTAATGAAATCACTATAGATATCTAATGTTAATAACATTTAAATCACTGATACTAAAACACTGATTTTCCCATTATGGAATAAAAAATATTTTTAAATCTATTTTTCTTTCTATTTCATATGATTGGGGATTTTAATGAAATCACTATAGATATCTAATGTTAATAACATTTAAATCACTGATACTAGGGTAATTGAACCAGAGGTTGTATTAGACCTACATACTTTAAACAAAATATGAAGTGGTGATTCCCTATGCCTTGTAAAAGACTAAAGACTATTTATTAATGCCAGGTTGTCCTTTGTAGTTTCATTCTTTAAGGCTATGACTCTCAAATGTTTTTGAATTTGGATCATCAGGTGTACCTTTCCACACTTTCTGCTGGAGTCATGGGGAGGTAAAAGTGAGAAAATTCAGTGATAATAAGAGTGTCACCTCATCAGTCAAATTATACCAGGGCCAGAAGGAAGTGGACACAGCCCCTGGAGTGTAGAAGGATGAATAACAGTGTGCTTACCAAATCTCACCTTGAGCAGAATATTGGATGTAGTTGGAAGAAAGGTATTGATAAATCATGTAGGGTCAGGGTGAAGGTTAATGAGAATCCCATGGACCATTCTTGAATAAGAACAGATGGCCATTAAATGGTCTTTCAAGAAAGGTGGGTTCCATTATATTCAAGGTCTTTCTGGGGGGAAAAACATGCAATTTCTCATACAGAACTAATTTCTTAGTTATAAGAAACCACTGACTCTATCTCCATGGGTCTTCCCACCCTGCCTTGATCTCAATCTCTCAGACAAAAACTGTCAAAATTGTGTTTAGAAGGATGCCACATTACTTGACTTATGTGAGGCATCCAACCATTGATATCCCTAAAGTGCCCATGCAATTAATCCCCTTAGCCCAAGAAAATGCATATAAAATATTGTCATGGTCTCTTCCCCAAAAAAGCCCTTAATGGGCTTAAAGATTTTCTCTTTCCTTTCTTTTCTTACTTCTACACTTGTTATTATCTATGGTGTGCTTGAATGTGATAGAAACACCTCTTTTAGGGTCAGCATGTTTTATATTGTCATGTTTACCTCTAATATCCAAACTTGAACAGTTTTATGATTATGAAAAAGAGGCAATATGCTGGGGATATTAGTACATAAATCATTGTCAGGAAACTAATCCTGTGTTTCAAAGCAGCAAAAAGCTTTTAAAGTATTGATATAGGTCCAACCAAAAGGGCAAGCAGGATTTTCTCTTTTGTTCTAACTGGATATCTCCTAAAGACACAGCTTTTAAGTCTGGAGAAATCAGTTGATTAAACATTTTTATAAATAGATTTATTTAATGGATTTAATCAAAGAAAGGCTGTCAACACTGATTTTTTCTTAATACCATTTTATACATCATTTTTTAAATGTTAGAGTTAGAAATGTAAATCATTATTTTAGGAATAAAGCATTTACCCCAAACAACAACTAAATCATTTTTTTCAAAAATAGCAGAAAGGCAATCATTCTAATTCATGTTAAGAATTTAGAAAAGGAGTAAAGATTTGTTGTTAAATTCTAACATGTCAGTTATGCTGAGACATTCAAATAGTGTGTATTTTTTAAGCGTCATTCACAAAGTTTCCATTAAAGTGTCTACATTTACATGAAAGTATTATTTCATCCCTTTACTTTATGAAACAAGTTTGCTGGGTGTTGTAATACAAATGATCTAAATGACGAGGTTGAATAGAACTTTTAGGTCACAATTATTTACCTCTTTATGAAGGTATTTTCATATTTTATCCTTATGTAGGATAAGCTCAGAAGAAGAAAATATTTTAAATGTCCATTTAATTAAATTAATTGCAAAAATCACTAAAACTGGAATAAAAAGAATTGAGACCTGGTTCTGCTATGGATTATTTGCATCTTGACTTCAAGTAACTTTTAAATCTTTGGATCTCAACTTTTCCCAGATAGAATTGAGTAGGAAAAAGCAAAGCTGTTTGAACACATCCACCCTATTCCACTGTTGTATTGTTCTATGATAAAAATAAGTCTAAACAATTAATTATTGTGCTATTTATTTACTAATTTTATGTATTTATGCAATATTATCTAACAATACTTTTGTCTTTAAAGAAACAACACTATTCTATGTGATGAAAATAAAATATTTTGATAGTAAGTTTACCTTCACCTGAGTAGACACATTGGTTATTTCAATGGAAAGTAAGTAGAAGAAAGGAACCCACATCAAAGAAAACATCGAAAGAAGTAGAAAAAGAAAGAAGGAAATATGAATTGGAATCATTTCCTCCCCAGACATAATGCATGGTCCAACAGGGTGGTTAGCAGATGATGGAAATAAACCTGAATTTGGATTATGATACCATAACTTCCTAACTATACGAGCTCCATCATTTAAATTACCCATGCCTTTAAACCTCAGTTTTCTAATCTATGCAATGGGGATAAAATAGAAACGAACTTGAGGTTGTTTTGTGGGTTGGATTAAACAATATGTTAATGCTATTTGGCATGGTGCCCACCCAGCAAGTGCTCAATAGATGGAATGGGTCTCAAATATACCTAGAGTTTAGTCTTGCTAGAGACCTTAGGACACTTGAAAAAAATAACCTTCAGGTTACTAGTCTTATGGTAAACAGTCAGGAATGAGCAAAGATAGTTTTGTAGCATATCCTTGTTCATGGGGACCAGCCAGACACATAACTGCATCTTCAGGGCCACAACAAAGGCAAGACGACGATGAAAGAATGGGAAAGAGCAAGGTTTTCCATCTGTCAGAATCCTCGTCTGGGAGGATGGTAGCAATGGCAATTTCAGTCCCTGTGGGAAACTGTGCAGTGACTGAGAAAAATTTATCTTCATCTGAGATTATGCTAGAGCCATGGTTGTATATCAACATTATATATCTTTTGCCATTAAAAAATATTTTATTCTTTAACTTTCCATCACTCTTATTTTCTTCCAGCCAGAAGGAAAAATCATCAAATCTAGGGTTTCCATTTAATAATGTTTTCTCAGAAAGATGACAGAAGGTCACCTTCAATCCTAATCTTATTTAGAACGTCTCATGAGGTGTCTTTGGTAGTGGGCTATGAATTAGACCTGGAAATTGCTCAGATGCACAAAGGGACAAGGGTACTGAAGGTAAATCAGAGGTGGCTTTCATCAAGGCTTCGACTTTCAGAAACCAGAGTTCTCCCGAATCTTTGCTTTCCCTTAGGCTCAATTTCATCTTATTTCCTCTTCAATATCATGTTCCTCCCAAACATCCCAGACACAATTTGTTTAAAACTCTTTATTTACAAGTGTGTGTTCTACTGTGTTATTGGTTGGAGACTTTCAAGTAATGATCCCAGTTAAACGATGTGTTACCTTTAAATAGCTGTCCCCAAACTTTGAGAAATCCTTAGCCTTTTGTTTTGTTTAGATAGTATTTACTTTTAATAAAGATGCTGCCTGTCCTTTTAGTCAAATATTATCTTTCATATAAAATCCAAATGCCTTGAAATGGAATTATTACTGTCATCAATAACAAAACAACATCCAAAGAAAATTTTAATTACAGTGAGATTTTTAACTTAACTCTAATTTTGAAGGGCTGAAACTTTTCAATGAATTTTGTGTTGTTAAATTCAGCTTTTCTTAGTCTTGGCAAAGTGAATTAGAACAACAGGCAACTGTCCAAACTTTTAAATGTAAC
>CM053616.1:32194571-32246822 GCA_028646535.1 Procyon lotor | reverse complement strand
CTTGAAATGGAATTATTACTGTCATCAATAACAAAACAACATCCAAAGAAAATTTTAATTACAGTGAGATTTTTAACTTAACTCTAATTTTGAAGGGCTGAAACTTTTCAATGAATTTTGTGTTGTTAAATTCAGCTTTTCTTAGTCTTGGCAAAGTGAATTAGAACAACAGGCAACTGTCCAAACTTTTAAATGTAACATTCTTAGAAACAAGCCCTGTGTTTTGCTTGGTTTGTTATTGCCCATTCATCTCATGACCACAGTAAATACCTTATATGTGTTTTGTCGAACAAGTCTTGCCCAAATGCATGCCAAAACTGTATAAATCATGGAAGGGAAGGTACATTGATTTATATGGCATTGTCTAAAGTGATTTTCTACACTGATCTAATTTTAAAAAATTTGGTGTTTTTTTTTCTTTTCATTCTATCTAGTAGGTTATTTTCACCTTCTCCTTCTTTGCTGTTATGAGTTTTTTTGAGGGGTGAGGTACAGGGAGAGCTCATATTACAAAATTGAAACTTTTTGGATCATTGCATAAGTAGTAAGTATGAGTAGTAGAAAGCTAATAAAATTACTGTGAGCTAATGACAATCCACTTTGAGTAACAACAGCAGCAACAAAAAAATGTATGATGTATAGACAAGAATATTGGATGCTGCTGTCCAGAAAGACATTCAAATTATTGCACAAGCTTAAGCACCACGCATTCTGGCACTGCCAAGTTTGTTTCTAGCTTTTGAAAATTGCAAAAGATGAAACAAGTATGGGTTAATGTAGTCTTTGAAATATTGAAATGGAAGAGTTTGGAGACCATAAAGTTAACATTTTATAAATCAGAGAGTCTGCAATAATCACCAAACACTGTAATTAACTTGTAATTCATGGTAACACTTCCAGGCTGTTGCACATAAAAAAGAAACAACCCTCTCACCCTTTGTCAGCCATTTCTATATATGTCTTTGTGAATTTGTAATGCAGGATTCTCCTTGACATAGATGTTGGAGAAGAGAAGGAAAGGGAGAAGGTTAATGAATCATTAAAACGAGAAAAACTAAGTGGAATAAGAGATCTTAGAAAGAATATTTCAGCTTTAGTAACACCGGTAGTTGTCTTCAGTTTTGGTCTGCCTTGAGACCTACCATAAGGAGTAACCGAGACTTTGAAACAGGAAGAAATAAAAGGTCTGGCTTTGATGGTTGAAAGCGACTCTTCTAATGAAGATGAGGGTGGATTGCAAGTAACAATGTTGCTCTACATCAGTATCATTCCCAAAAGCCAGGTGCTAGAGTAGGAGAAAGTGCTGAATGTCTCTGATCTTTTAACCAATCTCAGTGATGAAAGTTAAAAGGACAGCATGAAGAAAAAGCTGCAAAAATTCGGATTTACATAAATATTCAATGAGTGTGAGAAGAGTGGAGAAGGAAGCCTAGCATAGTTTTAGGCATAGCAGCTCAAGAAATACATTTTTAGGACTTAGGGAAAAACTTTGTCTACAGAGCTGTGGACAAGGGAGTGACTTATAACAGTTTAGCATAATCCAATAAAAGAGGAGACTCCTAGGAGATCTTCAACCATACAGTGTCAAGTGTCAGTCAGTGTCAGTGTCAAGAGGCATTCTCAGATCCTTTGGCAGTAATTGACAAAGTATCCATTGACTGTTCAGGCCAAAAATCAAACTACAAGGAGGATAAACTTTGAAAACATTATGCCGAATGAAAGACCACATATTATATTTTTTAATTTATATAAAAAATCAAAAATGAATGAACCTGGTGATCACCTTGGTCTGTGAGGGACTGGGACTGGGAAAAATGAGGAATAATGGGTTCCTGTGGGGTGCTAAAATAGTCCCATGAAATTCAGTAGTGATGATGGTTGCACAACTCCGTGAATACATTAAAAAAAAAAATACATTGAATTGTACTTTCTAAATGGGTAAATTATATGATATGGGAATTTTATCTCAATAAAGCTGTAATAAAATGAAGAAAAGGCTGCCCACAGTCTTGGAAGAGATCTGTGAGGTAATTTGGAGTGCTCGCTGCTAAAATAATTCCTATGGCCGGGAAAAATGACAGCATGGGTTGGCAAAGCCTATGTATTGCAACTCTATTCATAAAACCAGGGGTAGAATCCATTTCTAAAATACCACATAGATGTCCAAGTGCAATTCAGGAGTGTTTGAAAGGAGACAGGGTTGGGGGGGGTGGAGGGTAAAGAATGTCATAGAGGCATATGCAAGTGTTATCAAATAGAGCAGTCATTTTTTTTTTCTTTTTATTCATTTTTCTTGACTGAAGTAGGGATTATTCTACTTCTTGGTAAAGAGAGAGAATCCCACATGTGACGTTATCGAAGTCTCACAAAAACTTAGTTATATAAAAATCTTTCTTCTTTAACCCCCATTTTATGGATGAGTTACTAAGAAAATGGACAAACAGAATGATTTGAACAATCTAGAGCCAGGAGAGGAAGAAACCAAGATTATAATGCAAGCCTTGTAGCTCTAGGCCCTATGGTCTTTCCCTAAGCCATGTTGCCTGGCTCTCTCAAGATTCTGCTGACTTATCATATTTGGAGTTCTATCTCGTCTTAAAACCAATATCCCCTTGGAAATGACTACAAAGAGGAAACATTCTACTTTTTCTGAAGTTTTTACTCAGTTGACATAATAGAACAAACATAATTAGAAGAAGATAGCTTTAATTAAATGACTCTTGTATTCTGTGGCTACATATTTCCATAAAAAATGAAAAAAAATAATATTGCAAGGAGGCTACACTTCTTTTGGGAGCAAAATTCATATGGTCACTTTGAAAACTGTCAGTTTTGAATTGAGGCAAAAAAAATGCACACTTTGTGGTGAAGCAATTCTACTCCTAACGTGATCACCAAATGACATGTACAAGAACATCCAGAGCAGCCTATTCTTAATACCCCCCCAAACCTGGAAATGATCCAAATGAAATACATTTGTTCTATTCAATTAGTGGAATACTATAGAGCCATCTCCCCAAGTCTGCAGCCATAAACAACAACATAGATAAAACTAAAAAACATACCACTGAGGGAAAAAAAGCCATAAACAAATGAGTAGACACAGTACAATTTTGCTTATAAAAGTTGAAAACCAGGAAAAACTAACCCTGGCAGTGGAGAGAGAGGTAATAGGACCTGGAAGTGGAAAAAAGGATGGCCTCTCAGGTACCACCAATGCTATTTCTTAATATGCGTGCTGGTCCACGGGGATGGAGATGCAATAAAAATTGATCAAGCTAGACACTCATGACTTTGTATTTTTATGTGTGTATAAGTATGCATATTTGAATACATATCATGTGAAATCCTGGAAGACAGTTATCCTGAATCTCCAGATTTTTGCCTAACAAAATATCCTATATAAAATATGCATATGACAGATATTCTCTTCACACAGTAGAGCAGACCCTGGGAGAAATCCTCCACTAAAATGGATTATATATTTGGTTGTTTGTTTCAAACTCACACTTGTACACAATCACACAACACACTACTGTACACAGATGACAAATTGCTCCGGAGTGTTTACTTAAAGAGCATGGCTGTCCCCTGAGAGGTGGTTTTGAAACTGAAAAGATATAATGTAGTAAGAGCAACAAAGGAATCCTAGTGAAACTACTGTAAGCGTTCGTGAGCAGGTGGCTTTGAGGAGGTGTCACTGAACAAGAAAGAGCTAGCAGTGTGAAGCCCTGAAGCCAGAGCTTTCTCAGCAAGAAGAAATAGTAAATGCCAAGCCCCTCAGGTGAGAAAGAACATGGAATTCATGAAGAGGAGAACGAGGACTGCTTGCTGGCCCCAGTGGGGGTACAGAGAAGTGACAGAGATGGTCGGACAAGCAGGCTCTGGTTGGGTGACTCCGATCAATGCAGCTGAGGAAAATGGATTTGAGTGCAACTCTGAAACTACCAGAAGGTGTAAACAGGTCAATAACATGATCTAATTGCATTTTTAAAAGTTCACTCTGACTGCTCTACAGAACATAGATTGTGGGGGCTGGGAGTGGGGGACTGAAAGCAGAAACCCATTACAAGGTTACTGCTCTAGTCCCGACGAGAGCTTGATAGGAGGCGTCCAAGGATTGCATGGAAGGGTGACCCACAGAGAAGAATCAAACGTTTGAGGCCTTGAACAAGTCGAAGGAGGATTGTTTCCTTTCCTCAGAAAACTTGGAAAGGCCAAGATCAATGGGAAAAAATGCATATGCAGCATTTAACATAAAAGGGTAGAAATGTTTAATTCATGTCATTTTTGCTGTTATGACTGTTGCTTTGGCTGTTTTGGTAGGCTATAAAACTGAAAATAAAACATGATTTGTGCCCTTGACCCAGCAGCCATAAGAGGTTCCATTTGAGGTACTTCAACATCAGTATCGATACTTAAAAGGAATTCTGAAATAAGCTCCTCTTTTTACAGATAATGAGATTAAATATTAGGGAGCTAAACGATTTTTTCAAGGCCAACTTTCCTCTCAAAAGCACAGTGTCCTGAAATCTACTATGAACATGAAATCTCTCTAAATTGCTATATAGTGGAGCAGAAATATTATTTATAACCAAAATGGCAGGGCAAAAGTACAGCTCATGTGAGATGGAAATTCATCTCTATTCTGCAAATGCCAAAACTGCTTCTATTTCTTCTGTGTGCTAAATGGTGGAATTTAAAGCAAATAATTTATCTGTTTTTGAGCAAAGCACATTGATGAGTCTTTTTTATGGCAAGCTAGAATCAAAAGAAGTAGAGAACTAACCTTTGCATGTTACAGCAAAAGGAATTGAGTTTGGAAGAAACTTATTCTTTGGTAGAAAAGGCCACACACAAATGTTTTTGCATGAAAATTTTGTTTACTTTTTGTACATTAAAAATGGGTCAGTGTTCCGTAGCTGGTTAGATAGAAAACAGACAGAATACAGGAAATGAGGCAGTGGGTACTTAGAGCCTAAGTAATAAATTGTACTAATTCAAAACACATACACATAATTTTAATTAATTAAAATTCAGCAGTAACTCTAGCACTTTTATTGCTTAGACCAAAGAAACTTTGAGGGAGGAGAATTTTATTATTGGCATTATTTAGAATTGTCAACCTATTGTGACAAAAATCTCAGTTTTGAGTTGGTTTTATTATTTTTAATTATCCAAAGACCATGCCTCTCTCAAGGGTAGACCACACCCACCAACCTTCCCTGGGTTTGCTACCATAAGGAAATATTATCTAGATTAAGATGGTTACTAAAATTATCATGTATATATTAATTTATACATCATATATGTGTTATTATGTATATATGTTATAGTTTGTGTACCTCACATATTTATTTTTCAAAGAGTTGGCATCTGTGACGCAGTTAGAATGTATTAAATGTGAAAGGCTGACATTTATCATGAGATCAATAATTTCTAAGAGATGCAAAAATACAAGCCTGCAATATAAACATCTTTCTTGAAAGAGTAAATTTCACATTTTATGCAGAATAGCTTGGCTTTCAAAATGTAATCTGACATTGTATGCCATATATATAAACTTAAATTTTATGCATAATATCAGACTCCATATAAAGATAATCATTGCCCATATTTATATAATCTGAATGTAATAAAATTTCAATTGTGCACTCTGGAAATTCATTAAAAAGAAAAACCAGAAGAAAAAAAAAAAACAGAAGATACCCTCTGCCCAGAAAAACTTTCAAGTTCTCGTAATTCTGAAAATCTGATTTTTTTTCCAAAGAACAATATCAGGATTAACTTCTTATACTTCAAATTGTTCTCTTTCACTCTGTAATCATGTAAAAGACACACACAAATAAATGCTATGAGTCAAAATGGAGGAACTTGCTTAAACTTTGGTTATATCTGTGTAAAGTGTTTCTTGACATAAACAGAACATTCAGTCAACATATCACACAAGCAGTAAATCTTCTGGAAGTTTTTCCTCACGCGGACAAGTTTCATGGAGCCTTCCACATGGAGCTGTGCTTTACATTTTCATCATAATTTGGAGAATGTGTAAAACAAAAGCCTAAAAATCTGGACTGATAGAGTACATTTGAGAAGAAAATAATTGGAAATGGTTGAAATATCTTTATGCTGTTGTACCAACCAGTCACATGTATTCAAAACAGTATGACAGAAAATCGATAAAATACATTAAGCCTGACTTGGTTCCACTAGTTTAAAAAATAAATAAATAAAAATGGGAACAAAAGCTATTATTCTATTCAAAATGCATGGTAAGGTACATGGTCTCAATCCACAGTAAGTTTTGCTATAACTGTAAATAGTATTGATTTTCTTCAAACAGCTGAGAAATATTTGATGTAAGTCTTATTCGGCCCATGACAAAGAAGTGCCAGATTTGATCCAAATTGTTAACATGTTGCATTAAGGACTAACTACTTTTTTAAATCCCAGTTCCGGTTAGTTTCTTTGTACTCAGCATCAACCAAAGCTATCCTGCAAAAAGCAGTTACTTTGCAGAGACACTTCTAAAGGAGAGACTTTGCCCAGGGCTGATCCTGTGTACTGAGTCGCTGTCTCAAACAAACGTTTGGTGTTCTCTCTTGAAAAAGCTGCTGCTTTTTTTGTGGATCCTCCTGCTGTTTTAGACTCTGCTTGGTCCTTTGGACACAGGTGGTTATCCATTACTCTGATGTAAAAGAAAGCATTTTGTTTCTGCACAATTTGGTATAGACCCTTCAATTTACAGACATTCTGAAACGATCATTTCTTTGTTGGCTTTGGTTCCCTATCAGCCTGCATAGAATATACAAAATTTCTTCCACTACCACATGCCCAATTCAGGAGTAGAAACTCAGCTTCTCTTCAGCTTCCAGCTATAGCTAGCCTAGTAGATGCATCCTGTAATTTGTTGCATGAATCTTGACGGATTGACTTTGCTCCATGACCTTGGTAATCAACTTGTCATGTAATGTTAAAATTTCATCCAGAACTGCATGCCTTGAGCATAACATTTCATGCCAGTGGGTCTCAAATTACTCGTTGGTAAAAGGGAGGAGGGAAGGCATAAACATACTCATGTGCTTTTCTAAATGTGAAAAATGAAGTCAATCGTTATCATCTCTGGTAGATCAGTTGTTCAGAAGAAAAGGAAGAAAAGAACTGGCTACTCATACATTTATTTGCATATTCATTCACCCATTAAAATGTAAACTTCATGCAGACAAGAGACTTGGTTTTCTTCTCCGGAGATCCAGTACCAAAAACAGTGTCTGGCACATATACTTATATCCAGAAGATATAAAGATACATTAAAAGAAATAAAATGAAGGTAACTTACTGCCCCCAAAGATCTGACCACTCCATAAGCCCTCCCACTGTGTTATAGTGAAAAAGCTCAGGGGCAGGGACTCAAAAAACCAGAATTCCTCCTTCTACTTTGAAATCGACTCACTACATGATCTTTGACATCATTTAACCTCCGTTTGGTCATTTGGAAATGGAATAATATGCATTGGAAAAGGATAATATATTGAGTTCAGCCATATGTAATACGAAAGAAATCTAAGTGATAGAGGCTTAGTAAACAAGACCAGTATATATTTTTCCTCAAACAATGAAAATTCCATAATGAAGAACTTCAGTCAGGCTTAACAGCTCCATGATAGTATCAAAGACCCAGTTGTTGTTGTTGTTGTTTGTCTCCCTGCTCAGTTGTCCTTAGCATGTGCATCTCATTTTATGATGGCAGATGGCTGTTAGAGCTTCAGTATCACAACCATATTCCAACATATTCCAGGAAGAAAAGAGATCAAAGGGTCATTCTGACTGAGTTGGCTTTCTTTTAAGGAGTTAGGCATATGCCAGAACTATATCATATATTTATTTAAAAAATAATGCTAAGAAATGTAGTTTTGTAACTGGTCACTTGCATATCCAACAAAACCAAAAGTTTGTTAGTAAGGAGGTAGGGATGGATAAGTATTGAGTAATAAACTAGCTGTTTTAGTCACAAGTGCAACCTGTTTATTTACACAATAAGCATTTATTGCATATGTATTTAGGTTAAGTATTTTACAGTGGTGGAGATGAAGAGAAAGGAGCTTCCAGCAATGAATAAAATGTTTGCTCTAGGCTGAATGCTTGTGTTCCCCAAAATTCATATGTTGAAACTTAATTGGATTAGTGCCTATACAAAAGAGACCCCCTATGAGTTCCTTCACCCTTTCCACCATGTGAGGACACAAGACTGTCTATGAATGAGGAAGAAGTAGGCCTTCACCATATACTGCAGCTGCTAGAGCATTAATCTTGGACTTCCCAGTCTCTGGGCCTTGAGAAATAAATGTCTGTGTTTAAAACCACCCAGCCTATGGCATTTTATCATAGCAGCCCAAGTTAAGACAGTGCTGTTCTCAATATCTTGAAAACAGAGATAATATTTATGACTCTTTTTTTCCATCAGCAAGTCTATCTAAAAGGCCTAATAAAAAACTAGGTGCAGAGGGCACCAGGGAGGCTCCATTCAGTTAAGCATCTGCCTTTGGCTCAGATCATGATCTTGGGGTCCTGGGATGGAGTCTCACATTGGGCTCTCTGCTCAGTGGGGAGACTGCTTCTCCCTCCCCCTCCGCCTGCCTTTTTGCCTGTTTGTGCTCACTATCTCTCTCTCTTTCTCTCTCTCTCTCTGTCAAACAAACAAACAAACAAACAAACAAATAAATAAATAAAATCTTTTAAAGAAACTAGGTGCAGAAGTCCCAAGGTTAGCTTGTATTTAAGGGATGGGGAAGCTAACTCTACTTCTTGGCTAGAGAAACATGGGAGGAATTGCTACAACCATCTTTGAAAACAATTTCATAAGATAGTCAGTCAATGTTATTTCAGTAGGCTGAGTGTCTAACTGCCTGCTGTGCCAGATTTCCTTACCACAGTCAAGATTCCCTAAACTACACGCTCACTAGGAAAGGAGTGAAAACTAACACTTAACTAATTTTAAACTACCCCATAAAAAGCATAAAATTCTCTACTGTGTGATTTTGTTCCATTTAATCCAATTCTGTAAGTTTCAAATTGGGTATCTTGGTTATGATGCCCAAATGTTTTCTGAGTTTTCTCATACTGAAAATTGGAGTGATAACATCTATCCTCTTCATCAAAAAAGTTTACATATCAGATGAACTAATGGATGTTAGAGTTCTTCACCAGCTGAAAATGACTATACAAATATAAATTCTTATTATTGTCATACTTTGCTTTGGCTCATCTTGCCTCCCCTTATGAACATTAATCCTTTTCCCACACAAAATTCTTCGCTCAGTCATGATTTCATAACAACATATTATCTTCTTATGGCTTGGCAATCCTCTATACTTAAAATAAAAGTAAAAAAGGTTAAATGAAATAAAATTATTTCCTCCTCAAAACTCTCCTCTGATTTGACATCGTACTTACTGTCCTCACATCACCTGTACTAACCAATGTGAATTTCAAAATAATTTGAATATTTGAATAATTATTTATTTATTTCTATATCTATACTCTTTGTTTGCAGTATATAACCTTATTAAAATAACTTATTTACAAGAAATTCAACTATTAGTTGTAATGAAGGGAAGCACACATTAATAATCTGAGAGTGTTAAGGGCAGTTTATATTTGTTTTGGGAATGCAGTTTTTTCAGGGGATTTGCTTTCATAATTACATTTTTTTTCCTGGCTAGAATTAAAATTATTTGCAGTCCTCAGGCAGGGAGGCAGAAGATACTGAGTAGAATTGTGAATACAGAGAAAAGATGATCTGGATAAAACAAAACTCCATCCTGAAGAAGACATACAATTTTAAAATATACTAATCACTGAGAGTTGATCACATAACACATTTGCTTTTGTTCATTCCATTTCTCTACCACACCACAAAGTCCTTGAGTAGAAGAGTCAGCTGCAATCAAATTTTATAAATATTAAAGTGAAAAGTACCGTACCAAACCCTTACTCTGAATATGATAAACAATTCTCAGTGGCAAGAATATAGTTACCTAATTCTGGGACTGACCCAAAATCATATAGGTTGATGTGATTTTATTGTCTTTTATCCTATCTCCTGATATATTTGCATGTGCATGTGTGTGTATGCATATGTATGCGTGAAGAGAGAGAGAGGAGAAAGGAAATTGAATAGAATAATGAGAGAAAATCATGTTTCAACTAACTTTAATGCCAAGATTCATAGCAGCATAAAGAATAATTTCATGGGAGAAAAATAATAAGATAAATATTTAAATCTTATATTCCATAAATAAAGGTGATTTTGGAGTTTACCTCAATGAATGTCATGGAACACTGAGTGCTTTTATTTAATTTAGAATAGGATAGGCATTAGCCGTCTCTTAGCTAGGTTCATTTATAAACTATTAATGATTTCATTTGCATTTTTACCAAGAACAAAAAAACATAGTTATTGCACAGGTCTTTTTTTCTCCAGGCACTGAGTCATTATTTAATTAAGTACTGTTTATAGTTTTACATATCACATTTGTACTTTTATCTAGATGCTGCAATTGAGTAAGCATATATTAATTTATCATCTCATATATTTTTTTAATCTAGGCAGATGAAGATCATTAGCTTTTCCTATAAAGGCAAGTTTCTTTAAATCCTTTAACTCATGGACAGTCGTTTCACTTCCTTTTCTTTGAAAATAGTGTTGTTAAAAAGTGGAGACCAAACAAAAACAAAAATATTCTGACAGTTTTTCAGTGACCTAGTTTACAGATTCTATTTTTACCGTAATCATATTTTATTGTATACTGTATGGTGTTTTCAATTACTTTTTTTACATAGACTTGATTTTCCCACTGCATGTCTCCTTTTAAGAGCTATGTAAGTAGTTAAACATGTTTTGAAAATTCTGCAAAATCCTTAATAAAGCTTAAGCTAATATAACAGAGAACATTATCAAATTGAAAGAAATTGATATAATATATAAACTCAGGAGGCTGTGATCATTATCTACAATAACAGGAAGAATTTTAGAAAACAGAAGTATAACATTATGAAATGAAAATTGATTTTGAATATTAGGAAAACAGTATGAAAGCCTTTAAATTCTATGAAAATCTTCTGAAGTAGGTAAAATAATTTCCTTATAAAAAAAAGGTTTATTGGCACATCTTTAAGAAAACGTGAAGCAAAATGCCAGAGAAAAATCTCTAGCTATCTCTGTATCTCTCTCTCTCTCTATCTATCCATCATCTATCATATGTCATCTCTATATCCATAGCTCTGTAGTGCATGTGTTTAAAGAGAAGTCTGAAAAACTCACCAACATTTCACAAGAATGGTGATGTCTCCCCACTGAGACATTCTTTCTTTATATCACTGCTCTCTTCACCAATGGTAGGTAGAATCTCCAGGCTCAATTTTCCCAAAACAAACGAACAAATAAAAACAAATCTAAGCAAGTTTAGAGGACAAGAATCAGAGCTTCAGTAGTCTGGAGATGGAGCAGTGGAAAGCTGGACTTGGAGGTGAGGCTGAGAATCTCATAGTCTAATACAGAGAAGCAAGAAATTGGAACATACAATTTAATGGGTTGGCCAGAGCCTTGATGCCCCATATGAATATAGAAAGAGTAGTGAGTGAGGAAGTTGAGCTTGAGATATCTCCTCCAAATTAGTAGGGTATTGAAATGTTTGAGATCTGTGTTAGTCACTCTCAGATTTAGAAACAAATTATATCTGGAGGCAAATTTGCCCAAATACCTTCAGGATTAAGATCATAGGTGAAGATTACCAATCAGACTAGAAGCTAACCCTCTGATAATAAACAACAGAAACAAGACTCAAAGATTTAAAAGTAAGGATTGCAGATCTGGGAACTGCCAGATATAGAGGGTAGGAGAGCTGTGTAGAAAATATAATGGAAAAAATGAAGTTAAAAAGTAGGTGCAGAAAAAAAGACATAAAGAATGATGAGAAAAAAAAGAGAATGATGGGCAGATTTGAAAATTAAATATCTAGAAATGAAAGGCATAATCATTGAAATAAAAACAAATTCAGTGGAAGGTTAAATGAGAGATTAAGTGTATTTGAAAGAAAATTTATGAACCTAAAAAGTATATGTGAAAAAATACTTTGAAAGAGAAATAAGGAAAGACTGGAGATAGAAAACAAGAGAGGTTTAAAAAACCTAGAAGAGAGAATAAGAATTTCTCACTTATACCTAGCTGAATTTCCAGGAGCAAGGGCTAAGCAGAAAGATAAAGAGATAATACTTAAAATCATGATAGGAATAAATTTCCCAGAAGTAAAAATATAGACTCGCCCAATTCCATGCATCCCAAACAAAATTAACAGAAAGAAATCTAGGCCAAGACACACTGTCATAAAACCAAAAAAAGATCAAAGACAATAATCATGAAATAGAAAAGGAAATGTTACCTATAATGGAATGACTGTTGAAAGGACCGTGGAATTCTCAACAACAGCCAGAAGACATGAAATGTTATCTTTCAAATATTAAGAGAAGGTAACTAGTTGTCAACATAAATTAGTATTTAAAATATGGTACATCATGTTATATTATTATGATGCTCTGATATATGATTCCACATTAGTCAACCAAACACAATATTTTATATAGGACTACATATATGTGTAATAAAACTATACTTAGTATACTACAGTATAATGTAGTGTAGTAGAGTATAGTGTAGCATAACATAGTATAGTATAGCAACTATAACATACTGTTTTTTAAAAGGTGGGCATCCTAAAAGGAGGGGAGGCAGGAGAATGGCATAGGGGAGGAGCATCTCCACCGATATATGTTACAAGCAGGGTTGAATTTTTTTTTTTTAGATTTTATTTATTTATTTGATAAATAAATCAAATCTCTTTCCAGAGAAAGAGACAGGGAATACAAGCAGGGGGAGTGGGGGACAGAGACAAATAAATCTCTTTCCAGAGAAAGAGACAGGGAATACAAGTAGGGGGAGTGGGGGACGGAGAAGCAGGCTTCCCACTGAGCAGGAAGCCAGATGCAGGCCTCCATCCCAGGACCCTGGGATCATCACCTGAACCAAAGGTAGACACCCAACAACTAAGCCACCCAGGCACCCCCAGGCTTGAATTTTTGATATGTGTGTTGGTTCATGGGTTTACATTGTATCATAACAAAAAGGCAAGCAAGCACAGACCAAGATAATAGTGCATTGTTAACCAATGGCTCTGTTAAAATAAAATACTGAGCAAAAATAATCTCTATCCATTAAGTAATTGAACGTAAGAAATACATAATGGCATAAAAATAATCAGTAGTATTATTTAATGGCTAATAATAATCTTTAAAATGTTACAAAAGAAAAACAGCTACTGAGTTTATGGATGTATTGTGCAAATAGTCCTTCCTATCAACATCAATAGCTTTTCTTCCCTCAGGGTTGAGACAGAAAACACAGCTACAGAATGATTTCCTAGCATCATGGACCCTGAATCTTTTTTCTATTACACACAGAAAAACACCTATCATCAAAATAAATAGTCACTAATCTGCCTCTAATGGTTCCACACAAGCTCAGAAAGAAATAGAGCGAAGTTGAAATGCTGCATTAAGTATAGGAGTCATAAGACATGGAAAATAGCTTAAGGGTAATAGCAAATATAAATTGCCAGGAGATAAATGATTCAGTATTACTATGCTCATGAAAGTTCTCTGATTTTTATTTAGCAAATTGTTGGGTGGTATTATGTTAGATCATGATGAATTTTGAACTAATGTCTCCATTAGATCTGTATCACTTAATATTTTTTTCTAACATCACCTTGGTCCTCTGTAGCAATACAGAGAAGACACTGATCTGGATCAGAGTCTCACCAGGATTTGCTGATTCCATGATGGCCACAGACATCACTGGAATAAGGCTAAATAGATAATCTCAGCTAAGCTTGAAGAATATGTATTTGACCAACATACATCTTAGCTAAGCACATACACATATCCAATTTATTTTTCACTATAACAACGAAATCTTTCTTAAGGAAAATTTATATTCTCTGTATTTACTGGTTTTGTTTGTTTTAGTATGGAACAATGGCAAATTTGCATGGTATTCTCATGCTACTCTTCTCTATATTGGTCCAGTTTCAGTGTGTGTGTTGTCAAAACAAATACTACTAATAGTTTTTAATAAACACTGTCAAGGACTTATATTAAACTCATACATTTTCTATATTTGTATTAAATCAACAAGTTTTTCATTCATGAAAATAAAGATATCAGATGTTCTTATTACCGTGTTGTACTAGAAAATCTTTGATAATATTTAGTAGAAGTAAATATGTTCCTGGAAACCTTAAGTTATAGATTCTTTCAGAGAACAGTATTATTTCACATAAAGAAGATTTGAAATAAATCTGGTACACAATAATCTTTAGAGATAACTGCTGACATAATAAGAATAAAGCTATAAATAAGTTCAGCCCAGCTGAAAGAGAACACTTTTTGTAATGTAGCTTCCAGGATTTCATGCATCATTAAAGATTTCAAAGCAACAATCAATGAATAAATAAAGCAATCAATGCTTGTGTTATATCATAACTTAAGCACTTAAATAGCTCTATAGAAATATTACACTAATGTGACATACAGGCATAAATAAATATAACAAATAAGGCAGATTATTCAATGTAAGAATATGTTTAGTTTCCAGATCAACCACGTTATCATACATGGTAGGATTTCCTTCTTTTCTAAGACTGAATAATATTCCATTGTGTATATATACCACTTTTTCTTTATCCATTCATTTGCCTAAGGATGTTTAGGTTGCTTTCATGTCTTGGCTTTTGTAAATAATGCTTTAAAGGATATGGGAGTACAGAGAGTCCTTGAAAATCCTGATAATTCTTTTATATATATATACAGATGTGGGATTAATGAGTTATATGATCTTTATAGTTTTAATTTTTTGAGGAATCTCCATATATACTTTTGTGCATAATGGTTTAATCAATCTACATTCTCATTAAAAGTGTGCAAGAGTTCCCTTTTCTCCACATTCTTAACAACACTTTTTCCTTTTGTCTATTTGATGATAGCTATTCTAACAGCTGTGAGATGATATCTCATTATGGCTTCGCTTAAAATTTCCTTGATCATTAGTGATGGTGGACACATTTTCATATACCTATTGGTCATTTGTACTGCCTTCTTTGAAGAAATGTTGATTCAGTTCCTTTGCTCATGAATTAATTGGATTATTTGTTTCCTTGCTATCGAGTTTTAAGTTTCTTAAATATTTTGGATATTAACCCTGTATTAGATATAAAATTTACAAATATTTTTCTCCCATTCTGCAGGTTACATTTTAATTTCACTGATTGTTTCTTTTGTTGTTAAGCTTTTTTTTAAATTGTTCTTTATCCGTCTTGTCTTTAGTCATTTTATTGAGGTACGATTGACATACTAAAAGCTAAACATATTTAACTTAGACAATCTGATGAGTTTGGAGATAAGTACACATCTGTGAAAATTTCATCATGATCAAGGCTTTTTATTTATGAAGAATTTACTTTTTATTTATGAGGAATTTGTAAGGCTTTATTTTTGTGATAAATCTAAAATAGCCAGACTCACAGAAGCAGAGAGTAGAATAGTGGTTGCCAAGGGATGGGAGACGGAGGAAATAGAGCACTATTAGTAAAAGGGTACAAAGTTTCAGTAATAAAAAATGAGTAAGTCTTAGAGATCTACTGTACAGTCCACTAACAATGGTTAATAACATTGTTTATGTACTTAAAAAATTTACTAAGAAGGTAGATCTTATGTTAAGTTTTATTATATGATAATAATAATAATAAAGGTGAGAGGAAATTTTTGGAGATGATAGATATGTTTATGGTAAAGATTGTGATGATGGTTTCACAGGTTTATACTTATCTCCAAACTCATCAAGTTGATACATCAATTATGTATGGTTTTTTTATATCAATCATACCTCAATAAAGTGCTTTTTTAAGAAAGGGTATATTTTTCCTAAAATAAGTCCTACCTTTTTCCTCTATGGTTTCATGTAAACATCCAAAGATCTCAAATATTACTGATTGAATTATGATCAGTCTATTTACTGTAATAAGTTAACTCTTTGGATATGATGCAATATCTTTGGAAATATGCAGTATAAAATAAGAGTTTGTAAATATAAACATTTAAGACAAATGTCATTCTGTCAATGAGCACAGGCATAAGAGATGCAACTGAGTCTGAAACTTGGCTCAACCGCTTCCCAGCTGACTTTGTGCTAGTTTCGTTATCAGCAAATGAAGATGATAACTATCCTAGAGGTAGATTTTTAACATTAAATGTTAAATGCATATCATGATTTTGCAGAAGATGTGCCATGTAATAAGCACTCGGTAAACCGTCTTTACGTCACTAGCTGATAGTGAACGGTAGCATGAGTGAGAAATGGAAAGTAAATGCCAATCCAAATGCTGATAACCTAAATATTCAGTGAGCCTAATAAAATTCAGGATTTAGTCTGAGAAAGCTTAATTAAATATAGTCATTCTCTCATTTCCTTTCCCATGTAACTCAGTTTTGGAAGAAATCCGGTATTTTTGAGGAGATGGACTCTATTTTTTTGCATGTTCTTACTTTAGCTTCATGATGTGAAAGAGCAAGGCAGATATAATGCTAGGAAAGATAAGATGGAAGAGTGCAAATATGGTGGGCCAAATAAAATTTCTGTGGGTGTAATGATTTTTAGAAACTGACAACAAGCTGTCTAATATCATATTTCCATATTCATCCTCAAGTAGCATGAACCACAAAATTCTTAACTCAAAGCCTTCCTGGTTGGCTGGGTTATAACTTTGGGAAGTTTTATAGCTGAACTTTAAAATAAATCCACATGAGTGTGGGTTTCAAATTCAACATTTGGAATATTAATCTAAGAGAACAACAGACATTTATTCTGTCCAAGTGTGCCATTGGATGTCTTAAAACCATGCCGCACAATTCTTCTGTGAATGATTGAGAACTTTATATTGCCTTCTTGTCACTGTAAGTTCCAGAAAAGGCAGTAACTCCTTAATGGATATTTGTTCACCTGTCTCATCTATTTCAATAAAAAGCTGAAATAAATATACACTTGAATTGCTCTAAGGATTTATTCACAGAGAAATTATCTGTCAGGAAGTTAGTTATATCCACGAGACATTCATCTCTTCTCTGTGTGTAGTAGGCCACCAGATGGTAACTCTCCACAGCTCTCCTAGGCTGTGAATTGGCACTAATTGAAACATCAACACTCACTTCAAGGCTCCTATAGAGAAACCTCATCCCTAGATCTCCAAATCCTCTAAACCACGAATTTAGAGTATACTGCATTTAATGTTATTGTTTTTATTTTTGCAAATCAATAACATCTTCCCAGGAAATGCTACACATGTTGTAGAAAGAAAATCCTTGAAATTTTATCATTTACATTTTACATAATTTTATCTTGATTTTAAATGGTTCCAAAGAGCATTTCTTTTTTAAGACAGTGTAAAACATTGCATGTGACAGATTCACTCTAAGTAGAATATTATTTTGAACACTTTGATTCGTTGAAGACATGTATAGGTTTTTTAATGATGGAAAATAAAACTAAATTACTATTTGATTATCTCCTGTATCATTTTCATGGAGATGAACTAGAAAGACAAAAACACACTTACATGGATAATAGCTACTCAAATAAATAATGTCCCATCTCATCATTTTCATAGCAAATATTTTATATTGGTCAAGTTTCTAGTTGTTGGCAAAATACAATATTTATTGAAAATTCACTCGGGGCACCTGGGTGGCTCAGTCATTAAGCGGCTGCTTTCGGCTCGGGTCATGATCCCGGAGTCCTGGAATCGAGCCCCGCATCGGGCTCCCTGCTCTGTGGGAAGCCTGCTTCTCCCGCTACCATTCCCTCTGCTTGTGTTCCCTCTCTCGCTGTGTTTCTCTCTGTCAAATAAATAAAATCTTTAAAAAAAAAAAAAAGAAAATTCACATGTGCTATTCATTATACTAGACTTGGTAGAAGAACAGATATGGTTATGAAATAACTTCTGACAATTTGAGGCTTCCTTCCAATGGGAGAAACCACCAAAGATGCAAACACAATAAATGATTTCAGGAAAATGGTAACAGTAGAAGCACAAAGAATAATTTTTCCTGGGAGGAATCAGGAAAAACTTAAAATCTAATGAAAAATAAATTGGATTGGAATAGATGAAGAAGGGACATTCCAGAGAGAATGTCTGGATATCAAAGAATAAAACATAGAATAAGGAGAAAATAAGGATATCAGAGAATAAAATATAAAAGTCAAAACACAGGGATGCCTGGGTGGCTCAGTGGGTTAAGCGGCTGCCTTCAGTTAAGGTCATGATCTCAGGGTCCTGGGATCCAGTCATGTATAGGGCTTCTTGCTCAGCAGTGAGCCTGCTTCTCCCTCTGCCTGCCACTCCCCCTGTTCATGCTCTCCCCCATCCCAACAAATAAATAAATAGGTAAATCTTTTGTTAATCTTTTGTTAGAACATTAAAAACTCAAAAAAAAAAAAAAAAAGTCAGTGAAGTCAATTCCAGAAAAGGGGTTTAGTAAACTAAATAAAATGAGAAATGGACTCCACCCTCAAAGTTAATCGGTGACTTTACATGAATATGGTTTTCAGTGACAAGGGATTTTCTTAATATTATTAGGAAATAAGGCAGGATCATCATTTTTATCCTGAGGTAAGGGACTCATCTTAGTTCATTTTTACATCACACAGCATTTCCTCAATATATAATGGTGGCGTTGAAAATCAGATTACCTAGGAATCGAAGTCTAACCAGTAACCAAGTAGATCAGCACAGGAAGTACTGATGGGATGACACATGAGAGAACATCAGCAATTACAAATTAGACAGCATGGAGAGAGAAAACAGCATAGTCACGGGAATTCTGTTCTCAATTAGTTAGATTTCCCAAAAACTTGATTTAGCAGAGAGATTAACTTCAACGTAGAAAATCAGGGCACAAAAAATTCTGAGAGGCTAATGAGAACAGTACAGTGGAAGAAGAGCACAAACATTGGAGTCCAGCAGACCTGTGCTCAAATCCAAACTCTCGCTGTGTAAGGACCTGCAAGTTACCCAATGACCCTGCTTTCTCTATGTAAGGACATTACTAAAAGCTACTTCGAAGGGTTGCTTGTAGACACAATAACCAATACACATTAAGTGCTCAGAATGGTGCCAGAATGTAGCAAGCCCTCAGTAAGAAAAAAAAAAAAAAAAAGCTGTACAAAATGATCATAGTTTCCAAAGCAGATAAGCAAGTGAAAAATGTATTCCAAAGTTCAAATTAACTGCTAAAGGAATCTGCAAATTCCTCTTGTACATCAAAAAAAGAATTGAGGTCTTTTTTAGTAAAGTGTTCTTTCAGAGTTGAATTTCCTCCAATTATTCCATCTCTCCTCAGCGGGGACATCCATGACAGCAACATGCTCCTAACAGTATTTTGAGTGATATCAGTTACTTCAAATAATTTTTCAAAAAATTATTTAGTACATATTTCATGTCTCCTGAAGTCCTAAAGGCAAATGAGTTGAACCGTAAAATACATTGCAGGGATTCCAAGGACCAGAATGGAGGAAGGTCCTCAATATCAGGTTTGTTTGTCACTCTCGTGGGATCTGAGTCAACCTGTCTCATTGTCTGCCCTCCCTCTCTCTCTGGCTCTCTTTCTCTATCGTTCTCTCTCACCTCCCCTAGTCCCCTCATTCGTTTACCTGCATTTTCTATACTCTGGACACCACTGTGAGCTTCATCAACAGGGTTATTGCTTCAGTTTGTATTGTTGTAACAGTTTCACAAAGCACACCTCATTCAGTCAATATTTAGGATGTTATTTTCCACAGGGATTTAAAAAATGGAATGCTTTTGGGATTGTCAGTTAAAATAAGTTGAATAGTTTGTGAAAGCAAGGAATCAAAATATATGTGTCCCACATCTCTAAACTGAGGAAACCATTCATGTAAATAAGTAGAAGTGAAAATAACAACCAATTGATTTGTTTGAGCAGTTTATTTTTTAGAAACTCAGAATATCATTAAACTTCAGAAAAAAAAATCAAAGGTATACGCCATTACACATCAATCAATTTTGGATACTATGCAACACTGTTTTCTATCACCTTTACTGCATACGTGGCACAGTTGATGTATTTTTTTCTATATAAAATGAGTATTAAGAACTACTTCAGGGGCGTCTGGGTGGCTCAGTTGTTAAGCTTCTGCCTTCAGCTCAGGTCATGATCCCAGGATCCTGGGATCAAGGCCCGCATCGGGTTCCCTGCTCGGCAGGAAGCCTGCTTCTCCCGCTACCATTCCCTCTGCTTGTGTTCCCTCTCTCACTGTGTTTCTCTCTGTCAAATAAATAAAATCTTTAAAAAAAAAAAAAAAGAACTACTTCAAAAAACCAAGAAAACATTTTGTAGAGGGTAAGCAATTCTGACTGTCTTGCCTCTAATCCCAACATGACCACTTTCTATAATCTACCGAGGTCTGTCAAATAAGAACAAGAAGTAGGTTATGGTAAATATCAATTAAAGGAACAGTTGCTAGATTGTTAAACATTTACATAATAGTATACAGCTTAAAGATCATGTAAGCAGAATCGATGAGGTGTATATTTGAGCTGAACTTTAAAAGATAAGTGTAATTTGTCAATGTATTTTATTTCTCATTTTAAAATATATCAAACAGCAGCTCCCTGGGTGGCTCAGTCAGTTAAGTGCCTGCCTTTGGCTGAGGTCATGATCCCAGGGTCTTGGGATTGAGGCCCCAGTCAGGCTTCCTGCTCAACAGGGGAATCTGCTTCTTCCTCTCCCTCTGCCCCTGCACATGCTCTCTCACTCTCTCTCTTTCTCTCTCTCTCAAATAAACTAATAAAATCTTTAAAAAGAAATAAATAAAATAAAATAAATCAAACATAAAAGAGAATGTATACATATAATCTGTAGTTTAAGGAATAAGAAATAACATTCATGAGCCTACCACCTACTTTAAGCAATTAAACATTATCATTTCATTAGCTTTGAATGTGTTTGTGTTCCCTTCTTTCTTCATATCTCCCTCAGACATAACTACTACCCTTGAGTTGTAGGCTGATTGTTCTCTTGCATTTCTGTACGCTTTTACCAAATATGTATGTGTATCCAAGAAATATTCACTCTTTTTTGTCTAGTGTTTTCCCTTTATATAAATAAAATAATACTATGCATTTACCTAAGACTTGCTTTTTCTGCTCAATATTGTTTTGAGATTTAATGATATTTATTCCTGTTGGTATTAATTCGTTTTCACCCATGTTACATATCAATCTATAAATAGACTTCAACTTATTTATTTATACATTTTTCAGCCAAAAGATTTTGGGATCATTTCTCAGTGGTTTTCTGTTACAGAAAGTTCACTATACACATTCTTGGCAGATCCCTTGGTAAACTCATGCAAGAGTTATTCTAGGTGACATAATTTCTCATAGGATAAGTGCATCTTCAATCTTACTACATAATGCCAAATTCTTCCCCAAATTGCTTATACCAATTTACACACCAAGTATTCAGGAAAAGATCCTGTTCATACATAGTTTTTTCATTATTTGATATTTTTGGACCTCTTAATTTTTGCCACTTGAATCTATCCTTTCAGGCAGATTCATGTTTATTGAATAATCAAAAAGGAAAGCAAAATTTTACATGATCATAAAGTTCTAGTCCTGGTAAATAGGAAATCTTGTTTTATTATTTATGACTGTAACTCATATTTGGAAGGGACTCACCCTTGTAAAGACATGCATTTAAATGTACCCTGAATTTTCATTAGTAACTAGGATTATAAGTAGTCAGTTTTTTGCTATTTTTGTTAATTAAAAAGGAAAGTATAGCAGATGATAGTAAAGTAACACAGAAAAATTCAAAAATTAGTTCTATGGTTAAGCCTTGAATAACATGAGTTTGAACTGCACCGGTCCATTTGTATGAGTTTTTCAAAATAGAAGCAGTACAGTACTGTAAATGTATTTACTCTTCCTTATGAACTTATTGATAACATTTTCTCTTCTTTTGCTTGCTTCATTGTAAGAATAAAGTATACAATATAGACAACATAAAGTCGACTGTTAATATTATTGGTAAGTCTTCCAATCAACATAGGCTATCAGTAGCTAAGTTTGGGGGGACTCAGAAGTTATACATAGATTTTCAACTGCACAAGGGTTGGGGCCCCTAGCCCACCATATGTGCTTAGATACATACACAATATTGCTATATTGTAACAAATGAATATTTACATACTTCTTCAAGCTCCTGTCTGTCCCTGGAAGCTCAAAACATACTTAATGCCACTGATAACTTGATGTGATATCATAATAAGTTCAATCATTTGATAAAACAATAAAATTATGTGGACATAATTATTTCAAATTAATAGAGCATTTGTATACTTGTATATGACAGACATGTCTTATAGTACTAGAGACTTTACATTGATTGACTTTTCAACTCTATTTTCAACTGGTGAACAATAAACAGAATTATCAAAATCACAGAGACTTTATAAATTGAATGTTTCTAGTAGCCCAGCTTAATTCTCAGGAGATAAAACATTTAAAAATTGATTGATTATGGAGGAGTTAAGATGGCAGAGTAGGAGGGGAACCCTAGTTTGCCTTGTCCCTCAAACACAGCCAGATCAACAACAAATCATTTTGAACAACTAGGAAATTGATCTGAGGATTAAAAAAAATGACATGCACAGTTGGAGGGAGAGAACATGGCAGATATGAGGTTTGGAGATGTGAATTGAGGGAGAGAAAACCTGCAGTGCAGTGTAGGGGAGGGAGTCCTTTTTGTGGAGAGAAGTCGGGGCAAGAAGGAAAGAGTGGGAGAGAGAGAAGCATGTAGGCTTCACACAAGACACCATCACATGAGGATCCTCTAGACTGAATTGGAAGAGAACATGTGCCTTCCTGGAGTACATTTGGAAGAGGGTATATTGCCTCTTCAAGAACAAAAGGCCTATCGGGGGCCACTGAGATACCATTCAATAGCAGGTGACAGAGGCTCACTCAGACTCAGTTGATGGGTCTCACCATCGACTCCAAGCACCTGTGCATCCATGCGACTACTTTTCTGGGACAAAACAGCCCCAGGGGCAGCACTGGGAGGATTTCCTCTGGGGCAGAGGAGGGGATCACACCTTGGCAGGTCCTTTGAAGATTTGGAGTTTGAATCCCATCTGCCACCAGAGATAAAACACAGAAGAACTGTGATGCCAGGCATGATGACAGCCCAGCCACAGACAAGGTTGAGGGCAGGGATCTGATGAAAGCCTAGGACACTGGAGGAGAGATGGTTCACTTTTCTCTGAGGGTCCCCTGAAGAGCATGGCTATGAGTTCCCTTCCCTGAGTACAAGAGTGCAGGGTGACACCATCTTCCAGCCCCCACCCACCAGAATAATCAGACTTCAGAGAGAAACACAGCACCTCCAGTGGAGGCTGCAATCTCTTACATTAAACCTTGCACCCCTGTGCTGGCAGGGGCATCTTTACTAAGGCAGGTCTGACTGTGAACCAGCACAACGGGCCTCTCCCTCAGAAGACCAACACAGGCCCTCCACATGCACCAAGTCTCCTGATCATAGAATGCTCCAAAGTGTCAGCTTCAGTTCTAATGGAAATAAGACTAGGTTCTCCTCCTTATTATGATTTTTTATTTTTTTTTTATTTTATTTCTTTCTTCTTTGGAATCAGGTTTAATAGTTTTTGTTCATTTCTTGGTTTGTTTGTTTTTCCTTTTTACATAAGGTTTCTTTTTTTCTTTTCTTTTTTCCTTTTTCCTTCCTTCTTTTTCTTTGGAATCAGGCTTATAGTTTTTTGTTCACCTGTTTGTTTCCTTTCTTGTTCCTTTTCCTTTTCTCTTTTTTTAGATCAGGTTAAAAAAAAATCAGTCTTATCTTAACAAACAAATCAAAACACATCTAGTTAAAAATACAAACACCCCCACTGCAAGCAAGGAGGAACTCTGCAGAGGACTGACCTGTGGGAAAGAGCAACCAAAACACAACAGCAAAGTGCACACATTATACACCAAAGACACATCCTGAAGTTCCAGGCCCTGGACCATGTATGACCCCTTCTTAATAGAGTATTATTCTCGGGAGCAGAAAACATAACAAGCTTTCATAACACACAAAAGACAGAAATCTAGACATAATGACAAGACTGAGGAATTCTCTCCAAAAGAAAGATCAAGAAAAAAATCACAACCTGGAATTTGCTCAAAACAGATATAAGCTTAAAACAGATATAAGCAATATATCTATATATCATAATAGATATCTATATATAGATATCTATATATCATAAAATGGAAGAATTTAGAACAACAGTCATAAGAATACTAGATGGGCTTGAAAAAGGCATAAAACACACCAGAGAAACCCTAGCTACAGAGATAAAAGACCTAAAAACTAGTAAGGCTGAAATAAAAATGCTATAACTGAGAGGCAAAGCTGACTGAATGGAATAACAATGAGGATGGAATAAGCAGAGGATCACGTAGGTGATACATAAGATAATGTTATGGAAAATAATGAAGCTGAAAAGAAGATGGAAAGAAAACTATTATATCACAAATACAAATTTAAAGAATTCAATGATCTCACAAAGCACAATAAGATCTGTATTATAGGAGTCCTGGAAGAGTGGGGAAAAGGGGCAGAAGGCTTTTTTAAACAAATTATACCCGAGAACTTCCCGAATCTGGGGAAGGAAGCAGGCATTCGAGTCCAAGAAGCACAGAGAAGTCCCAGCAAAATCAACAAAAATAGGTCAACCTTAAGGTATGTCACAATGAAACTTGCAAAATATAAAAATAGAGAATTCTCAAAGCAGCTAAAGACAAAAGATCTTAAATATATATGGGTAGTCACATAAGGTTAGCAACAGACCTGTCCACAGTAAAGTGACAGGCCAGAAGAAAGTGGCCTGATATAGTCAATGTGCTGGATGGGAAAAGTATGCAGCCAAGAACAATATATCCAACAAGGCTGTCATTTAGTATAGAAGGAGAGATAAAGAGCTTCCAAGACAACAAAAATTAAAAGAGTTAAACCAGCTCTACAAGAAGTATTAAAAGGGATCTTTTGAGTGGAAAGAGACCAAAAGCAACAAAGACTAGAAAGGAACATATATAATCTATAGGAACAACAACTTTACAGGTAATACAATGGCACTAAATTCATATCTATCAATAATTACTCCAAATGTAAATGGACTAAATGCTTCAATCAAAAGACACAGGGTATAAGAATGGATAAAAAATAATATATATGCTGCTTCCCAGAGACTCATTTTAGAACCAAAGACACCTCCAGATTGAAAGTGAAGGGGTGGAGAACCAACTATCATGCTAATGGACATCAAAAGAAAGCTAGAGTAGCCATACTTATATCAGACAAACTAGATTTTTTTTAAGTATTTCATTTATTTATTTGAGAGAGAGAGAGATCACAAGTAGGCAGAGAGGCAGGCAGAGAGAGAGAGGAGGAAGCAGGCTCCCCACTGAGCAGAGAGCCCTATGCGGGGCTCGATCCCAGGACCCTGAGATCATGACCTGAGCTGAAGGCAGTTTAACCTACTGAGCCACCCAGGCATCCCAGACAAACTAGATTTTAAACTAAAGACTGTAATAAGAGATGAAAAACTCTAACATAATAGAGGGGTCAATCCCCCTCAAGAAGATTTAAGGATTATGATTTTAGTGCCCCCAACTTGGGAGCAGCCATATACATAGATCAATTAATAACAAAATTGAAGAAACACATCACTAAAAATACAATAATAGTAGAGGACTTTAATACCCCACTCACATCGATGGACAGATCATTTAAGCAGAAGATCAACAAAGAAACAATGGCTTTGAATGACACACTGGACCAGATGGACTTAACAGATATGTTCAAAGCATTTCATTCTAAAGCAGTAGAATACACATTCTTCTCAAGTGCACAGGGAACATTCTCCAGACTAGATCACATACTGGGTCACAAATCAGGCCTCACCCAGTACTAAAAGACTGAGATCATATCAAGCATATTTTCAGACCACAATGCTCTGAAATTAGAGTTCAACCAAAAGAAAAAATTTGTAAAGACAACAAATACATGGTGGTTAAAGAACATCCTTCTAAAGAATGAATATGTCAACCAAGAAATTAAAGAAGAAGGGGCGCCTGGGTGGCTCAGTGGGTTAAAGCCTCTGCCTTCGGCTCAGGTTGTGATCTCAGGGTCCTGGGATCAAGCCCCGCATTGGGCTCTCCAATGGGTGGGGAGTCTGCTTTTCCCTCTCTCTCTGCCTGCCTCTCTGCCTACTTGTGATCTCTCTCTCTCTCTCTCTCCATCAAATGAATAAATAAAATCTTAAAAAAAAAAAGAAAGAAATTAAAGAAGTAAAAAATACATGGGAGCAAATGAAAATGAAAACATGACGGTCCAATCTCTGGGATGAAGAAAAGGTGGTCATAAGAGGGAAGTATACAGCAATACAGGCCTTTCTCAAGAAGCAAGAAAACTACCCAGTATACAAATTAACTTTACACCTAAAGGAACTGGGGAAAAAAGCACATAAAGCCTAAAAGCAGCAGAAGAAGGGAAATAATTAAGATCAGAGCAGAAGTAGATGATATAGAAATAATTAAAAAAAAAAAAACAGTGGAACAGGGGGCACCTGGGTGGCTCAGTCATTTGAGCATCTGACTCTTGATTTTGGCTCAGGTCATGATATCAGGATCCGGGGATCAAGCCCCATGTCAGGCTCCATGCTCACCAGGGAATATTGCTTAAGGATTCTCTCCCTCTCCTCCTGCCCCTCCCTCAACTCACATTCTCTCTCTCTCTCTCTCTCTCTCTCTCTCTCAATAAATAAATCTCTAAAAAAAAACCAGTAGAACAGATAACAAAAGTAAGAGCTTGTTATTTGAAAGAATTGACAAAATTGATAAACTCCTAGAATGACTTATCGAAAAGAAAAGAGAAAGGACCCAAATAAATAAAATCACAAATGAAAGAGGAGAGCTCACAACAAGCACCACATAAATAAAAACAATTATAACAGAATATTATGAGCAATTATATGCCAACAAATTAGGCAATCTGGAAGAAATGGATAAATTCCTTAAAACATATGAACTACCAAAATTGAAATAAGAAGAAATAGAAAATTTGAACAGACATATAACAAGCAAAGAAGTTGAATCAGTAATCAAAAATCTCTCAACAAACAAGAGTCCAAGTCTGGATGGCTTCCCAGGGGAATTCTACCAATCATTTAAGGTAGAATTAATACCTATTTTTCTGAAGCTGTTGCAAAAAATAGACATGAAAGGAACATTGTCAAACTCACTCTATGAAGCCAGCATTACCTTCATTCCAAAAGTAGACAAAAACCCTACAAAAAGGGGAACTAGAGACCAGTATCCGTGATGAATATGAATGCAAAAATTCTCAGTAAGATATTACCAAATCAAATCCAACAATACATTAAAAGAATTATTCACCACAATCAAGTGGGACTTATACTTGGGCTGCAGAGGTGATTTACTATCCACAAATTAATCAATGTGATAGACCACATTAATAAAAGAAAGGAGAAGAATCATATCATTTTTTCAATAGATGCAGAAAAAATCATGACAAAATACAGCATCCATTCTTGATAAAAACCTTCAACAACATAGGTATATATGGAACATGACTCAACATCATAAAAGCCATATACGAAAGACCCAGAGCTAATATCATCCTCGAGGAAGAAAAACTGACAGCTTTTTCTCTATAGTCAGGAAAAAGAAAAGGATATCCACTCTCACCATTACATTATTTAACATAGTACTGGAAGTCAGCCTGAGCAATCAGACAACAAAAAGAAATAAAAGGCATCCAAATTGCAAGGAAGAAGTCAAATTTTTACTCTTCACAGATGACATGATACTCTACATAGAAAACACAAAGACTCTACCAAAAAATTGCTAGACCTGATACATGAATTAAGCAAAATCAAAAGATAGAAAATCAATGCACAGAAATCTGTTGCATTTCTATACACCAATAATGAGACAGCAGAAGAAGAAATCAAGGGATCGATCCCATCTACAATTGCACCAAAAACCATAAACTACGTAAGAATAAACCTAACCAAAGAGGTAAAAGATCTGTACTCTGAAAACTATATAACACTTATGAAAGAAATTGAAGAAGGCACAAAGAAATGGAAAAAACATTCTATGCTTATAGGTTGGATGAATAAATATTGTTAAAATTCTTAAACTACCCATAGCAAACTATACATTCAATGCAATCCCAATCAAGGTAACGCCAGCATTTTTCACAGAACTAGAATTAACAATCCTAAAATCTGTATGGAACCAGAAGAGATCCCACATAACCAATGGAATATCAAAAAAGATAACCAAAGCTGGAGGCATCACAATTCCGGACTTTAAGCTATATTATAAAGCTGTAATCATCAAGAGAACATGGTACTGGTACAAAAACAGACACACAGATCAATGGAACAGAATAGAGAACCCAGAAATGGACCCTCAACTCTATGGGCAACTAATCTTCGACAGAGCAGGAAAGAATATCCAATGGAAAAAGGACAGTCTCTTCAACAAATTGTTTTGGGAAAACTGGGCAGGAACATGCAGAAGAATGAAATTGGACCAATTTCTTACATCATACACAAAAACAAATTCAAAATGGATGGAAGACCTAAATGTAAGACAAGAAACCATCAAAATCCTAGAGGAGAAAACAGGCAACAACCCCTCCGACCTTGGCCACAACAACTTTTTACTATAAACATCTCCAGAGACAAGGGAAACACAAGCAAAAACAAACTATTAGGACCTCATCAAGATAAAAAGCTTCTACACAGCAAAGGAATCTGTCAAGAAAACTAAAAGGCAACTGATGGAATAGAAGATATTTGCAAATGACATATTGGATAAAGGGCTAGTATTCGTAATCTATAAAGAACTTATCAACCATAACGCCCCCCCCAAAAAAAAAATAACCCAGTTAAGAAATGTGCAGAAGACATGAATAGACACTTGCCCAAAGAAGTTATCCAGATCACTAACAGACACATGAAAAAATACTCAGCATCACTAATCATCAGGGAAATACAAATCAAAACCACAATGAGATACCACCTCACACCTCTCAAAATAGCTGAAATTAACAATACAAGAAACAACAGTTGTTGGCAAGGATGCTGAGTAAGGGTAACAGTATAAGAGGGCTTGTACTCTCGGTGGGAATGCAAACTCGTGCAGCCACTCTGGAGAACAGTATGGGGGTTTCTCAAAAAGTTAAAAATAGAACTACCCTAGCAATTTCACTACTAGGTATTTATCCAAAAGATTAAAAATGCTGATTCAAAGGGGCATGTGAACTCCAATGTTTATAGCAGCATTATCAACAATAGGCAAATTATGGAAAGAGCCCAAATGTCCATCAACTGATGAATGGATAAAGAAGATGTGGTATAAATATACAACGGACTATTACTTACCCATCAAAGGGGACGAAATCTTGCCACTTGCAATGATGTGGATGGAGCTAGAGTGCATTACGCTAAGTGAAATAAGTTGGTCAGAGAAAGACAAAGACATGATTTCACTAATGTGGAATTTAAGAAGCAAAACAGATGAACATAGGGGAAGGGAAGAAAAAACAAAGTAAGATAAAACAGACAGGAAGGCAAACCATAAAAGACTCTTAATCATATAGAGGAAACTGAGGGTTGCTGGAAGGGAAGAGGATTGGGGGATGCAGTAAATGGGTAATGGGCATTAAGGAGGGCACTTGGGATGAGCACTGGGTGTTATATGTAAGTGATGAATCACTAAATTCTACTCCTGAAACCAATACTAAACTATATGCTTATTAACTTGAATTTAAATTTAAAAAAATTTTAATTAAAAAAAATAAATCATTGAGACCTATGATCAACACACTATATAGACAAAACCCAGAATCATTTTCCCAGAGTCCTAGAAAGTAACTCAACTATGCAAAATTTTATACTTAAAATGAAATTTCAGCTTCTAGAAATTTTACATCCATAATCCTATGTAACTGAAGTATTCCGTAAAATTATATAGATTAAACTTTCTTCCTAGAAATTAAAAAAAAAATTGACTGATTACATCAAACCACAGTATATCTTAGAAAACTACAGGGCTAGGATGCCAGGAAGTTAGGGAAATTGATATTAATTTTAAATGGATTGACTTCATTTTCCATGTTTATGTCTGCTTTAGAGGCTTTTGTTTGGATGTAACGTAAAAAGAGAACAACTATTCGATCTTTTTATTCCTTTTTCTTTTTTTGTACAATGAATGTTTTAAGTAATGTTCAATATTCTTTAAGTATCTCACTGGCGTACTTTGCATAAGTACTTTGCCTGTATTGTTCACATTACTTCACTGTGTCTTTCTTGGTTCTCGTTGCCAAAATTAGGAACGAATCAATATAAATCTATAAAATCCTAATCATTAAAACCATTTCCCTCAAATTAAACTCCAAGGCGGCCATGAAAATACTAATGAATGTTAGTACGGCTCCATGAAAAGTCTTAACTGTGATGGTCTTGAATGTGTGACCAGTATGTGTGCCAAGCTGATTGAACCTTTTTTTTTTTTTAACAATAGCTTTTTAGTTCAGTGTAGGAAAGGAGAGAGCCTGTTTTTTCACACAATGCCAAACCCTGAATAGTTCCAATTTCAGCCTAATCACACTGTCCTTAAAATTTCACTCTGCTTGAATAATGAAAAAGGATGATATGAAAATTGTATGAAACTAGCATGCCCCAGGACAGGTAGGGTAGGATGTAATTACATATGCTTCAACAGCTGGAGCAATGTGCTGTAAGAAAGGCTTTTAAGGTGACAGCAGTTAATTGCACAGGTTTTAGGGCAGAAGAAAATGTATGTGAAGAAGCAAAGGGGAAGGACACAAACCCCAACAGGGTGTCAGATTTCAAAATTTGAGAGAAAAAGGGTTATTCCAAATTAGAAACGGACATAAAAAGGTAAATGGTAAGCCACTTTTTCCAATAGATGAAATAAAAAGGAGAACCTTGGCTGGGTGGGAAGCAGTGTATTCCTAGCTAGCCTCCCAAGCATAAAGCTCTTTATGATGTGCCTGCATATAAAATAGGACAGCCTCCCATAACCCAGGCTGTGATATTTCCCCAGTGACACTGGTCCACAAGGCAGCTCAGTAAGAAATAGCACATTTTCCTGCAATATCTGTAATGACAGTGGTATCTATCTTGGACTAGAAATTGTAGGGCCATAGAAACCATGATGCATTCAGTCTTGTCTCCAGCTGAAAAACACAAAGCTTTTGAAAGACACCCTTTGGGTGGCATTCCTCTAATGAAGGCTGAATCACTTTTTGCAAGCTGTGTGAGTTTGTCAAACGAAGAGAAAGGGACTGTGTATGATAGTAGGTGTCACATTGAAAATAAAACTTTCAAAAGGAAAAAGGGAGTAAGTTGTGGTATCAATCTTGGTCTTATCCATCTTCCCCACGGAGCTACCTTTTTTACAGAGCTAGCCGGACATGAGCTGCGCTGCTCACTCCTGGTGGGTGCAGAATAAACACAATATCTTACCTACGTATGCTTTGCTTTCTGGATGTTTTCAGAAATAGTATGTGATAAATCACCAAAAAAGAAATCTTCTTGGATTTTGTATAATTATGATTTCTTCAAGAAACATGGACAGGTAGAAAGGTATTTTTAATACTCCTGATATTGTAAGTTATAACCCTTGCTCAAGGATATTATCACTAGATCTCTAATTGATACTAATAATTTAATTGTGTGACACTAAAATTCCTAATAAAGACTGAAGCTTACTCAGAGAATGAAAGTTTATTGTTAAATTTTAATGCATAATTCAAACATATTGATTTAATTGCTCATTCTTTCCCATTCTTTGGACACTTCATTTTGATTAGCTAAATGTGTTTTGAAGACATTTCTTCAGCTTGCTGAAAAAGTCAGAATCTTTCCTAAGCTAGAATGTAAACACAAACACTAAATCATTTACTAAATATCTGTCAGCAATTTACAATCCCATAACCTCATTTCAAATTAAAATCTCTTAATGCTCCATCATTCCCCCTGGGGGAGATCAGCTTGAAATTCTCAAGGCATATACAAATCTCTTCTCCAGATTCAACTTAATCCTGATTTCTCATTAGAAGGCTTATTTAGAGTAACATGATGTAATCTGCTTTCTCATCATGGACAGCTGTGTTTATCAGCCTCCAGGCATATTAAAGGTACAGATATATTCATTTATGATTGAAAAAAAAAAGTAAAGCTCTTTCAGTTATTTTTGTATGTCTTTTGTATACCTTTGTAGGATACATTTTACCTTAATTTTGTATTGGGTCAACTTCATTTTCTTCTTACCACTCTGCTGTTATTTTTGTTTCATTTTTTACTTAAATTCTAGTTAGTTAACATATAGTGTAATATTGGTTTCAAGATTAGAATTTAGTGATTCATCACTTACATATAACACTCAGTGCTCATCCCAACTAGTGCCCTCCTTAATGCCCGTCACCCATCTAGTCCATCCCCTACCCACCTCCCCGCTAGCAGCCCTCAGTTTGTTCTCTGTACTTAAAAGTCTGTTTTATGATTTGCTTCTTCTTTTTCCCCATGTTCGTCTGCTCCGTTTCTTAAATGCCACATATGAGTGAATGCTGTTATTTTAAAAAAAAGCAAAAACAAAAGACAGTGTAAATGCAACCCAGATCCTACTTGCCCTTTAAGTGTTTTTAATGAATGTACGAAATTAAAGGGACCCACCACCATTTGTGCATAACTATGCAAATATCTAGGAGATTCATGGAGGAAGGTAGTTGAAGTGAATTAAAGATCAGCTATTCTCGAGTCTGTAGGCAAGACTGCGCCTAAGTCGTGCCAGAGGAAATTTTTTAAGTTCTTAAGAAGATCTCCAAAGAAATTCACTATCCTATCTCCAAAAGGCTTTTATGTATACATGAAATCTAGCATAGTGACAGGACATTTTTCCTTATTCTTTCTTGGTCTTGATGAAGAATAATATGCAACAATTTCAAAATAATAATCTCAGGCCAGACATCCTACGAAATGGGTCAAGGATCAGTTATATCTTTGTATCTTATCCATTACTGTTGGTTACCAGCTCTAGTCCATATTTTTTCACAAGCAGAAAACCAGTCTGAAAACAGACTTAATCTCTGAGGCAGGCAGGGAAGCAGGGAACAGTCCTCCTCCATCCCATCTGTATATTGCTTTGACAAGTTTATAAAGGATAGCTTTTCATCACATAGGGACACGAATTAGCCAGATACTGCTTTATGATGTTGATCTTATTTTTAACTCTTAAATTATCTCTATGATTCTAGAACAAATTCTCTAATCTTTCATTGGTGATATTTAACTGTTACAGCACAGTTCTGATATAGGAGGATGATTCTGATATCCTTCTTATTTGGTATTATTCAAGTTGATTTAAAAGAAAGAAAAAAACAGCTGTGTACCACATTGACTTTCTCTTAGTAGTCACGGTCTGTTTGAATGCATTTTTTACAAGTGTTTCTTTACTAAGCAACTATTTTTTGAATACCTGTTGTAAGGCCATGATTGTTGAAGATATTTTGGGGAGAGTAAGGAAAGATGAAAATAGAATGCAGTTGCCAGCCTTTAGGAATATACAGTCTATGTGGTAAGTACAAGAAGCTGCCGTAATTATCTATATATGCATATTACGTATGTATGTGTGTATGTGTGTGTACATATGCATGTATATATTGAGGAATGGGACGTTCGTAAATGATCTAATATTGGACTAGAAATTTCTAGTTCGATAAGAGCCGTTGGAAGAAATTAAAATTTTAAATTAAAATTTCTTATAGCCAAAATAAATGAATCTTTATTGTATAACTTCTAAGGTTTCACAAACGGTTAACAACAAGAAATGAAGAAACAGATAAAAGAACATAAGTGAGGTAGTTCTAGGAACATTTAATTCTTATTTCTTTACCCAACATGTAACATTTGGGAAACATATTCAGTAGACTGTCTTATTTATATTCCAATCATTGTTGCCAGAAAAAAAGATGAACTTTTCAGAGTGCTGTATTTTTTAATTAAAGCTACTTAGTTTAAAAATATTTACTATTCCTCAAGAGTTCTTTTTTTCCCCCAAATACTTTTATTTTATTTTACTCAGTGTTACAAGATTAATTGTTCATGCATCACACCCAGTGCTCCATGCAATACGTGCCCTCCTCAGTACCCACACCAGGCTCGCCTAATCCCCCACCCCTACCCCTCCAAAACCCTCAGTCTGTTGCTAAATTAAAGTTAACTAATTTTATTTTATTTTTTAAAAGATTTTTATTTATTTATTTGACAGAGAGAGAAAGATCACAAGTAGACAGAGAGGCAGGCAGAGAGAGAGGGGGAAGCAGGCTCCCCGTTGAGCAGAGAGCCTTATGCGGGCCTCGATCCCAGGACCCTGAGATCATAACCTGAGCCGAAGGCAGAGGCTTTAACCCACTGAGCCACCCAGGTGCCCAAAGTTAATTAATTTTAACTAATTACATTAAAAGCTTCAGTTTCAAGTTAAATTAAAATTAATTTAAACACAAAAGGTATAAAATGAATTGGGAAATCTAAAGTACCTCTCCAAACTCTCCTGTTACTCCCAATTCCTGGACCATTTTGTTGGTGGTGAGTGGTTTTCAGGTTTTGGGCTATCTCTTCCACCAGATATAAATAGAATGTTTGATAAAAAGAAGAGGACAGGAGAGTTAAAAGAAACTCGTGCCTTTATTGACACACTAACAACAAAAGCAATAAATCCAATCCTTTTCTTTCTCCTTTTTGTATGCATTATAAGACAAAATAAAAACTTTTTTTTCTTATTAGGCAAAGAACTTTATTAACCTTGCTTCAAACTTTATTCCCAGGTTTCTTCAGCTTAATTAGCTGCAAAGAATGAATTGTGTATAAGCAGAAACTGGAAAGAGCTGCAGTGTCCAGGGGTCTTGGGCTTAAAAATATTAGAGCTCTAGATTTTATCGGATCCATGAACAAAATTTTTAAAAGCAGTCACAATATGAAAGAGCAGCTCCCAGTAACTTCTTCAAGTTTTATCCTCTTCGGAAGTTGACTCGATTCAGTTTGCTTCACTCTTGGAAGCTTCACCAAAATTCTCCACAAAATCTGAAACTTCATCATCATCATCATCCTCGACGGTATCAAGTGGGGTTTTTTCATCCACGGACTGTGTGGGCAGAGCTTCAGCCCGTCTTCTTAAATTAGTCAAACTGTCTATACCAAGTTGGCTTAAGATACTGGGCAGCATTTCTGTTAGCTGCTCTGTGTGGCCTGGAATGATGAAAGTGTTCACTTCCAGGGATGCCTGACCTTTAGGGTTATGAAAACGGACCACGGTTCCTTGGCTTGTGAATGTATTCACTTCTTCAATACCAGAGATATTGTCTACCCCTATCTTCTTTAAGAAGAACTGGTGTTGGGCGCCTGGGTGGCTCAGTGGGTTAAAGCCTCTGCCTTCGGCTCAGGTCATGATCTCAGGATCCTGGGATCGAGCCCCGCATCGGGCTCTCTGCTCGGCAGGAAGCCAGCTTCCCCCTCTCTCTCTGCCTGCCTCTCTGCCCACTTGTGATCTCTCTCTCTGTCAAATAAATAAAATATTTAAAAAGAAGAAGAAGAAGAACCGGTGTTTTGGGCTGGGGTGACTCAGTCGGTTAAGCCTCTGCCTTCAGCTCAGTTCATGATTTCAGGGCGCTCAGATGGAGCCCCATGTAGGGCGCCGTCGTCAGCTGGGAGCCTGCTCGGATTTCACCCTCTAACCCGCATCCCCTCTGTTTGTGCTCTCTGTTTCTCTCTCACTTTCAAATAAATAAAATATTAAAAAAAAAAATAACTGAAGTTTTTTGTCATCTGCTGTAGCCATTCCATGAACTACTGTCTTTCGGCAAGTAGTTCCTTTTCCACCAATGCTCATATGTGCTTGCAGTTTGGCGAGTTTCTCCTGGCTGATCACAGATTCTCTCAACTTGGAGCATAAATGGGAATGAGGGGGACTAGAGTTGAGGTTAGGCAGGTCTCAGGGGGACCAGCTGAGAGATTAGGTACACCCACGCCAGGGACGCAAGATGGCAGCTCCAAAGTAAAAACTTTTTAAACAATTTTGAAAACAATAAAAAAATTAATGTCCATTTTTATTGGTGATCAATATATCAATCCATTATACAATGGCAAAAGGTCTTCCTTGTTGCAACAGAAGCAATTTATCTATCCAACAAAAAGTCCCAAATATTAGCTAAATGCATAGGAGACATTTCAATAACGCACAGGTAAATATTGTCAAATCGGTTCTAAATTCAGAAAATCTCAGGCAGACTTCTGGTTACAGATGTAGGGACCTTCCATGCTAACCAGAACAATCATTGCTAGACTAGGTTAGGAGGGGGCATGCACTAGCAAGCCACAGGGTGGCTCTTAGGATTAAGAGTTGTGGTTTAAAAGTTACTTGCACACATCCTATAGTAAAAATAGTGAGGTATACAACAGCCTCACACCGGCGATGCTAGTGTTCACACCAGGTTTCCCGGAATCTGGTTCCTGAGGCACAGCCATATAGAACAGCCTCCTACTTCTTCTCTTTCCCCTGAGCTGAATTTTCTCATCTTAACAATTAGCTTACCAGGGTGCTTGGGTGGCTCAGTGAGTTAAAGCCTCTGCCTTCAGCTCAGGTCATGATCTCAGGGTCCTGGGATCAAGCCCCACATCGGGCTCTCTGCTCAGCAGGGAGCCTGCTTCCTCCTCTCTCTCTGCCTGCCTCTCTGCCTACTTGTGATCTCTCTCTCTCTGTCAAATAAATAAATAAAATCTTAAAAAAAAAAATAAAATAAAATAAAAACACTTGCTTACCTAGAGCCACAGTATCTGACGGGTTTTTCTGGCCAATCAGGTTGATCTTACTTTTTTTGGTCAGTCCTCGCTTGTAGTCTCCAAGTCCCTAAAATGACAAAAAGGTGTCCCACCTTTGCCCAGAAGTTACCACAAGTCTTCCATTTCTCCACACCTATTAGTTAAGAATAAACAAGGCAATGAGAACCATAAGCGAAAGCCAATATACATAATAGTACTCAATGGCCACCAAAAGAACAAACTCACAAGTAGTTCCCAGGTAAAAGTTTAGGAAAATTCATACATTGAAATATGGAAATAATACTTTCCATGGATCTTGAGCAAAATCAAAATTATAGTAAATAATTGGTGGAAAAATATGGGGGAGGAAAAGGGAGAGAGGATAGCTGTATAAATCTGTATTTATTTAAATGTGTTTATGATGCTCAGAGGCTTTCAGAATGATTAGGTCTGCAGTTAGGGTGGACCATATATCTGGGTTTGCCAGGGAGGGTTGTGAATGTTGCCTATTCCTAGTGTAATTACAAACATCCTTCTTACTCTTTTTTTTTTTAAAGATTTTATTTATTTGACAGAGAGAAACACAGCGAGAGAGGGAACACAAGCAGAGGGAATGGTAGCGGGAGAAGCAGGCTTCCTGCCGAGCAGGGAGCCCGATGCGGGGCTCGATCCCAGGATCCTGGGATCATGACCCGAGCCGAAGGCAGACGCTTAACGACCTTGCCACGCAGGCGCCCTGATCCTTCTTACTCTTAAAAGTGTACCAGTTTGGAAAAAAAAAAAAAAAAGTGTACCAGTTTGGATAATAAAAATCTCATGACTATTCTATCTATAGTTGGATAAGTCATCATGGTGAAGATGAATTATAAAATAAATAAATTTTAAAAGTCAACTTGTGGAAAGCAATGAGTCAGCATTAGGCTGTGAAATTAGGAGACCAGGATTCAAAGTTGAGTCTGCAGAGCTTTGCGTGGGTGAAAATGAATATATTTGCTTTTGTGGAGCACAGTGTTTGACTTTAAATGTTACAGAAAATGAGATCAACTAAGCAGAGAGAATCCTAGTGATTAAGAATTTTGAAGCCTGTAATTTAGAATTCTAATTAGACTTTAGCCAGTAGTTATTTTCCTTCTCAGAAGAGGAGCTTTCCTCCCATTGATATGAAAGAATTCTTGATTCTTGTTGCTTCAGAGTCTCATAGTCTGGGTGACATACGGACCATGTTGATGCCCATGCAAATTATGAGACGTCAAAAGGTAAGAAATCAAAATCTTAACTATAGACACTGTGAGGGTAAGACAAAAGCAGCATCTCCTCTCAAACGATACATACACACTACATGTACTTCTAAAGTATAAAGAAAGAGAAAATCGCTCTAATTACTAATTAGCAATATGCATCAAGATATTTAATTCCAATGAACTCTATTTCTTTATTGACTTTCCTCCTGCTTGTCTCTCAGTAAAAGAGAGGAAAGAAAAATTTTAAGCCAAGAGTAAAACACATCTTAGGTTATTTATTTATTTATTTATTATACCCACAAGTCGTACATGGTTTAATGAACAACAAAAAAATCAGAATTGCACTGCCCTATGCCCTTGACTAAAGACATTATATCTTCCAGAGCCCTTCAGATCAGTGCCTATTGCCTAAGTTCCCAGGGAATCCTGTAATGACTAATAGATGAGTGTAGCTCACATGAAAAATTACATTGTGTCCTGCTATACATCAGACCTGAACAGTGCAGCCCACTAATGAGCCAGTTAGGATCCTAACGTTGCTTTTCATTCTCTTCATATGCTAATTATATCAGGTGCGGTGACCATTTTCCTAGTTGATTTCAGATCCACTTTTCTGTCTGATACCACGGAGTGGGGCCAGGGTGGGAGGAGATGCTGACTCTGCAAAGTATAATCCCCAGGCTCCTTTGGGAACTAATCTCTGGTTCAACCAAAGACAGACCAGAGAGCAGGGGAAAGGAGAAGCTGGGGGTAAGTCCCACTCCCACCTCTGTCTCAGAGATGTGCTGATGGCGGTGGCTCAGTCTCCACATGGTTCCAGCCTCCACAAGAGGCTTATTTTATCTCCCTCCTGACTCCTGCTCCTACAATTCCATAGTAGTTCCAATACTTACTGAGCAGTTCCAATTGACCACTTTTGCTAACAGCACCTATACTTGGTTACAGGCCTGGGGAAATCTCAAGGCTATTTCTAGTTTGCCTTGTTGTCCCTGTTTGGAATTTCCTCTCCTCTAATGCCCTTGTGACATGGGTCTCTACCCATCTACAAGTATTCTCTCCAACAACACAGCTTGAATGGATTTCCCTTCCCCAGTACCTTTCTTTTAAAAGACTGCCCTTGCCTAATGATGTAGACGGAGGTTTAGAGACAAAACTAACTTTAGAATAAAGTTTTTATTATGTATGATCTGAGTGACTGCATTCCGACTTTAATAGAAGATTCCCAGTTTCTGCCTATTGTCCCAGCCTATTTATGAAAACCCCTTTTGAGTAAAAGGGGGTAAAAGTAAAAGTGTTTCAGTTCACAAATTATATGGTCATTCTAATAATTGGCACCTGAATTTATCACAATTTTCAAAACCTTAAAGATGACAACATGAAACACGGAACTCACTACCCTTCCTATTACTTGACAAGCCCCAGTTCTTTCCCAAGTTATGGGTATTGAGTTTTCATCTTACTCCAGAGACTCTAGAGTATGACAGGCTTGTTTTCACAGTGTGCAAATAGTTAATAAGTTCTAGAAATATACATGAGCAGATACTCACTTAGTGACTGGAAAGTTAAGATCCACATAGAATCTAAATAAAAACACTAAAATTTCTATAAGTGGCTAATTAAACTCAAATATTTTAAAAGAATAATATGCAAGGCAGTAGTGTAGACATTTGGGTGGAGTAGAAGATCATACCTTTATGTTTATTTATCCACTTAGCAACAATTTCTAGGCATTTACTTTGTACTAGTTGTGGACTAAGTGATGGAGAAATAGTGAGGGAAAAAACAGAAAAAAGACTTATTTACCTTCAGTAGTGTTCCATTGCTAATAGCATGGAGAATTAGTACCATGCCTTTTGGGCAAATGGCATAGAAATATGTATCAGGAGCATATATGTCCATATCTTTTAGCTTATTAATGCTCCTCAAAAATTAATTCTAATGAAATAAAGACAACTATAAATATACAAAGCCCAATATAGAAGATTTTACTTGCAATAGTGTTTATAATATCAAAAATTAAGCAACCTATGGAATATTAAGTAAATACACACATGTATGCACATACACATAATTGCATGTTTGCTATTACTACAATTACCTGAAAAACTAGAATGTAAAGAATACAAAAGTAGATGCAATTTTTTTGGTTCAGTGATTTTACAGATTTTTTTCTATTTCAAAAACTTCCTGTAATCCCATTTTCTCCAGTTAAGTCCATTTTAAAATAATAATAAAATAAAAAATTCACATTGGCCTAAAAGAATAATTAAGAATTTAATTAAGACATTAAAGTTTGAAGTTACTTTCTGTAAGATGAAAAATTAAGCACTTGTGAAATGACTATTTCTCTGCTTCTTTCTATACATAATAATGAGATAAAACCTCAGTATGTTGACAAAGACCATAGGCTGAGTCACAGGCTAGGGATTTTGTCACTTTTCTGCCAATAGCTAATTTTGACCAAAATTTCTTGAGTGGTTTCTCATCTGTAAACTGATGACTCTCAACTTAAGTAACTACTGGTCTATAAACTTTTTGAAAAAAGAATAAAAATTTTAAATCTATGAACATCTGTTATCACTAACAGCTGCTGGTAATTGCACTGCCTTTGTACGATACATTTGTAAAATAGCATTTATCATTTTAGGTTTACAGTATACTCTTACAGATCACTGATAAATCCAAAAATATACAGTTTTAATATAAATGATTAAAAAAATGGTAAGCGCTATCATCCTTGGCTTAGAAAAAAATAGCTATCTTGTCTTCCTTCTTACTGTATGCGCACTGGTATATCAAGAAGGTGTTCTGCAAAAACGTCTCACATGCCTTGTGACATTCTCACTCTTCACTAAATGAAACAAAAGATAAAAAGCCCCCTGGGTAGAATGTCCCTAATGAACACAGTTGACATTAAAATGTGACAGGCTGACAGAGAGAATGATCTGAAGAACTCAAACATTCTTACTGAGTGTGTATAAATAATCAAGAGATGGGAGACAGGCAAAATTACTATCTTAATTTATTTTGTCACTGTAATATACATTTTAATTGACACAAAAGTTGTTTAACAGTTCCCGTTTGAAGACTGTTGAGTTCACAATAATGAGCTTAAGTGAAGGCAGGGCCTGGGCCATATACATATTTTCTATGTGTGCACAGCAGGTCCTCAATGCATCCTTATTTAATGAACAATTACTAACTAGTATCAAGATGTACGTCCCACGGGAACAGGAAATATTTTTTGTCTCTTTTGCTGACTGATGTATACTAAGGTCCTAGAAGAGTGATTGGGACAGAGTAGGTGTCAATAAATATATGTTGAAACAATAGATGACCCAGAGGGAAAAAAAACACCCATTTTCTCACTTACTTGTTGAGTAATATTATTGCTAAAATGTCCTTTTTCAAGAAATGTAGTGTTTAGGGGGGACCTCGCTGGGTCAACCAGCTCAGCATCCAACTCTTGATTTTGGCTCAGGTCAGGATCTCAGGGCTGTGAGATGGAGCCCCACATCAGGCTCTGCACTAGGAGTGGAGCCTACGTAGGATTCTCTCTCTAACTGCCCCCTCTGTCTCTAAAAAAATTAAAAATATAAGTAAATGAGTATGTAGTGTTAAGAAAGCTTAGCCATTTAGCTGTGGGGATAACAAAAAGGTGAATGCAAAAGTAGATGAACAAGGGCCTATGAACTACCTTCAATCTTCAGCATGAGTTGTTAGATTACTGCATACATAAATGTTTTCGATAATTTCTTTATAAAATGGAGTAATAAGGATATTAGCAAGTAATATAGCTATCTGATGGTGTTTATTGGTTATTTACGGGTGCATACCCAAAACTTGGTGGCTTAAACAACAATGACCTTTAATAGCTCTTCTGGTTTCTGTGAGTCCGATATTTGGGGATGGCTTGGCTCGGCAGTGCTGACTCAGTGTCAGCCCAGATGTCAACAAGGTTGACTATCATCCCACAGCTGGTTTAGGGTTTGAGGATCTACTCTAAAGGTGGCTTACTGGTGGTTGATCTTAAGGAGGGCATGTATTGCATGGAGCACTGGGTGTGGTGCATAATCAATGAATCTTGGAACACCGAAAAAATTAAATTAAATTAAAAATAGATAAATAGATAATAAATAAATAAATAAATAAATAAATAAATAAATAAATAAGGCTTACTCTCGTGACTGACCAGCAAGAGATCTCAGAGTCGCCATACTTGGGCTTTACCAGGGCTTCTGGGGAAGGCTCACAACATGGCAGTTTGCTTCTCCCAGAATAAGTGATAAAGAAAACTGAACATAGAAGTCACAGTGTCTCTTGTGACTTAGCCTCAGAAACAGCACACTGTTAGTTTCATGATATTCTATTGAAGAGAGTCACTAAATACAGCCCACATTCAGAAAAGGGAGGGATTTGGCTGCCTTTTTTGGAAGGAGGAATATCAAAGAATTTGTGAACATATTTTTTATACTTTTTTATTAACATATAATGTATTATTTGCCCCAGGGTACATGTCTGTGAATCATCAGGCTTACACATTTCACAGCACTCACCATAGCACATACCCTCCCCAATGTCCATAACCCAGCCACCCTATCCCTAACCCCCTAACCCCCAGCCACCCTCAGTTGGTTTCGTGAGTTTAGGAGTCTCTGATGGTTTCCCTCCTTCCAGATCCCATCTTGTTTCATTTCTCTCCCCCACCTCCCATGACCCCCCACCCTGCCTCTCAAATTCTTCTTATCAGAGAGATCATATGAGAATTGTATTTCTCTGATTAACTTATTTTGCTTAGCATAATACTCTCTAATTCATATTTTAAAACCACAAAAATGAGAACAACTGTTTAGCTGATTTTCACGTAAGCTCTTATCTATTGCTATAGCCATTCAGAGAAATAAATGAAGTTGTAAGATTTTCAATTCTATAATTAAATGAGTCATATAATCCTCCAAGTAGATATTCCTGCACACTAAGGATTTTTCCCCCAAAACTAGTCAAATTATTATCACTATTTTCCATTTTGTCTATGAGTATATATTATATGTATAAGGAAACTTGATTACCAGTAGGTCTAGTATTTATTGTGTCGATTATTGTAGGTATCCATAAAAACCTCCTGGGGACACTTATTAAAAATGTAGATCCTTGGGTTCCATTCCAGCCCGACTAAATTAGAATCTTGTGTCTGAGATGCTGGAACTTTCATTTTTAACAAGCTCCTAAGGGCGATTTTGATTGAGGTGGTCTACAAACTATAATCTAGTAAGCTCAGGTAGAAAGAACTGGTAAAACAGGGCATCAGTTGTAGTGTGACCATGCTAGGAAAGATGTCTAGATATAAAGCCTCATGTCAGGGGCCGTTAATGGAAATAGGATTGCAAATGTTTTTTGGTTTTTTTCAATTATATGAACTAAAGCATCAAATAGAACTTCTGGAGGAAAAATCATAATGTTTTTCACAACTCAGCTGTAGGCTAGAAACTAAGCAGGAAATATTGATAGGCTTAAGTCATTACAAAAACCTAAGAAAGTTTTAAAGTGAAAAATTACATCATTTAAAATTAGGTTTCTGAGTTACAAAGCAGGAAAGGCAAAGAAATCAAGCATCACTCAACACCAGTTAAAAAGGATATTATGAAAATGTTGCTTCATAACAACAAAAGGAATGAGGAGCCCTGACAGTGACTCTTTCCAGACAACAGTAATGTTTGCAATTATCTTCTTCTGAAAATAAAGGAATAAACCATCGTTTAAAATTTATAGAATGTCAGAAAATAATTAAATGAGCCGCTCTAACGTTATTAAATTTTAATTGCATCAAAGCAATTTTCAATGCACATAATTTCACGTTACTTTTAAGTAAATTTGGAGCTTTGTGAACAATGGCCTACAGCTGTATCTTTCTCCATTCATTCACAATACTGGAGGGGCAAGGAACAACAGATGTCAAGCATGTAAAGGAATGACACATTTTTTAATAGATACCTTCTGAACACATACATACAAAAAGATAATTGCAGATCCTCCTTTTTTTCAGATCATAGACTTTCTGCAGATATCACTCATATACCTAAGGGTTGCTCTCAAAATCAGTTAATAAATTGTGCACAAAATAAAACAATTTGAAGGTACCTGGGTGGCACAGTGGGGTAAGCATCCAACTCCAGGTTTCAGCTCGGGTCATGATCTCAGGGTCCTGAGATCAAGCCTTGAGTTGGGCTCTGCTTTAAGTAGGGAGTCTTCCTCAGAGTCTCTCTCCCTCTCCCTCTGCCCCTCCCACTCGTGCACACACACACTCTCTCTCTCTAATAAATAAATATTCAAAAAAGAAAACAATACTATCTCTACGACTTATAAAGGGTACAAATATGAGTTCTAAATATAACAGCTGGTGAGTGTCAAGGCTAGAAGCTGAATCATATATTCTGAGCCAAAATCCGTCATAGCACACTTCCTCCTCAACGTGATATTTACATGTTACTTTTGACCACAAAAGTTTTATTCATTTGAATTCCCACATTTTCACCAAATCTTCTGTGAAGGTTTTATTTTTCCCCTGTAATTAGTTTTTTCTCAGCTATAATTCTAAATCTTCCTTCCAATGCAAATAGTTTTCACACCAGAATGAGTATACAGCTCCACCAAAGAAAATATAGGTGGTGGTGGTCATAATAGGAATCAATTTTTCATCACAAATATGGTCTTGAAGGACATGTCCTATATATGAATTTAGGAGTGGAAGTGTAATGGTAACTTAAACTATGTACTGATAATTATAATTTATGACATGCTTTTACACGTATATTACATAAGATACATATGTATATATGTGTGTGTATATTCATTAAAACTTATATTTAGCTATATAATAGGATGTACTTTATTAACTAAAGAACCAGAAGCAAACAAGTTATATAATTTGATTAAAATTAACAGTATTGACAAAACACTCTATCTGATGTAGTTCACATCTAAGAAATCAGAAGTCTTATCTTCACCTTTCACGTGAGAAGGACCTCATCTTGTTTATCACTGTCATCCTGAGAAAGAAAATCTTTTCTTACTCTTTTTTAACACCTCCTGGCTATATATAACAGAAAGAAAAAAGAAAGAAGAAAAAGAAACTAATTAGCTTAGGTGAATAATTAGTAACTGTTTAAATTTTAATAAATAAAAAAATTATTTTCAGGTTATATATTGCTGCCTTAAAGACCCCCAAATCTAGCCATTTTAGTATATTTAACAAGTTTGTGAGGCAAGTATTTAGTCAAGGCTCAGCTAGCTGACTTTTGGCTCCATGTAATATCACTCATAGAAGTCACTCTGGTATTCCGCTATTTATTTTCTCTGATTCAATGGGTCTCAAACAGATAAACCAGTCTGGAAGGCCGTTCTCAGCGGGGATTGTTCCCCAAAGCACTTACTCCAGGCTGCTGGACTTCTTCCACAGTGTCTCAGAGCTCCCAGAGATTCTATTTCTGCCAGTTTCTTAAGTCCTGGAACTAGAAGCCGGCACAGTGTGTCTCTGCCATTTTCTATGAGGCATGGCAGTCAAGGAGCCCTCCAAGATTCAAGGGGGGAAAGGATCACAGACTCAATCTCTAAACAAAGACAGTGTCAAAGAATTTGCAGCCATCTTTAATCTGCCATAATTACCCAGGGTTCTTTTGGTTGCAAATGACAAAAAAAGTTTAAACTGAATTAAACAATAAGAAGAAATTGTTAGTTACATAATTGAAAAATCCATGGACTTTGGATGCAGCTTAATCTAAGAAAGGGCTTGATCTCTGGATCTAGGACCTGCTCCTTTTCCAACTGCTGGCTCTGTGTTAGTGATAGTCTGTGCAATATTTGGTAACACCATCCCTGCCCACAACTTTAGATCATACTCTCAGGTTCAAATCCTCTTATTTTTGTGGGTTTTTTTTCCAGTCTCAGACACACAGACAAAATACTAGGATATCTCTTGGCATGTCCAGTTGAATTGTTTGGGACACGTGTGCATTCCTAAACCAATCACTGTGAGTAGGAGACCCATAAACTCGGATTTTCTTGATCTCAGTAATCCATGACCACTCCTCAAGCCAGGAGTTAAGTCAGCTCCAGTGAGAAACATCAGTGAGGGGATGAAGAAAAGAACAGATCCTTAGAACCAAGTCAGTTTACTGTTCTCAGAGGAATGAAGGATATGGAGGCACAGAAACAGCAATTGTTCATCACACAATTACGTCTTCATACATGATAAGCAAATATGTGTGTGCGTTCATAAGCTTTTAAAGCATAGAGAAAAACAGTAGCCAGACACAAGACATGCAAAACAGACTTGGAATAAGAAAGCCTAGCTCTTGGGTGCCTGGGTGGCTCAGTGGGTTAAGCCTCTGCCTTCGGCTCGGGTCATGATCTCAGGGTCCTGGGATCGAGCCCGCATTGGGTTCTCTGCTCAGTGGGGAGCCTGCTTCTCCCCCCCTCTCCCCCCGCCTACTTGTGATCTCTCTCTGTCAAATAAATAAATAAAATCTTAAAAAAAAAAAAAAAAAAGGAAAGCCTAGCTCTTACCCAATTCAAGCCTCAGAGATCAGTGAAACTAGTTATGCCACCTCCCAGAGTCTGGCTACGGTCACTTTCTGGAAATTACTGTTACCATGAGATTGGATTGTCTTGGATCGCCAACCCTGGCAGGAAAATATTACAGTGCCTCATGCCCTTTGAGGGGGATCTACTTGTTTCTATTTGCTGTCCACTCCACCCAGTAGTTTGTTCTACACCAGACTTCTGCCTCCCCCATGACCCACATCCAGGATTCCTCTTTTTTTTTTTTTTTTAAGATTTTATTTATTTGAGAGAGAGAGAGAGAGACAGTAAGAGAGGGAACACAAGCAGGGGAAGCGGGAGAGGGAGAAGCAGTCTCCCTGCCGGGCAGGGAGCCCAATGTGGGGAGCCTGATGTGGAGAGCTAGATGTCGGGCTCAATCTCAGGACCTGGGAAAATGATCTGAGCCAAAGGCAGATGCTTAATGACTGAGCCACCCAGGCGCCCCCAGGATTCCTCTTTTATACTACCATGCTTTGCCCTGTAGGTGGTAGCCTTGAATATGTTAGAACCCAGCTGGATTGTATTCATATCAGAATTTTTGCATAGTGCTCACTTCAGCAGCACATATACTAAAACAGAATTTTTACATAAAAACCAGTCTTCGCCATCTAATGAATTGTTCTGGGTGACTATGCACCCATTCCAAAGATGTTACATTGATAAAAACTTTTTGTAAGTCCTCATTTGAAATGGTTCTCCTAGCATACTGCACACATTCTTCTGAATATCTTCAGTAAAGGGAATTGTTGACTATTCTGAAATAGCAAAACTCATTGATAACCATATTGCAAATCTGCCTTGTGATCAGTGTCCAATTAACTTTGTCCTTCAGGACTACCTTATACTATGATGAGTTCTTTAATTTAGTCATTAAGCTTAATTCATGTTATTTGTATATATATGGATAAATCTTAATCTGGATATATTAATTAATTTTTATTATTTTTCTAATTATCTAGTTACTGTAAGTGACTGAGTCTAATGTTAAAGTGTACATTAGAACCATATAAGAAGCACATTAAAAATTCAAATCCTAATACTTTCATCCCAAAGACTCTGATCTGAAAATTCTTAGGCAGGGATCATAGTATACTTGGTTGTTTGGGGTTTATTTTATAAAAACTTCCTTTAGTTATTTTTAAAATAGCATATACTTGTTTAAAGAAAAATTTGAAAATCTAAATAGTCATAAGGAACAGACTAAATGTGCCCTTATATTCTTCCTTTTCCACACCTGTTAGGTAACATTCTGATGTGAATCTCTCTATGATTTCCTTTATGCTCAAATAAACATATTTACATGTTTTATTTTATTTGTTTTAAAATAATATTATATAGTACACATTCTTCTGCAGCTTATTTTTCATTTAGTAATGCATTAATAAATCAAGTCAATTTATTTAGATCAAATTCATAATTTAAATTGTCGTACAATATTTCGGACCATAATATATTACAATGTTCAAAACCCTTTCACATTAAGGTCTAAGTATTGCTTTTACACACGTTCTCTTTGTCCTGCTTTGAATGGTCCCAGAGGTGAAATCTAAGAGAATTTTTTAGGTGACCTCCAAATCTAATATATCCTTGGACACAATGTACTTTATTGATAATTATAGAAATAGATAAAGGACTGAGGTTATATAACAGCAACACAAATAACTTTAGCAGGAACATTAGTCATCATTTTTATATTGTCTTGTATTCCTACTAAGGAAAATAATGTATTCAGTATGCAATATCTTCATCTGCTGGTGTTTGAAAATGTGATTACTAATCAATGCTATTTGACTTTTAAATTTGAATAGAAATATCTGAGTTACTTTTTTAAATGTTGCATCAATTCACACTTAAGCGATATAAGATGGTGCCCATTTCCTTGCATCATTACTTGTACTAGATATTATTACTTTTCATAATTTTTCTAAATCTGATGAGACAATTATAGAGTCTCATTGCTGATTTAATTTACAAAACATATGACACAGATGGTTACTTTCTCTGAAATAAAAAATCTCCTATAAAATAACATCAGAAGAAAATACCCCAGTAGGAAAATGCACAAGGATTATGAAAAGGTAATTCAAAAAAGGAAATCCCAGAGGCCAATAATCAGATTTTAAAATGTTCAGCCTCATCATAAGTAGAAGAAATGTCTCCCCTATTAGGATACAAGCTCCATGAGGAACTTACTTGCTGTGTATGATACATTCCTGACACCTAGAACAACGTCTGGCACATGATCCCTGCCCAGTAAACACATGGAGAATATTTGGTGACTGGAGACTAGCAACAGTAGGGAAAAAAAAAAAAAGAATATGCTTAAAAAAAAAACAAAAAACAGAATGACCCCAAACTCACTTATGTCAGATTTACCTCAAGAAGAAAGTAAAAAGTGGGGTTAAAAATAACCAGGTACTAATTGAAAACTGTGGGATGTGAAAAGGCCAACTGTTAGGCTCTTAAACACAGAAAAGTCTGCAGAAATTCTGTACAATTTTTGTGTGGTGTAGTGGAAGAATACTCTCTAGATTCAGGCACTTGAGGAGCCTTCGGTGAAATAGCCAATTCCCCAGGTGCTAAGCACTACTTACCACCCACAAGTTCTATCCATGTCAACAGAAACCCACGTCAGTTTCCCATTCCTGCACTTTATGTTTTTTTTCAATTGAAATATAGTTGACCTACAACGTTACATTCGTCTCAGGTATATAAAATAGGGATTTGACAACTTTGTATGTTACATGCTGTGCTCACCACAAGCCTAGTTACCATCTGTCACCATACAACACTGTTACAATACCATGGATTGTATTCCTTGATGTACACATGCCGTCTTCTGTCCTCAGCTCTACCAGCTCAGTTTGTTGAAGTCTGCCCATTCATTTTCTCTTATTATGAATGACCAAATGAGAACTATTGGGTATTTGAGGAATTCTTACAACCCAGGCGAGGAAACAGAGATAAAAAGAAAATGGACCCTAGAAGATATAAAATAATTCAGGGAACCAGAAAAACTTAATGAAGGAGACAAAAGAGGGAAAGAAGGAAAGAAAAGAGAGAGGGAAGGAAAGAGTCTAAAGAGCATCGTCACAGACATCCATTATTACATTCACAAAACAAGAATCAGATCCTGTAAAAAAGTAACATTGAAAATATGAGAACTAAATCCTAGCACAGTACTATGTTAAAACACAAAATTAAAGTTGAAAATCAAGAAATAGACTATTAAGAAAAGAGATAGTAGCATAATCATTTTTTTAAATATTAAAAATATAAGAAAAAATATATATAGTTAAAAGTAGTTGTCTCAGTGGAGTGAAAAAAAGTGGGGAGAAGTGGCACCAAATTGTTCTGGGATATTTAATTTTTGCACACATGTATGAGCATAACTTAAAACATTTAAATGATAAAAGGATATCCTTTCATGGATTATGAAGGAGAAAAATAAGGATCTGAACTAAAGTGATAGCCACATCTCTACACTTTATTTTTTTAAACCTGTTTATTTTTTTTAAAGACTTTACATATTTATTTGACAGAGACAGAGAGAGAGCATGAGCAGATGGGAGGAGCAAGGGGAGAGGGAGAAGCAGGCTCCCTGATGAGCAGAGAGTCTGATGTGGGACTCGATCCCAGAACCCTGGGATCATGACCCGAACTGAAGGCAGATGCTTAACCAACTGAGCCACCCAGGTGTCTACATATCTACACTTTAAAATATTTTTTTGGAGTCAGATTGTATGAGAACCATATCAAGTCTTATGGGAAAAAGCCCTTGTGACCAATTTTAGCCTTTGCCACTATTTTGCTATCCATTGGTCCACTGTTTCTTAGAATGATGATAGAGAAATCATGAGGAATGTGCAAGCTTAGTGATAAAGCATTGTGTGCACTGAATGGAAATCTTAATTGAGGAAGTCAGAATGAAATTAAAATTCATTAGTAAACTACTCATTAGTCAAGTAACATCCCACAGGAGGGCAAAGACAGATTATAACCCATCTGCAAATCTCTTGCATAGATGTCACAGAGCAGGTTCAAGGTGAAATTTTGAATGATTATTGGATATTTTAACATAAAGCTGCTCAGATTTCCAAATTATGCAAGTATATTTTGTTGGAGAGCTAATTCATTATGTCAAAGCTACAGCCTTAATGCTTAAAAAGCAGCATATCAATAAGACGGTATTTTACTTCTCTTATGCCAGAGTTGAATTCCAAGTTATCCAAGCATCTGGATAATGTGGAAGAAGGAAAATGTTGAGGGACAACTGTTTCCAGCACGAACTATAGGACCATAATGGAAATACATAGTGTGTGTGTGTGTGTGTGTGTGTGTGTGTGTGTGTGCGCGCGCGCGCGCGTGTGTGTAGAGCATTACTGACCTTCTTCTATCACCATCAAAAAGAATCTGGTCTGAGTTTCTTTGGTTCAGGAATCTTCTGTTATCCAGGTATCCAGTAAGCAAATCTGACAACCTCCCTTCACAAATGAAAATGGGGACTAGAACATGTGTTATCTTTCCTAGATAATATATATTTTAATAGCTACTTAATGTAAATGGTGCCTTATGCTAGATAAAATTCTGGAGGTGAAAATTTTAGATGGACTATGAAAGGAGATATTTTCATGTAGCGACCCTTTAAAGCCCCTTAAACTTATCACACAGTTGGTCACTATTCTCCTGTAGTACTTGAAGATGTGAAAACATCCATAAAGTGAGTTATGGTGTTGGTGGAAAGATATGACAAATAGCCTCATTCTCACAGAGGGAAAATATTCAGAATTTTAATTTTTGTTTTCCTGGATTTTTCTCAAATTTTCTATCTTCATAGTTATTGAAATTGAGACATGAAATCACTTTAATGATTTTCTTGGAAATAAAAATGAGGTATAAAATATAATTAGAATTTAATTTTTCCCATAAAACTCAAAAATTTTAACTTAGTAAAGCAAAAAAGAAATAGAAGGAAATGCCAACTGCTAAAACAATCCTGGACTAGAAATTAATGATTATAGCTTCTACTTCTGTATTTGTCAGCAAATCCCCATATAATCTGCACCTGTGATGGTGGTCACATGTAGATCAATGAAATTTGAAAAGGAAAAGAGGGAAAAATAATATTTATATTTTACAGTTATTATCGAGCTATTTCATAAAGTATAAGACATGATAATAATACCTATTTGATAATTGTTTTGATAGACCTATAGAGTTAACAACTGCTAGCACTTTCTCAAATCCCAAAGCAAGTTGTTTTCAAAATGTATTTTTTCCATTCAT
>CM053616.1:32146722-32194071 GCA_028646535.1 Procyon lotor | reverse complement strand
CCCAGAGACGTCTGTTCTGAGACATATACCTCTTGGTACTTACCATTTTTGACTATGGTCATGATTATGGTTAATGTACAGTTTTTCTTCTACGTTGGAGTTCTTTCTACTTATCCCTAAACATTTAGTTCTGACTTACGAATGCTTACAGTGTTTTGTCTTATTTTGAGACACCAAAGAGGAAAGCAGTGAAGGAAAGTGAGCTGTCCCACACTGACCGAGTCCTGTGGTTGACTGCAGCCCTGTATGGGGGCGGGGTGGATGATACACGCCGTGCCCAAAAGGGAATAGAGGCAGAGACGTAGCTGTCGGTACACAAATGGGTGGACGTGTGAAAACCCCTACTTCCCCAATACATTCAGGAAGGGGGCTAGTGAATGGATGGACCTGATTCTTAGGTTAAATTCTAAGTAAGTGCTCTCTATGCTTTATCATCACTCAATGCTCGTTTCCTCCTGCAGAGGCCCATGAGGCAGAGATGGGGTATATCTTGTTTATTACTTATTTCTGCTAACTAGCATATCATAAGACACAAAGTAGGTATTTAAAAAGCATTTGTTAAACAAATGAAATTATAACTCTTTTTAAGGCTTAAATTAGGCACATTCCATCACCTGGGGAACTGAACCCAAGTTTGATTTTCATTATTTGCCATTAGCTGGTGTAAGATTACTATCACTTCTTCTGAAAAGCAATGTGACAATCACTCATTTAACATGATTGATAAATATGTGAATTAAATGCATACAGGTAGAAATATGGATGAGCAGGCCGATCAAAACCAGCTTAACACCCAACCCCCTCAAAATAGTAAACTTCTTTATGCTTAGAGGAACTCAAAATATTTAGAAAATTGATCAATGAAATAACGAAATAGATTTATGAAGTAAAATTCTCATAGCAATTTAAAAGAATCATAAGTTAACCTGAGTTCAATGATGATCTACTCTAAAGTTCTATCTCTGGACGGAATCACTGTGAAACACATTCTAGTCAAATGTCCACTCCGTTTAGTCCAAACTGCGATTTAAAAAATGGCCACTAGGTGGCAACATACATTGATAAGTTATTTTTCAAGGTTAGGTCCAAGTTGTCATTACGTAAGGCACAATTTTCACATAAAAATTATTTTTTAAATTTTGTTTTAGGTAAACTGAATTACACATTATTTAAGACATATGAGAAATTTTCAAAATAGGGTTAAAATTGTCTCAGGAATTTTCGAATTTGATGAAATTTTCAAGGTAAAATATTTTGAGTTGACAACTGAGTGGATTGGATAATCAGTATTTGTGATGTTAAATGCCAGTTTTGAATGCGAGAGATTTATGGATCTTTAAGTTTAATCTTAATGTTTTGACTTATATGTTTTAAATCAGCATTTATTAGTGCATAATAACAGTAATTAAAAGCTGGATTTATTAAAGATAAACTAGTTCTTTGTAAGACTTTTCAGAGATTTAATATGTTAATATGTGTTCCTTTTCTCAAACGGAAAATTATGTAGAATTCCTCAAGTGGAACATCTTTTATGGAACATTTCCTTACAGAATAGTGTACTTCAGCACATCCGAAGGAAAATGGGGTCCTAAGTGAGGATTTCTAAACATGACAATATCATTAGAAGTGATTGTAGGCATGTGAAGAAATAGGAAATATATGTAAAGTAGCAAAATATAGAAAGTAGTGGTACTACATCGAAACTAATTTTTGAAAATATTGCAACTTTAAACTTTAAAAAATATCTAAAATTCACTGGTAAGTTCATCCGGCTTGAAGATAAATTATATACTGTTCTGCGAGAGGATAATGGGAATATTAAAAATCCTGTGTTAATGAGACAAAAGAACTTAATATGATCAGAATGGATTTTTGTACATTTGAGTTTCTTTTTTATAAGAGAGGGAAATGGCACCAGAGACAGGAAACTGGGTATTGATTACATGGACGGGTATTTTTACATTTTTTGAAGCTGATTCGTATTCACATCGATAACGCCGTGACCCTACCAGACATTACAGCATGAAAGACAGATGCTATTATGTTTTCTACTGGACTAAATTGAGAAGTTACTTGGTGAGGTGTCTTTGTAACCACGCACAGGTGGACTAAATATCACGCACATTTTCCCCACGAGTGAATTTGTTACCAGTTCATGTGTTAGGCACCGAAAGGATTCACATCTGATTAATAACCTCTAGTAGATGATTTTGAATTAAGCGATCAATTTTGATTTATCGTCCTATGCTGCCATCCGGTGGTTACTTGAGAAATGAATAAAGTGAGGAGATCTCATGTTTAAAAAAAAGGTCTGAACTATTTGCTTCTGTGGCATAATAGAAATAAGGGACTCCAGCCGACCCGTGCCTGTCTCCGTAGAAAGAATGATATTCAGTGGCATTCCTTCATTTATTCTCTCTAGCTTTCACCTCTGTGAGATAGGATGAGTTTAAAATAGTTGCTGCATAATGTATGAAGGAGAAAAATCCTGAGAGGACTTAACAGTTCGGAGAAATAATTGTCTCTTATTCTTAAATATTTCCCTGGGAAGCGGGGGGAAGAGAAAGAACATCTATTTTCACCTTAATTTTCATTTGATCAGGAGAACTCATTCCTTTCTGAACAGTTTGTCTAAACTAGGTTTTGAAAAATATCCATCATATCCATATAGTAATGAAAAAGCTAAACCCGATCAGCAGAGAGCCTGGCTGATTTATTCTGGAATGCGACTACTTCAGGTTTTATCTTTTTTTATCTTAATGAAACATGGTGCCATTATGCAAGTGGTCTTGCTATTACTTGCAAAATAATCTACACTGTGATGGAATGGAAGTCTCTTTGAAGCAATTCAATGCCGAAATGCTTTCATTTATTCACAGCAGATAATGAATTATCTTCTAAAAGAAGAGTAGCTTTTGATCACCTGTTTTTAATTTAAAACAATTTACTTGCTCTTTCCTGGCTGTAGCTAATGAAAAAATAACTTAATGAACATTATATTAAGGATTAATCTTAATAATATTAATTTTTACGATTATATTAATTGTCAAACAATTAAAGTCATTAGTCTATACTTACTGAGAATTTTTCTGTTAATGTTTCTACTTTACATAAATAGATATGATGAGTTTTAGGGTGTAGATCAAAGTCATAGAAGAAAACAGAAGTGAGAGAAAATTAGAAATCTAAACTATTGATTCAGCTTTATGTTTAATTGTTCATTCATATTGATACTGCATTTCAGAAAATATTAAATATTTCAATTTTCTTATTAAATATTTAGTTCTGGCACCTTTATGCTACAATATTAACAAACCATGGCTTTGCCTAATCAAAAAAGAGCCATAATGTTAACTTGTTAAAGTTTATTTTATTCCATTTTTGCCTTCTAGTCGTCTACTAAATAAGGACATTATTTGTCAGATATTTTTGAAAATTTAGTTGGGTAGAACATTACCATCTTTGTAATGCATGTAGAGTTTAGTAAACATATTAAAATACAGTCACCTTATCAATGGTAAGAGCGTAGTTACATCATCACTGTAAATTGACTTTATTTCCTTCTGTAGGGGAAAAAAACTATGTGCATAACAAATCAATATAAAATGAAAAAGGTAAACAACAGCTTGCTAAACAAATAACATAAAGCAATTCTCCATCAAAGCCTCTGTAATTACTTTGTGGAACAGGCTGCCCTTAATACAACAATTAATTAATTTTTCCAAATGAATTATGCAAGCCAATATTTTTTCTTCATTAATGTTTTGTTGAAGTCATTAAGTTTCATTAATGAATAACAAAGAAGCAATTGGGTCTTTTTTCTAACTGATATATATTAATGTGCTTAACTTGAACTAAATGTGTTTCTAGTATGTAATCAAATTTGAATCAATCAAGTCAATTTACCAGTCAAATGTCCTTTTGGAGCTCCAGCTGCTTCACGTGGATGGTTCTTCACAAAGAACATGCTGAAAGTGACCCAGAAGGCCCACGGTTCTGCCAAATATCTCATCAATTCCTAATTACAATCCATTTGATTTTCTTAAGGAGGCTACTAGCGCCTCACGTAGATTCTGATTCTAATTATGATGAATGTGAATAAAAGCTTAAAATTAATCATTGTAAAATTATGACTATTAGCCAGGATGCCAGTTCCTTTTTCCAAAGAAGAGACCAGACAAATTCATCCTAGTCTTAGTTTCGCGAGAGTGCAAACATAGGTGTGCTATTCCCTTTTCACAAGATGTATGTCTGAAGAGCAGCAAAGCTCCTCTTGTTTTCAAACCATGGCTGTAGTATATGAAAATAAAAAAAAATATTGATTACTGAACTACCTGATGTATAACATTGTGACTTATTATCTCACTACTCGAAAAAGGCCCGACTGTCCCCTTATATAATCTGTGGAACATCTGAACAAGAGTACATTCATCAAAATACTTCATCTGTCCATGAGCCTATCTTTTTGAAAAATCAGTTTTAGTAATAACTAAACTAACTCTTGGTATTTTAAAAATAAATCAAGCAAACTATACCAAAAAAATTTCAGCAAGATTTTTTTAAAAAATTAATTAATTAATTATTTTTTTTTGGTGGGTCAGGCATGCTCATTCTAAAATTTATTCTGGCAAGATTGTTGCCAAACAATCCTTACAAAGAAAAATAAAGTGAGAAGAATTACTCTACTTTGTATTAAGCCTTATCATATAGCTATAGTAATGAAGACAATTTGGTATTGGTGAAAGAATAGGCTTATAGACCAGTGGCTCAGAAAAGAACACCAGAGATACATCCACATAAATAGACCTAATTGATTTTTGACAAAGGTATAAAATCAATTCAATGAAGAAAAAATAGCTTTTTAACAAATGCTGCCTGAACATTGTATATGCATAGGAAAAACATGAACAAAAACAAAAAACAAACAAAAGGACCCTTGACCTAAAATGCAAAACTTATACAAAGATTAACTGAAAATAAATCATAGAGTTAAATGTAACACATAAAAATATAAAACTTTCATAAAAAACATAGGAGAAAATGTTTGGGATCTAGCACTTGACAAAGAATTCTAAAAGCATGACCGAAATTGATGGTACTCATTAAAACAAACTTTTTTCTCTATGAAAGCCCATGGGGATTGGATGAAAGGATTAACTATGACTGGGAGAAAACATTTCTGAATCTCATCTCCAACAAAGGACTAGTACTTAAAGTATATAAAGAGCACCCACAATTCAATAGTATAAAACCAAATAACATAATTAGAAAATGAGCAAAAGATATTAGTAGATATTTTAACAAATAAGATAATACAGATGGAAAATAAGCATATGAAAGAAGTTCAATATCATTATACCTCAAGGTAATGCAAATTAAAACCACAAGATATCACTATACACCTGTCAGAATGGTTAAAATAAGGAGTGAAAATAAGGAATGAAAATGCAACCACCATATGACTCAGCAACTGTACTCCTGAGCATTTATTCCAGAGAAAATGAAAAATTGTACAAGGGTTCTCTCTGTATCATTTCTTACAACTAACCGTGAATCTACAATTATCTCATTAAAAATCTCAATAACAGGGGCACCTGGGTGGCTCAGGGGGTTAAGTCTCTGCCTTCAGCTCAGGTCATGATCTCGGGGTCCTGGGATGGAGCCCCGCATCGGGCTCTCTGCTCAGCGGGGAGCCTGCTTCCCCCTCTCTCTCTTCCTGCCTCTCTGTCTACTTGTGAACTTTCTCTTTCTCTTTGTGTCAAATAAATAAATAAAATCTTTAAATAAAAAAAAAATCTCAATAACAAAAAAAAGAAAACCAGAAGAATTAATTGGGAATAAATGGAACCATATAGTTGAATTTCATGTATTTTAGTAGGTAGTCAAGTCAAAGTTTATCATCAATGAACACAACAAATTATAATTAGGATATATATTTCTCACAATTCCAGACTTTAAATTGTATTATAAAGCTGTAGGGATCTAAAACGTATGGTACTGGCATAAAAATAGACACAGAGATCAATGGAATAGAATAGAAAACCCAGAAATAAGCCCATAGTTATATGGCCAATTAATCTTTGACAGAGCAGGAAAGAATATCCAATGGGAAAAAGACAGTCTCTTCAACAAGTGGTGTTGGAAAAACTGGTCAGCTATATTCCAAAGAATGAAACTGGACTATTTTCTTATACCATACACAAAAATAAACTAAAAATGGGTTAAGACCTAAATGTGAGATCTGAAACCATAAAAATCCTAGAACAGAGCACAGGCAGTGAGGTCTTTGACATAGGGTATGGCAACATTTTTCTCAGTATGTCTTCTGAATGAAGCAAGGACAATAAAAGCAAAAATAAACTATTGGAACTACATAAAATAAAAAGCTTCTGCACAGTGAAGGAAACAATAAAACTAAAAGACAGCAGGGGCACCTGGGTGGCTCAGTGGGTTAAAGCCTCTGCCTTTGGCTCAGGTCATAATCTCAGGGTCCTGGGATCGAGCCCTGAATTGGGCTCTCTGTTCAGTGGGGAGTCTGCTTCCCCTTCTCTCTCTGCCTGCCTCTCTGCCTACTTGTGATCTCTCTCTCTCTGTCAAATAAATAAAAAAATAAAATCTAAAAAAAACCCCAAAAAACTAAAAGATAGCCTACTGAATGGGACATGGTATTTGCAAATGATATATCTGATAAAGGGTTAGTCTCCAAAATATATAAAGAACTTTCGAGACTTTTGAGACTCAATACCCAAAAAACAAATAATCCAATTAAAATATGGCAGAAGACTTGAACAGACATTTCTCCAAAGAAAACATACAGATGAACAACAGACATATGAAAAGATGCTCAATATTGCTCATCATCATGGAAATGCAAATCAGAACCACAGTGAGATGTCACCTCACACCTGTCAGAGTGGCTAAAATCAAAACACAAGAAACAACAAGTGTTGACGAGGATGTGGAGAAAAAGGAACTCTCTTGCACTGTTGGTGGGAATGTAAAGTGGTGCAACCACTGGAAAACAGTATGGAAGTTCCTCAAAAAGTTAAAAATATAACTACCCTACAATCCAGTAATTGTGCTCCTGGGTATTCACCCCCAAAATACAAAAACATTAATTCAAAGGGCATCTCTATGTTTACAGTAACATTATTTACAATAACCAAATTATGGAAGCAGCCCATGTTCATAATAGATGAATGGATAAAAAAGAGTGAAAGAAAGAAAGACAAGTACCATATGCTTTCACTCATATGTGGAATTTAAGAAATAAAACAAGTGAATGAGGGAAAAAAAGAGAGAGAGAGAAAGAAAGACAAGACAAAAAACAGATTCTTAACTATTGAAAACAAATTGATGGTTACCAGAGGGAGGTGGGTCAGGGGGATGGAGGAAACAGGTGATGAGGATTAAGGAGGACACTTGTGATGAGCACTGGGTGATGTATGGAAGTGCTGAATCACTATATTGTACACTTGAAACTAATATAACACTGTTTGTTAACTATACCAGAATGAAAATAAAATAAAAAAGATACGTATCTAAGTAAGTAGACCATTTAATATTAATTCCAGTATCTATACTCTAAGTAACTGCTGAAAGTTTTCCTTACGTGTAACTAAAGAATATATTTCTATGCTTACTCTATTTGAAACTTCATCTTTCTCTTGATTCTGCACTGTCATGAATTCTCATATGCTTTCCTGATGATCTACTTTTTAAATTTTTGTACACTGTGGTTCAATCTTTTCCTTTTATCAAGGCTAATAAGTCTGTTGTTTGTGGTAATTACTCCAAGTTCAGAATTAAAAAGACCAAGTTTAGAAATAAAATTCACCATTAACGGTATTTCTATAGTTCATGTTAGGTGATGAATAAAAGTATACAAGTACTGGAGATGGGATTCTACTCTAGGACTTATTCTTTGGAAAAGTTAACTCCTTGTTGGGAGTTGTTGGGGTTGCACGTGGTCATCTCACCTTCTACCCCTCTTCATTTAATTTTTCTTTTTTATTCTTTCTCCTTTTTCTTCCACTATTAATTTCTGATTTTACAACAAAGAATGGTGGATTTCAGAAATAAAAAATAACTCTAAATATTAAATAAGCAAACAAACAAAACAGAAAATCTTCATATATATATTTAATATATATATCATATATATATGATAAATAAATATTTAATATATATTTAATTGGCTACTGCTGGGGTATTTTGATGATTTTATTCCTATTCATGTGGGCAACACACAATGAACCTTCCAAATAATTGTTGATATGATTTTGACTGCATGGAAATGAGTTTGATCAAATTTCTGTGTTTTCTGTTTATGGTCATCAGGTGGTGAATAATATTATCAAGTGATTGATTAGTTAGATGGATAGATCTCACCCATCAGGTTAGTGAGATGCTTTGAAAAGTGATTGGTTTAAATAAAACAAGGATATATAAATGAATGAATAATGATATCTCCTAGGCAAATAGCTTGGTAAATAGCCAAAACCCTTCTTTGTAAGGGAAGACCCTGAAGCTATCAAACTAATAGAACAGGGTGAGTGGGAGGCTCTACACGAAGGAAAAATCTGACTGATTAGGGTATTCTTCAAGCAAAAGTTTAATGCAAGCATCTCTATTCTAAGATGTCTTATCCAGTAATAGACCTTGTGAAATAACGGGGCAGCACCATTACTGAACCAGGTTGCTCTAGGCTTTATATACACCTAGCACACACGCACCACATTTGGTCTTTTTGGGGAGAAAAAAACAAGTTCTTAACCCTGTAGCTTTCCTGTCTTGTTATCTGCCTAGTGGGTAGACTTTGTTGCCACAACTTTTCTTTTGCTGTGTTTTGCCTTCAGTACTAGGAGCCTAGACCTCCATTCATCTTACTTAGAGCAGAAGGTGTTGGATTAACACCAGTTCCTCACTCCACGGAGGTGATTGCAACATCAGTGATATTTCTCATTTTTCTAGGCTCTTCAGAAAGAAATGTTAAGATTTTTCACCAATAACAACTTTCCATTTTCTAGTTTATATCCTTGTAATGAAGCATTGTAAGTTTTTAATTATAGGCTATCACACAGAAGCTGATAGTGCATCAAAATCAACATTACACTTCTGAAAGAGCAATGAGTGCTTTGAGGTCCATTTAGAAAAACTTGAGCAGTTCAAGTTTGGTTGTGTTTATGTTATGGCATTTATAATGACAAGCAATCTGGAGGAAAAGTAAAAGTTGTGTGAATCAACCAGATGTGTCCAAGTATCTAAATTTTCAGCATCAAAAGACTGAGTGAATTTTTATCTTAGGATAATTAGCTTCTTGTTTGACTGTAAGATTGGGAGATTATTATACTGTCAATGCATGCAATACTCAGATGACATTTAGCCATCATCCCTTGATCGTAAAGAATAAGCAGAGGGCAGTGCATAGGAGTGGGGCTTTGAGAGTTACCCAGTACCTGGTTTGAATTTGACCTCTCCCACTTGTTAGCCGAGTGCCCTTGAGAAAATTAAGAAACTTTGCTGTCTTCATCTGCAATACAAAGATTTTAAACATGTCTATCTTCTAGAGTTGAAATGAGGATTATATATACTGTCTAGCATAAAGTACTAAATCAGTATTAGGTATTATTGTTGCATGCATGTTTTGTTTTCCCCACATATTAATATATTTAATGTCAGGAACTGGTTTAATAACTTTCACAGTGCCTAACATACAGGAAGTCCTTAACAAATGTTTAGTAAATACATTGTAACAAAATTTCATTATGTTACATCATTTCCTCCTTTTAATATAGCTTAGGTTTTTAAGTTCTACTCTTTTTTTTTTTTAAGATTTTATTTATTTATTTGGCAGAGAGAGACACAGGGAGAGAGGGAACACAAGCAGGGGGAGTGGGAGAGGGAGAAGCAGACTCCCCACTGAGCAGAGAGTCCATGCGGTGCTCAATCCCAGGACCCTGAGATCATGACCCAGCTGAAGGCAGACGCTCAACAACTGGGCTACCCAGGCGCCCCTCTACTTCTGATAGTATCTATCAATTGATTCGTGGTGTCTCCTTTGGGTAAGGCAGTCACAACAGATACCATTCTTAGGAGAAGTTTAGTTGGGAAAATTAGAAATTTCTTACTACCAAAGTTCAATGCAATGTCAAAATATTTCATTTTACTTTCTGTTATTATGATAAAAGTTTTCACTATAGGTGAGCATAGTGAGGTTTAGAAATTGCTGAAAGTTGTGTACTTCAACATTTTTTAAGAGAGTATCTCTCAGATGAACTGTTCTTGTCACACACACACACAACACACATCTACACAAAAAACATAAATACATAAAAACAAAAGAGACACAAGGCTACTCTGACAGGTGTTGGATATATTTATTACATTGATTGTGGTGATGGTATCGTGGGTGTTTGCATATGTCCAAACTCAACAAATTGTACAGGTTGAATATGTATAGTTCTTTGCATATCTTCTATACCTCAATAAATTTGTTAAAAAAAAAAAAGAGCCGACACAGAGGCAAAAACAACTATGGGCCATTTGGCAAACTGCAAATCATTCAGTTTGACTGTTGAAGAACACAGGGAAGGAAAGTTCATGGTGAGAAATGACTGTGGATGAAGAAGCAGGGGACAGATGAAGGGGGCCCACGAGCGTCTTGCTTTAGTGTATGCACTTAACATGAAGTCAACATTAGCTACTGAAAAGGCTCTAAACCCAGATTTTAAGAAATATCATTCTATTAAGAAGAAGGAAAATTGGAAAGACTGAAGACTGAGACACCAGTTAGGAGACTCTTATAATAATCTAGTTGAAAGGTGATCATGGCCTCAATGAGTGGTTCTCAGTGTTGGCTACAGAGTAAAACAACCTGAGGAGTACTACTCCACTGTAGATTAATGTAGTCAGATTCTCCAGGGGGTAGAACCAGGCATGGGTATTAAAAAAATCTCCAAGTGATTGTAACATGTAGTTCATTTTCAGAACTCATGGCCTGGATTGTGACAGTAGCCACACAGGTGGAAAGAAGATGTTGAATTAGAGAGTTTCCAAGGCATGAATTATAAAAAAGTCGCCCTTAAACTTTACTGTATGGAGAATAAAAAGAGAATCTTGCAAAAAAAATGCAGATTCCTAATTAGCAGTTCTGGGCTAAAGACAGATTCTGCATTTTCTGACAAAATTTCAGATGATGTCAAAGCTCTTAGTATATGTAAGAAAAATATGTCATGAATGGTTTCTTAATTCTGACTATGATGACCGGGGCAGTCTGGTAATAAAAATTGGGAGACAGATCATAAATTCATTTTTTTGTGCCTGAGAGCAATATAAGAGAACATGCAAATTCTAGGGCCTGGCCTTGATGTTTGGGCAGGAGACAAAGCAGTGTTTGTCATCAGCCTCTTGAGAGTAGTTGAAACCACAGGAGTTGGTGAAAATGCCTGGGCGAATGTGGTGTGTGGATATAGCCAAAGACAGAATCCTGACAGTAGTAAGAACAGGACACTAAGGGACAGGTTACCCTAAGAAAGCATAGTAAGATTTTCCAAGCTAGGAGAGGAAAATCAACAAGACAGCAACATCGCAAAAGCCAAAGAAAGAGGTATTGAAGAGAGTAGTCAACTCTGTCCGAACCTGCTTGAGTCCCTGTAAGATTATTGAATCAGGTCCATGGGCTTTACCAATAAAAAGCTCGCTGTTGATCTTGCCAAAAGTGGCTTCAGCATCCCCGTGAGTGGATGAGTGAATTGGAAGTCAAGAAGTTGGACAATATTTCTGAGATGCTGACTGGGCTGTGGAAGGAAGAGGAAGAGGCAAATGGGTAGAGGAAGCTGCAGGGTCCAGAGAAGGAATTTTTTTTTTTTATTGAGTTGCTTGCACATTAATTTTGACCATCTCTCTCTAAGTTAATTATTCCCTTGAACATATGACAAGATATATTTTTAATTGTTTCTGGCTTGACCTATTATTTTAGTTTATATTCCGCTGCTAGTTTAAGTCACCAAATACCTCTCTGATGTCTTTCTGTTAATCACTCCGGTTTAATTCTGAGTATAAATTGCTCAGCAAGGGCTCATGGGTTCTAATGCAGACAGTTTTCCCACGTTCCCTGGTTGCCAGCTTTCTTGGTTGTTCTCAGTGCCCTGCAAGTCTCCTGCATGGCATCAAGTCTCTGCACCTTCTTTCTCTCCATGGTCCCTAAGCCAGTAATACTTTGCTTACCCAAGGCTGCTCTTTTTACCCAGAGTGCTACAATCTGACACTACTGGGTGGATTTTTATCCTTGAATACACATTATAATCACTTCCAGAAGTACAGATGCTTGGGCCTCACCCTGGGCCACTTCAATCCAACTCTTGGAGGTACACCCCAGTCCGAGCATGTGATTCCTACACAGAGCCGGGGTTGGGAAACGCTACTTCATACCAGTGTCCGTTTCTTCCCCACATTCTGTTGGAGAAACTTCTGTTCCTTCTGCAAAATTTGAAGACAACCAAAATACCTGTTTCCACAAGGTAACAAGTTTCGTCATAAATATGTAGATGAACATATTGATTTTGGGAGGGTTATTCTTATACCACAAAAACTTATTGAAAGAGGAAAGATTGATCATAGGCAGAAAGTTCAGGGGTATGATAATCTCTGGAAAGGTTGTGTGAATTAAGATAGAAGACGGAAATGGAGGAAGGATCTAGAAACATCATCTAAGACCTAAGAGACTGAAAAGGTTGGAAAGATTGGAATCAAACTAGAAAGAGCTAGAAGAGCAACAATGAAATTGTACATAGGATGGGGCCCCGAGGGACAGAGGAGTACATGGGACTCGATAATGAAGGGAGAGAGCACATGAAGCTTGGGGTCACAGGTGGCTTTTAGGAAAATAGTCTCTACTTGGAGCCTGAAATTACATCTGATGGACAGACAAGGATAACCTTGCTTTTATCAAGAACTCGGAAAACTGCCTATCCAACCTGGAGCTAAAACATGCTAGTATGGAACAAGCAGTTTGCCCAACCCTTAAAACTGGCCTCTGTTCTAGTAATTTGCCAACAATAGCTTCTCATTTCAGAGTATCAATGGCTCATATTAATTCTGTGTTTGAGATATGGAGGGTTTAGGTGGAGTTATACTTAAAATCCTATTTCTGGCTATGCCTGTGACTATTGATTAATTGTAAGAGTTCTTTTTTTTTCCCCTATTATGAGAATAGATGACCCATTAGTTGCTAAATGATCACTGCAATTTAGGTACTGACATTCATAATGTTATTTAGTCCAAATGACCATTTAAAACCACCAAATTTAAATGGCATTTCATGTCTGAACAATTGCTGAGTTCTTAGCAATATAAAAGCCAAAAAAGTTTAATCAACCGGACAAAAAACTAGCTCAGGCAGAATGAATTGAGTGTAGTTTTGTGTACCTTGCAATCAGTTTTAGTAGTTTTCGGTCTTTAAAAATGATTGAAATTAGAAATTAGAAAGTGTTTAAATTCATTTTACATTCCCTTTACAGAATGTTACGATATATTAAGGATGGATGTTATTAGCCCCTACAATCAGTCCACATTTATCACAGTAATTATGAACTCCTTGTTGTGCTTACTGTTGCTTTAATTTGATTATAAATGCCAAAATGGTTTTAATGAAATACTTCTTTGTTGGTAAAGACACATTTAATATGAGGTACCTATATGGAAACTTCACAGTTTGTTACACTAATATGTAATCATTGTAAAGTGAAAAGTTAATACTCGAAAAAGGAACAACTATTAAATATAAGGTATTAGAATTTATTGACTAGCTACTTGTAATTTATATTGACATAAAGTAATTTAGCTTAGAAATTAATACTTATTAGTTTGGAGAGAAGATTTTACTCTTTAGACTTTTTCTTTGACTCTAGAAAAATATTTTCTTGTTTGTGAAGGAAACGATGTGACCTACATTTCTCCTCATCTGGTCCACTCATTGACATCAGTGGGTTGGTCCTCTGGAATTGCACTGTGTGGCCTGAGTGTCATATGTGGCCAGTGAGTCCTGGTGGTGTGGCCAACCTGAATCAAGATGTGCTGATCCAGTTTTTGGAGAGTTCTTATGACAAAAAGGAATATAAAATATCTTCTGGTATTGTGATATTGATCGTATGTTGCAATTATAATATGTGGATATGTTGGTATGAATAAAGAGTGGGTAGCAGTCAACATAGCAGGACCCTGAGGCTCATCGTAAGGATTTTGGATTTTTTCCTAACTGCTTAACAAGAAGACATTGACCAGTTTTGAGATGATAGTAACACCATTGGTTTTTGAAAAGATCATTTGGCTTCCATGAGAATGGAATGCCGGGGATGTGAGATGGGTGTAGAAAACTGGAGTTCTTGCATTAATCCAAGTGGTTTAGGTAGAGCACCAAGGGTGGAGATGGACAGAACTTACAGCTTTATTCCGAAGGAAGAATAAGATGAACTTATGATAGAAGCCATATTCTGGAATGTGATTGTAAAAAGGCACACTGAGGAAAAGACTCAGTTTGTTTGGCATGCAATATCCAAATTCGCTCTCTTTATTGACCTAACTTATTACCCATCTCTTAAAATTCAGTGTCTGGGTATATAGTTCTGTAAAATATCACAAACTCACTTAACTGGGTTTAAGGACAACAAGAAATCTCTCAAAAGAGCCTGTGCTCTACATGTCTTCTGAAAGCATTAGGTCATCACAAAAACTCGCTGACCCTCCATACACAGTAAATGGTATTTTACAGGAGTGAAGGTGATTCTGTGTGCTATGCTATTAATCTTTATGAGCCTAATGATCACCAAAAATTCAACAAGAAGATAAAACTAATTATCCAAGCATGTAGGGGGAGGGAATCTGTGCCTTCCATGACTTATATATTCTGTCTATTTGGAGTCTTTGAATTGAGCTTGTGTCCTCCTCAGTGGTATGCTTAAAAAAATGAACACAACACAGACATTTTTAGTTTGAATGCCTCAGTCACTATTTAACATTCCATCTTCATATACTGTCTACATTGTTAAATTGCCTGAAACTGCAGAGCAGTCAAGCAGTACACAAATTAAGCCACAAAGTAATCGGATTTCAATCACTAAATATTCACAGCTCAATTAAGTTATTTACTGAGATGTTTGTCTTAGCTGTTGAAATCTTTGCATATTTATAGGCACTTCACACTAACCTTTTAAAAATATCCTGATGTGAAAATAAAAAGCCACATTTGTTTTATAAGGTAGGTTAAAGTTACGGCTCCAGGTATTTAAAAACGAATAAAAAGTCAATTACCTTCAAGTTTGCCAAGAGTATGATTTGGTATCTATAATAGAAAGCTGACTACAAATTGCCTGATTATGCTTTTGTTTCGGAAAAAGAATATTTAAAAAAAGTGTGAACCAAGTTACAATTTAATCTTCTATTCTTCCCTCCATTTTGCAATATTATAGATGGATCGTATTTTCCAGATTCAGCACTTCTATCTTTGCTTCATATTTAACCATAAAATCCTAAGAGTGGCTCCGGATAACTTGGTTCAATTCTGTTTTGAAGTTTCATTTCCTTCCTACCAACGAGGGGATAATAACAGTTACCTAAGTCAAGGTGGTTTCAGGATTCCTCTGACAAGAGTAAAAAATAGTGAACATAGGATGTTCAGAGTGTAAGATTACAGTGGCTAATATTTGGAGCAGGGCCTTGTTAAGAATTAGAACTATTTAAAGTGCTTTCCAAAACCTCCTTGAACCTTTTCAAAAACTCTATTTTCAAAATCCATCTTACAAAGGAGAAATATTTAGGCTTGCGAATATTAATTGCTGGGCCTAGTTGTACGTGACAGGAGCAGCCGATTCTAACTAGGTCTGTATGAATTCAAAGCCTACGCTCTCAAATATTACATTTTATTGATTCTCTTAAGCCCAATGATACAGCCCACCGTATTAGTTTCCTATTGCAATTGTAACAAATCACTACGAATTTAGTGGATTAAAACAACACAAATTTATTATCTTGTAGTTTGGTGGTCAGAAATCTGAAATGGGACCTAAGGGATTAAAATCAATGGCTTAAATCCTTCTGGAGGCTGAAGAAGAGGATCCATTCTCCTCTTTTCCAGCTTCTAGAGGCTGCCTTCTTTCCTCTCAGTGTCTCTCCTCTGACCTGACCCTCCTGTCTCCATCTTATAAGGACCTCCTGACATTCCAGTGAAAGAGCCTTAATTTATTCACACCTGCGAGGTCCCCTTTGATGTCTAAAGTAATATAGTCCCAGGTTCTGAGAAGCAGAATATAGCATCTTGGGGGGGGCATTATTTTGCTTATCATGTTCATATTGAAATAAAAAATACATTTTAGAACATATCTTGGAAAATGGCTACTATCTTTATGTGTGCCAGTAAAGTATCTATTTCACAGAGTGGTACAATTCAATAAGTATCTTTGATGATGAAAGCTGGAGTAAATCTGATCATCTAAACTCTTTTTGTATCTGTGGGTTGCAAATGGACGCTTGAGACTGTAAAAAGTTACCAGCAAGAATCCTACTAGGGGATAAATCCTTTAATCCGAGCACCGTATGCATGGGGCGACTCCCTATCAGTTAAGATCCATCAGGCTTGGAGAAGTTGCTTTATAACTGTATGTGATAATTATATCACACCATTTGACATTTTCTGCACAAACTACTCTTGGTGTAAAGACTATTTACTTAATTATTAAATTATAGTTTTCCAGAAACATTATTTAAGGTAAAAGGGTAAGAGAGAATTGAATATGTTTTAAACATTTCTTTTCTTTTTTTTTAAAGATTTTATTTATTTATTTGACAGAGCGAAAGCTCACAAGTAGGCAGAGAGGCAGGCAGAGAGAGAGGGGGAAGCAGGCTCCCTGCTGAACAGAGAGCCCAATGTGGGGCTCGATCCCAGGACCCTGGGACCATGACCTGAGCCGAAGGCAGAGGCTTTATTTAACCCACTGAGCCACCCAGGCGCCCAAACATTTCTTAGAATTAGAAAACATTTAGAATAGGGACGCCTGGGTGGCTCAGTCAGTTAATCATCTGCCTTTGGCTCAGGACATGATCCCGGGATTCTGGGACAGAGCCCTGAACTGGGCTGCCCTGCTCAGCAGGTAGTCTGCTTCTCCCTCTGCCCCTCCCCCCACTCGTGCTCCGCTCTTTCTCTCTCTCAAATAAAGAAATAAAATCCTTTTTTTTAAAAAAGAAAAATTTTAGAATATTAAGAAGACATTTAGGGTATTAGAAGATATTAATAAGTTTGAAAAAATCATTAACTGAAGAGGTTTTTTTTTTAAAGATTTTATTTATTTGACAGAGAGAGAGACTGAGGGGAGAGAGAGAGAGAGAGAGCGAGTGGGGGAAGAGTGGAGGGAGGAGCAGAGGGAGAGGGAGAAGTAGATTCCTCACTGAGCTACCCAGGCATCTCCTAACTCAAGAGTTTTTGTTTTACCTAAAAATAAATAGAATATATCCAATATTACTGTTAAAAAGTGATACATATTAACTTTTCCATGAATGGTGCAAAGGAAAAGATCATTATTGGCATTAGTCTTTCTTTTTTTTTTAATTTTAAAGTCTTTATTTATTTATTTGAGAGAGAGAGATCACAAGTAGGCAGAGAGGCAGGCAGAGAGAGAGGGGGAAGCAGGCTCCCTGCTGAGCAGAGAGCCCGATGTGGGGCTCAATCCCAGGACCCTGAGATCATGACCTGAGCCAAAGGCTGAGGCCTTAACCCACTGAACCACCCAGGCGCCCCTTGGCATCAGTCTTTCAAATCTTAATTTCATAATGGAAATTCCTGTCCTTCACCCCATCCTCCAAAGTGTCAATATTAGTAAAAACCTTTTATTTTTAATTTTAAATTTAAATTTTAAATTTAAATTTAAATAAATTAAATTTAAATTTAAATTTTTAAAATTTAAAAATTTTTAATATTTATAATATTAGTAAAAACCTTTCAGTTCCGTAATTATATTCTTAGAGTCTAATCTCTGTTTTTTCTTCTTCCCCTCCCTTTTGTCCTTCCTCCCTTTCTTTGGTTCACAGAGCCTCTTCCTACATAACATATATACACGAAAGTTATAGTGTAAAAGGACATGGTTGGAATCTCTATGTGCACCTGCTTAAGTTTAATATAACATTAAATTTTCCCCCCAAATTGAGTGTGGTGCATGGTACTTGCCAATTCCAATTCTGTGTCCAGATACTTCCCGAGTTAAGTAAACTAAGAGAGGAGAGAGCTCCCCTCCACCCAAAGCAATTCAATACAAAGAAAGATGCACACATTTTCAGCATCCTGTGGGAAAGAAATGCCATCAGGCAAAGGGTTCTGAGGTCCTTTTCAGCACCAGAGAAAGTAAAACTGTTGAAAAGAAATACTTGGGTCTTTGGTTCTGAGGCTGAGGAGAGGAGAGACCTAGGAGGGAGAGAGAAGGATGGAGAGAAAAGGTTTAGGAATCTCAGGGAGGAGAGAGCGCATTTCGAGGAGGGCCTAGGATACTATAGGCAGGAAATCCAGGCTTCTCACCAGTCGGGGGGCCAGTGGGTGAGCTACGAATTCCCTGTCTAAGGGGCACTGTGTGCTTTATCATCCCTGGCTGGCTGGAGCCTGGAGTTAGGAGCTTTCCTGAAATCCCTTTTGAGACTTACCTCATCTGTGCTACTGAGAAGCAAAATTAAGGTTTTGTGGTTGTTATTACTGTTTTCGGTTTTTCTTTATAGGAAATGAATGTGTTGCCCTGCCTCTCTGATGTTAAGTACACAGTAAATAGAGGTTACACAAGCATTCAACTTATTAGAAATTATATTTCAAAGGAAAAAGGCTTTCTTTGTCGGTGAAGGGCTTGGAGCATGATTTGACCTGTCAGTGAAAACAAAAACACTATTGTTGTATATTCTTCTTTGAGGCTGACAGTCCTGATTCCTTCCTATAACACAAGCAAGGTGGGAACCGATAAACAGATGCTGGTTTTCTGCATTCAAAAGTACCTTCTAAACTGCTGAATCATCTTACTATGCCATTAGCCTTATTCTCTCTGAGATAAGGTATTAAAATGTCTTACTTTCTTTTCAGGGGAAATGAAAGTTCTTAATGGGAGCTTAGAGCATTTTAGAATTCAGGGCAATGTGTGTGTGTGTGTTTTAAAACTTTCAATAAAGTGGTAACACAGTCTGTAATAATTATTTTCAACTCTCAAATTTTATGGTTCGCTGTAATGAGGCATATTCCTTCATTGGAACAGCGCCTTCACAGTATTTACTTGCTTACATGTTCGCCTTATCATTAGGCTAACAACTCATGAAGAACAAGGACTAAGATTTTAGTTCTGTTACATAAGAGAAACTAAAAAATATGTCCCTTGATTAAAAATTAAGAATCAGCTCTCTTTTGGGAACTGGAACTCAGATGGCAAGTTCACAGAGTCTGGTATGGGTTGAGCTGTGTCCCCTCCCAGAAATGTATGTTGAAATCCTAATTCCCAGTACCTCAGAATGCGATCTTGTTTAGGAAGAGGATTAATAGGAATGTAATTGGTTAAGTTTAGATGGAATATGGTGGGCCCCAACTCCAGTATGACTGGTATCTTTGGAGAATATAGCGGTGGGGAGACAAGAAGAAGGTCAAGTAATGACCAGGGACTGGAGGGATGCATCTGCAGGCCAAATGACGTCAAAGACAACCAGCAAACCTAGATGCTGGGTAGAAGCACGGAAGGACTCCTGTATAGGTTTCAGAGGGGGTCCTAATATCTTGATTTTCAACTTCTAGCACCCAGAATTGTGAGTCAACAGATTTCTGTTGTTTTAAGTCAACCAGTTTGTGTTACTTTGTTACAACAGCCCTGGGAAATTAATATAGACCCTCCTCATGAAGTATTTCTTAATTCTAAGTCTGGCACGGTCTTAAGGAATGTTCCCTTTTATGATGATAAAGTAGTATATTTTAGAGATGGGATATTATGAGCTTATCTAAGCCGGTTTGGTGGTTTACGTACTGTATTTTCTTCTGCCGATATCGGTAGCCTTTAATTATTAGAGGTAGCTGATGGTTGTAGGCTCCCCCACAGCCTCACTATGTGGTCGTATGTTAAAGCAAAGCAAGTGGCAAAAAAAAATATTGCATATTTAAAAGCACCTATGAAAGGACAGAGCAGGCCCCCAAACAATCATTCCTGGTGTTCTTTTCAGCTCCATGAGAACCTAGCTATGAGTCTCTGGGCTTCAGGCCCCTAAGACTGCACCCAAGAGCCCTGAAGTTCTGACTCTTGTGCACGTTTTTGAGCAGAAGGCTGAACAGAGCCCTAAGTTGTAAACATCACAGCCGACTGGGTGTGTCACACTCTATACCATGTTCATGCCGGGACTGATGGGCTTATGCTGTGTTTCTAGTCATCTTTTGTGGACAAAATTCCCTCTACCAATGAAAGATTTTAACATCCTTTCTGCCAACTCATATCCTTTAAGTGCTTATGATGAAATAAAGATTCTTAAAGCTTTTGTAGAAACTGCCTCTGGAATGAGAACTTCTGATAAGAGTGTTTAAAATGCTAACTAACCACTTTAGAGTATGTAATTCTGATTAAAATATTGTGCATTTTATCAGATTGCCCTAGGCTGAACTGTTATACCAACCATCACCGTAATTACATTCAAGTGTTTTAAAAATAAATGTTATAGTGTATGAGAGTTAATGGTTTCATTTATACTATAAATATTTATTGAACATTCACTATGTGCCAGACACTATGCTAAAACCTGGAAATACCAAGACACATAAAATATGTTCCTTGCCCTAAAGTTGTTCAAAGTCTAGTGCTGAGAAATATACATGTTAAATAGGCAATTACTTGTGTTCCTGTGTGCCTTTGGAGTTGGGTAGGTAATGCAAAGGTACATATGGTGCATGTAATAACTCAGCTATGTGTCCTTACAGTATCTCTATGCAAATACATTCCCAGGTTCATATATTGGAGATCTCCTTAAATCTTCCAAATCTCTTTGCAACAAATGATTGGACTCCATGGTTTTTGATATTTAATTGCTGACAGTTTTAAGATTCACCTCTTGATTTTCTTCTCTACATCCGTGCAAGTTAGGAAAGTCTGGATTCTTCCTACTTTGTCACTGGTGGAAAATTCAAACCACATTAGCTGTTGCCTGGGTGTGGGATCCCTCAGCCTGGCTTCAACTCCTAAGCACAGTAAAATCTCCAAACCACGCTACCTTTCTTGCTCTTTCAAACAAGGTCAGACTAGCTTGGGAGACCTGTCTGCTCTCCCCGAGAGCCTCATTATATAAAAAGAGAGCAGTATGGTGCTTGTTAGGGGTTAGGGAGATGTTAGTCAGAGGGTGTAATCTTCTACTTATAAGGTGAATCAGTTCTGGGGACCTAATGTACAGTATGGTGGTTACAGTTAACAATACTGTATTATATACTTGAAAGTTACTAAAAGAGAAAATCTTTAATTGCTCACCACACACACACACACACACACACACACACACACACACTGATAATTGTGTGAAGTGATGGAGGTATTAATTAGCCATATTTTGGTGTCATTTCGCAATAGATAAATGTATCAAATCAGTGTGTTGAACATTTTAAACTTATATAATGTTATATGTTAATTATATCTCAATAAAGCTGGAAAAAAAATAAACACACATATAAAGCAAGCAAAGACAAGATATACAAAACTACCAGAGTCCTGATTTCTATAATTGGTCATGAGGTCCTAGTTGATATCTGTGGCTTCGACTTTCAACTACCCATTCCATGTTTCCCTTGTCCATGGTCAGAACCCCAGCTGCTCTTAGTTCCTTATTTGGTGAGAGTGATCCAATCTTTCTTTCCAAGATAATCTGAATTCTTAATCATTTAGCCTTTTCCTGGTTCTTACAGTTTTCCATTCCATTCCATGACAGCAAGAAAATGGGATGTCGTCTACACAGCTGCAGTGAACTGAATTCTACTAACAGCCATATGAGCTGGGAAGAGGATCTTGAGGCTCAGGTGATAACGTAGACCTGGCCAATACATTGATTTCAGTCTAGTGACACCCTGAGCAGAGGATTCAGCTACCTTGTACCTAGATCTTTGACACACAGAAACTGTGAGATAAATAAATAAATAGATAGATAATAAATAAATTTGTGTTGTTTGAAGCCAGAAACAAAATAAACAAAATCCCCCCACACACAAAAAGGAAAGTTTTCTGTCTGGATTTGACCTAATCAGGTGAGTCTTTTGAGAAAATAACTTGAGGTCACAGAAAGGAGAAGCAATAATAGCTGTTCTCTTGTTGACCTGAACAAATAATCTGTGGTATGTAGAAAGAGTTCCTGGTAGGAACTTTCAGAAGTTTCTAGAAGTTAAAGGCCTCTGTTTTACAGCCATAAGAACTGAGGTTAGTGGATTTGGGAGGTGAACACAGCTTTCAATGAGGTCCCAACTCTGGTGACATTTGGAGCAGAGGACTCAGCTAAGTCATGCCTGATCCATGGAAACTGACATACTGTATGTGTCTTGTTGTTTACCAGCTAAGTTCTTACACAACATAGAAAATTAATACACATGTTTATGTGAGCATCTTGGCATTTTAGATAGATTCCTTGATAGTGAGGTGAAGAATAATTCAGAGGAATATGTATTAATTTCCTACACTGCCTTAACAAATGACCAGAAGCTTAGTGGCTTGAAACAACACCACTTTATTATCTTATACTTCTATTGGCCAGAAGATGGACATAGGACTCAAAACTGGGCTAAAATCAAAGCACCGGCACATTGCATTTCCTTCTGGAAGCTCTAGAGAAGAACCTATTTCCTTGACTTTTCCAGCTTCTGAAGACAAGCTGCATTCCTTGGTTTTTGGCCCCTTTCTCTATCTTTAAAGACAGTAATGTTGCATCTTTCTGACTCTTCTTTGTCATTACATTACTCTTTTTGATTACATCCTAAAAATGTCCTGTTTTTAAGGACTTGTGTGGTTTGATTGGGCATACCTCAAAAACCCAAGATGATCTCTCATCCCAAGGCCTTTGACTTTAATTACATCTGCAAAGTTCCTTTGCCAAGAAAGACAACATATCCATAGGTTGCAGAGATTAGGTGTTGCAAAGTCACTGTTCTTCCTATCATGACACATAGTTAGAGACAGAGACTTGAGTTTGGAAATTAATACAGAATCTTGGTAAGAAATGATGACAACCCAAAGGAAGTTGTAGTGGCCAAGCAAAAACAGCTTAAAGAAATGCTAACAAGTAGAATGTTAGACCAGATTTGTACATGGAGAGGGAAGGAAAAAGGAGACATAGAAGCCTTGAATAGTTAATAACTAGGTGAGAGGCAGCATAATTTATTGAAACAGGCTCTCATGATAAGATGATAGAGGTAGAATATGAAAATGAGATCAGTGTTTAATAGGCTGAATTTAAGTTTTTGTAGGACATTGAATTATAAATGGGCAGCAGATGTACCTTCAAAAATAATCACCCTAGACATCTGCTGGTCAAGAAAAGGAAAGTAGAGCCTGTGAGCTAATTAGAATGTCCTAGAAGACAGAAAGGTGAAAGTGACCAGCAAAAATGAGAGTCAAAGTCATGATGTGAGATCGTAGGTGAAGGTTGGAAAGAGACATCAGCTGGGGACAGAACTCTGGGAACGACTTAATGAACAGGTGATAAAGAAAAGAAAAGCCAGCCAAGAGGACTGGACTGGAATAGAAAAAAACATAAGAGGAGAAATAGCAGAGAGCACAGACGGTGAAACATGAAAGAAACAGATTTTCTAAGGAGTGGTCAGGAGACAATACTGCAAAGGGATCAGGTCAGATAAATCACCATCAGACTTCACATTCAGGAAAGTTTATCTGTTTTAGTGGGGGTATGGTATCGATAGTGGTTGCTGGCAAGACGGTGGGTTGAGAGAAGGCGTTTTGCTTGAGCCACAGAAGTTTATGACTCCTTTCCTTAAAGAGTTTCAAATAGCTTTGGTAATCATAATGAAAATTAGAGTTTTTGTTTTTTTTGTTTTGCTTTTTGAAATTTTTTTTTATTTTTTTAAATTTTTTCAGTGTTCCAAGATTCATTATTTATGTACCACACCCAGTGCTCCATGCAATCCGTGCCCTCCTTAATACCTACCACAAGGCTCACCCAAACCCTCTTCCCCTCTAAAACCCTCAGTTTGTTTCTCAGAGTCCACAGTCTCTCATAGTTCGTCTCCCCCTCCGATTTCCCCCAATTCACTTTTTCTTTCCTTCTCCTAATGTCCTCCATGTTATTCCTTGTGCTCCACAAGTAGAGTTTTTGTCACTGTCTTACATATATATGGACATACATTTTTGTTTTTTCACATTGGCATTCAAAGTAAATGATGGGAATGTTAACAGAAGGATAAATACACAGTAGTAGTACTCAAAAGGGAAAAATATTGAGCCAATTTTCGGCATCCTTATTAATATGGCCAAGATGGATGTTTTAAGTGTAAAAATTTAATTCAAATTTTGCATAAGTGGGAGTTGCAATTATTTTCTTACACAAAGGGGTTCCTACTTTGAAGAAATAACTTCTAATTACGTTCAGTTTAATTTGAATGTAAATGTGTTCCTGGCATTAGGACCCTGCTGAATCTAACACCTGCTGTCTCAAAAGGCAAATCATTTGAAGTTGTTGCAGCTTGAAACAGTCCCTTTTCATAGCTCCTGTTTCTGAAATGACCATTTTGAAGCTCTCATGTTTGAAATTCTAGCTTTTATGAAAAATTGAAAAAAAAGAGATTTTTAAAGAAGCGATGGCACCAACAGAATGGCAAAAAAAGAAAAAAGAAAGAAATAAAGAAAAAAGAAAAAGAAAAAAGAGCACATTGAAATATGTTAGTTTTAAAAGTTAAAAAAATTTCTTAGTCTTCTGCTAACTGCTAACGAGACATAGCCCTTGGGCTGATGGAGAAGATAAATCAGGTTTAACATTCTCCCTAGTTACTAAGAAGGCTAGTAATTTATATCTGAAAATACATTTTAGTCTCACCTAAGTAAAGCATATACTTCCTGTTAAGATAAGGTTGACCCTGTGGTTTGTGAATGACAGCCCTGGTGTTGTTCCATTAAGAGCTGTTGATTCCTTCCACTTCCTGGTTTAAGTCCCAAGAGTCCTCTGATTAACAATGAGTGGTTTTGTTGAGCCGTCTAAGAAGGATGGCATCAGGTGCCCAGTTGGAATTTTTCTATTCAAAGACTCTCTTTTCATAGGAAAGGGTGAATCTTAATATCCAGCTACAAAATAATATATAAAAATTACTTGTTTTCAGGTTGTGACAATTTTGACTTTATCCCTCTGAGAAGTCTTCCATTAGGTAGTAATTTTCTTCTTTTGGTATTAAATCTACATTATTATGGTATTTGTTAATCACATAGAGTTTGTTACGTGTCAGCCATTGTTCCAAATGCTTTACATATATTCATTTATTTGCTAGTTATGTAAAATGACAGTGCACTTGGACAGAAATATGTCTTCTTTTAGAGACAAGTAAATTTCCACGTGTAAGTCACAACAGCTTAATTATTATCTTTTCAGTTAATGTATAATGGCTGACTTCCTATATTATGCTCTTGGAGTTAGTGGGGGATTGAGAGATAATACAGTGAAAGGCACTGAATAAAGGTAAGATAATAAATGGGTTATCATTAGTTTAGTTTCATTTAATTATGTTCATTAATATAAACCAATATAGCCCTAAGGATTTTTTTTCATGCTATCAAAAAAGAAAAATGATTTTGACATTCAGTCGACTGACAGCCGTTTCTCCTTCTGTTGATACTTCTAGTTGGATTTGGATGATCCTAAATGATTTTTACCTTTGGGCAGGGCTTATCTAGCTTTTTAAATAAGGACCACTTCCCTACAGATTAATCTGTTTCCAAATATGGTTAGTAAGAACCTGATTATCTTAAAATGCATTTAGTGTTTTATCAGTTAAAACAGAGTATAACTGCTATGGCGTAAAATTAACAAATTCTTCAGTCCATGCAATGTAAACTGCTGATTTCTTGCTCCTTCATTGCTTGTATAATATCATCTAGACTTTAAAAAAAAAAAACCATAAATGCAAACAGGAATGAGAGATACCATTAGAAGTCAGATGTAGATTTAGTCCCCAGGCCCTTTCCACTGTTTCTTTGCCAGTTGGAAATAAAGGAAGGCCACTTGAATGAGAACATGAAGAGGCTATGCAGAGTTCGCTACAGCCGAGGAATCAGCCACTATCACTTGCATTTGTCAGAGACTCAAAGGCACGTAAGGAAGTGGGAAAATGGGAAGGCTTTAGGCACATCTGATTGGAGAGGACAGGGCAGAGAGGAGCTGGCAGTCAATGACCAAATCATGACTGCTGTGAGCTAGTTGCTGTAGAGGCTGTGGCTCAGAATTCTGCTGTCATAATGTCTGACTACTGTCCCTTTTTATATTCAGTCTCTCCCTGGGATCTGAGGTTGGGGCAAGAAAGATTCTTTTGTATCTATCACATATGTAGGCACAAGTCTAGACCCTGAGGGATTTTGGGAGTCTATGAAGACACCTTGAACTGGAAAAGATACGTTGGAAGCTAGACACAAAGAGAAAATCTAAAGAAGCAAAATAAATAATGTTTAAGTGTCCACAAAATGTAATCCTATGTCATCTTCATAATTTGAAAACAGTTTGTGGGCTAATTTTTTTTTTCAATTGGCAACAGTTGCAGAGAAATAATACAATTATTATATTATAATATTAGTTAATAATATTATTATAAGAGTCAATTATAATTAAGTGGTGGGCTCATAGGCATATAATTTTAAAAGCAAATTCATGACACTCCTTCCAAAACTTTCAAAGCAAATCTAATGTGGTTCACAGGGGCATGTAATGGAGTTGATACGATGTGGGGTGAGGCCTTCCACGACCAGAGTGCCCTGTGCCCGTGGGAGGAATCCACCAGCTCCAGCTCTTAGCCTTGGTGAGACCTTAAAATGGCAGTTCAGTTGACAATAAGGATAATGGTGAAGGTACACTTTCACGTTGCCCAGACTCTTTCACTTAACTCTAGTTTAACTAAAAATTCTGCTATCATTCAACCATCATTATAATTTAGATTGTGGAGGAGGAGCCTTCTGGGATGCTTTGGATGCATCAGAGTGGCAAAGACATATTGTGCAGTTAATTAACCTCACAGAAAGATGAAAGAAAACTACCCAGCAGCACAGACTTGACTTATGTTTATTTTTGTATTTGTGCTTTTGTCCTCATTTGGTTTTCTCCTCCCCAGCCCACTGCCATATGCTGCTGGGACTCAGCTGTAATTATCTTACCCACAGACGAAACACAAAGTGAAATAAAGCAAACAGAACCTTCACCATCACAGTTCCGGACCCTGTTCTACAGAAAGGGCCTGCATGTTAGCATGAGACAGAACAAGTTCTTTTACATGGACAAAGAATATTGAAAACGTTTTTCATGCAAACTTACAGGCATGGCCACAACCAACCCGTGACTCAGATGTCTGACCCTGTATTGAAACCCATGGAGTTTAAAAAAAAAAAAAAATTCTACTTACCACAGATGCACATTAGAAATAGCTGGGGTATTTAAAATAAATTCAGCCCCCAGCTCTACCACGATCAAATAAATCAGAAATTTTTTTTTTAATTTAAAGATTTGATTTATTTATTAGAGAGAGCGTGTGCGCACACGAGTGGGATAGGAGCAGAGAGAGAGGGAGACACAGACTCCTTGCTCAGCAGGGAGCCTGATGCGAGGCTTGATCCCGGGACTCCAGGTTCATGACCTGAGCCCAAGGCAGACACTTAACTGACTGAGCCACCTAGGTGCCCTTAAAGCAGAAATTCTGAGGTTAGGACTCAGGCGTTGGTATTTTTGCAGCCCCGTTTTCCACCTCACCTCTGCTACCGTTGGGTAGTGATTCTAACATACATCCAGACTGAAAGCCACGGAATCAGGCTCTCTCTATGTCTTGAGATCACAGTATAGTTGTGTGTATTCTCGATGTGTCTTCTCATTTGGGATAGTTTTGTTGATGAGTAATTAATTAGTAGCCATTCTCTTGTGGAATAGTTAGTAAAGATAAACTATCCCGTTGATTTCCAAATCTAAGCAACTCAGAGCTGCAGATGTGAAGCACTACAAAGTGAAATTTCAGAGCCTTTTTTTCCCTTTTTCTCTTTTATATTGCTACAAGAGACTCCTAGAAGTTGCATTTAATTTTTCCGACTGAAGAGATAAATTGGCCGAACAGAGGAAATTCTTTCATTTTTTCAGTAAAGTGATTGATGTGGTGTTTTTGCAAATCTACTCTGCTTAGAGTAAGCCAGTAAAGTTCCTTAGCAAATAGATTAGAAGGTCATAATTTACAACTATGCAAAGATATTGGAAGCCAATTACCAGAAATTCCATTTTTTCTTAAGTTTAGATGATAAATAATAATGGCATGTTTAATGCTTCTCTTTTCACGTACTTATTTCATATCCAGAGAAACTTTACCAAAATTTGTGGCCTGATCAACAGAGAGTGATTTATTAAACTTTGGCTAAATACCGTCAGTGACTATTACAAAGAAAGGAAAGGCCCACCTTAAAGAAAATTGTAGGGCAAAAACTTTATGCTACCTCCCTAAGGAAGATACACAGAGGGCAAGGAAGCATATGAAAATAAGCTCCACCTCATATGTCATCAGGGAGGTACAAATTAAAGCAACAAAGAGATACAGGTATACATCTATGAGAATGGCCACAGTCTAAAACACTGTCAGCACCAAAAACTGGTGAGAATGTGAGCAGCAGGAACCGGCACTCATTGCTGCTGGGAATGCAAAACAGTGTAGCCACTTTGGAAGGAAGTTTGATGGTTTCTCACAAAACTAAACACTCTTATGATCTAACAGTTGTGCTCCTTTATATTGACCCGAAGGACTTGAAAACTTCTGTCGGTACAAAAATCTGCACAAGGATGTTTATAGCAATTTTATTCATAATTACCAACACTTGGAAGCAACCAGGGTGTCCTTCAGTAGATGGAGGAATAAGGAAACTGGTACATCTAGATAATGGAATACTATGCAGTGTTAAAAAGAATGTACTATCAAGCCATGTGAGTTACCTATATATATATAAGTAATCGTACAGGCATATTATTAAGTGAAAGAAGTCAAACTGAAAAAGCTACAGACCATATGATTCCAACTATATGACATTCGGGAAAAGCAAAATACAGAGATGATAAATAGGTCAGTGGTGCTAAGGATGGGAGAGGGAAGGGATGAATAGAATGAGCACAGGTGATTTTAAAGCAGTGAAAATATTCTGTAGGACATTACAGTGATGGATATATGTCATTGTACACTTGTCCAAACCTATAGAATCTACAGTACCACAAATGAACCCTCGGGTAAACAATGGACTTTGGGTGATGATAGTATATTGAGGTAGGCTCATTGTTGGTAACAAATGTACCCTTATGGTGAGAGATATTGATAATGAAGGAATCTCTCCATCCATAGAGGCAGGGAGTATATGGGAAATTTGTACTTTTTTCTCAAGTTTCAAGTAAGTCTAAGATTTCTCTAAAAAAATAAAGTCTTAAAAAAAACTTATGCTAATTTTGGAATAGACAAGAAGGCTGCTATCTTCTGGCAATTCTTCAAGTTTTTTTTTTTTTTTTTAAAGATTTTATTTATTTGACAGAGAGAAACATAGCGAGAGAGGGAACACAAGCAAAGGGAATGGTAGCGGGAGAAGCAGGCTTCCTGCCGAGCAGGGAGCCCGATGCGGGGCTCGATCCCAGGACGTTGGGATCATGACCCAAGCCGAAGGCAGAGGTTTAATGCCTGAGCCACTCAGGTGCCCCCAAGTTTTTTTTTTAATCAGAAAAGTAGTATCCATTTTAATGTATCTAAAATCTCAACAAATGCAAACAATTTTACTAGTTTGAAAAATGGGCTTATTCCACTGTTGGCTGTAACATTGTTAGCAGCAGTCAAATGAAAAAGATTAGACCTTAAAATGCAGGGCTAAAGCCTTCTTTTAAATTATGTCTTGTGAAATTCTACTTCTTATCTCTATTAGATTTTAGAATGTATCCAATTTATAAAAGTTCAATTCACGTATACTTGCTTAGGAGCATGCAAGTTCTCTGAAAGTGAAGTATGCCTATAGACCTGGGCTAATTTCTTGTGCTTGCTAAAGCTGAAGGGGTTTATCTGCTTTTTAGGATAGAAAAAAAACTCATAGGCAAGAAATTTTTTCCACTTAGACAATGCATACTTTCCCCCCTTTTTTTCTTTTTTTGCCCGAGGGGCCTTGACATCATGAAGGTATATATTTGATCAAAACCTCTACTATGAGAGCCTTTGTTCTAAGCTAAAGTATTTTTTTCCCTCTTTCTTTCTTTCTTCCTTTTTTTTTTTTTTAAAGAAAATGTCCAAAGGGTTTGTATCTCAAAGTCAAAAATTAAGTTGCTAAACTATTTCAGGTTATATGTCAGCTTGGGCTATGAACTAAAAATAATGATGGGTATCATGACTTCTCTTAAAGAATAAAGATGAAAACTGAAAGCAGGAATGAAAACTGGGTGAGCATTAATGTCATAAAAGGGACATAAAGAATTGAGTAGGCCTGAAACACAGAAGGCAAGTGTTTGCAATCTTAACAAAAGCAGTTGAGTCGCAAGAAGGGTCTGCTGAATGGGATGGGGTTAGGCACTGAACCCGATTCTCATAGACAGGACTGGCTACATGATTTACAGGGCCCATTGAAAAGTGAAAATGTGGGGCCTCATGTTAAAACATTATTAAAATTCTAAGCTGGCGAGAGGAGAGTGAAGTGCAAAGGTGTTTTACGTGTAGGTCCCAGGCTGCAGGTTGGTGGAGCTTACTCTGCCCACCAAAGAGCTCTGCATAAAGAGTTTTGGTTGAGTTGGAGAGTCTTGGTTGCAGAAGAAGAAAAGTTATTGGGAAACAAATATCTAATTTTGCTGACCTTTGAACCTGGAGAGTTTTTGCAGAATAAGCAGTCTATCTTCCAGGTTGTAGATAACTATTGAGAGTTTGGTGGGGTAAGGCAAGGACAGAAAATAGTGATTAGGTGGATAAAGCTGATGTTGATGGGACTGTGGGATGAATTGCAGGGGGTGGAAGACTGAAGACAGAGTAGATAAAAATGAGGCTATTAAAATCATCTAGGAATAAGGTGAGAGAGATTTGAACCTGTATGTTGTCAGAGAAAACAAAAATTATACATATAATTTGGAGGAACTGGGGCCGTCCTACATTGCTGTTGCGAATGTAATGTGTTGCTGCTGCATTTCCACAATTTTTTTTAAAGGTTTTATTTATTTATTTGACAGAGAGAAATCACAATTAGGCAGAGAGGCAGGTAGAGAGAGAGGGGGAAGCAGGCTCCCTACTGAGCAGAGAGGCTGATGGGGGGCTCTATCCCAGGACCCTGAGATCATGACCTGAGCCGAAGGCAGAGCTTTAACCCACTGAGCCACCCAGGCGCCCCTCATTTCCACAATCTTGAACACCGAGTGACCACATGACTCGGCAAGCTCCCTCCCAGGGGTTAGCCCAAGGGAAATGAGACATCTGTTTACACCAAATCTTCTATAGGAGTGCTCAGAGCAGCATTATTCATGATAGCTACAAAGTGGCAACATCTCAAATGTCCATCAGCTGTTGAATGACCAAGCAAAATGTGGTCTATCCACACGATGGCATATCATTCAGTACAAAAAGAAGTGGAGTCCTCATGCTGATGTGCAGATGAACTCTGGGAACATTCTATGTGACAGAAACCAGACACAGAGGCCGTGATCCCATTTGTTTGAAATGTCCAGAATAAGCAAAAGCATAGAGACAGAAGGTAAGTTAGTGTTTGCCAGGAGCCAGGAGGAGCAGGGAATGGGAAGTGACCGTCAGTGGATGTGGAGCTTCTATTTGTGGTGATCTAATTGTGAAATGAGATAGTGGTGAAGGTTGCACAATTCTGAATATACTAAATTGAATATACTAAATCGAATTGTTGGCTTTAAAGAGTGACTTTTGTAGTATGGGAACCATATCTCAATAAAGCTGTTATGAAAAAAAGTAATAACATAAGTAAAAAATGACCAAAAATGTAGAATGGATCACACATCCATTATACCTCACAAAACTGTTAAAACAAAACAAAACAAAACAAAACCTTAAAAAGGTAATGCCTATATAAAGGATGAAAAATGAAAAAAAAATTAAATTTTTAAATATAAAATATTTTTAACTATTTATAAATACAAAGATTTCTATGTGGGTATTGAAAGAATTTAGAGTGATACAAAACTGAGATTAATACTTAAGAGATTCTTTTTTTTTCCACTATAAACTTGTTTTATTTGGTAATGTGAAAATCTGAGAGAAAGTGCTTAAATACTGAGTGGGTTCTAGTCTAAGTAATAAGGAATAAACTTGACATAAGTTGCTATGTGAACAGAGGAAAAAGTCACTATTAGCAGACAGAGGAGAAGTTCTTTTAAAATTTTAGATTATTTAGGGCAAGAAGCTTATCTCTCTTGTTCATTGCTGAATGTTCAGTAGCTACCACAAGTAAGGCTTCCAGTCCACCACTACTTTTTCTATGGCCCACGACAAAAAAATTAAAAGAAAAATAATAATTCATGATATTTTAAAATTTTGTGAAGTATAAATAAAAATATCAGCATCTGGAAGTACAATCATGTTCACATTGTGACTTTTGGCTACAATGGTGGACTTAAGTAGTCATTACAGAGACATAGAACCTGCAAAGCTGGAAATATTTATTATCTAGATTTTATAGGAAAGTTCGTTGGTCCCTGATCTAGAAGAAAGTCAGCATGTAGGGGCATCTGGGTGGTTCAGTCGGTTAAGCATCTGCCTTCAATTCAGGTCACGATCCTAGGGTCCTGGAATCGAGTCCCGTGTTGAGCTCCCTGCTCAGCAGGTAGCCTGCTTCTCCATCTGCCTGCCTCTCCCCCTGCTTGTGTTCTCTCTTTCTGTCTGACAAATAAATAAAATCTTAAAAAAAAAAAAAAAGAGGAAGCATGTAGTAAGTATTCAAAGATTAATTGTTGAATGAAGGGCTGAAAGGAAAGAGAGATGGACCGTGGAAGGCTAACACATTCTCGCTGGTGATGCAGTTAGCTTGAAGTTCCAGGGGATCATGGATTGGCAAATGTCTATCAGCCACTAGGAGAAGGAGCAATGGCACAAAAAGGAAGGGGATGGGATGGAGGCATTGAATTGGGGGTTATTTCCCTACAATGGAAGTTACAATATCACTAAGAGAAATCACTTCAAGGAAAAAGAGTAGATAAGTGGAGAACTAGAATGTGGGGAGCCGCCCTATTTTATGGACTGGCAGGAGAAAGAAAAGTCAGAAAAGAGGTAGAAAAGAATCTCTTAGGTAAGGGGAGAATGCTTGACAAAAATAGTCACACAGAAGAAAGGAGTTTCAGGAGGGCTAGTTTTGCTTAGTGTCAATGCCGCAATGATAAAGTCGTTGGTGACCTGGAGAAAACAGTTGTGTTACAGAGGAGAAGGTGGCCTTGGATGCTTGGATGAAAATGGCAGCCAAATGGTTTTACTAAACATGATATTGGCTAAAGCACTGAGGATTTAAAAAAACCCTTTTCAAATAGGTTTTCAATTATGTAGGAAGCTCTGGAAAGGAAATCATGCTGTGTTCAATCTCTCAAGATATTTTGATCACCCAAGCACAAAGACACACAGGATAGCGATGCATCATTAAAAAGAAATTGTTAAATTAATTCCTTCATAACTCAGGCCAAGAAATCCAACCTGAAGCACTTGACCACATGCTTCTTTTGAGCTCAGAATGTCAGAAAAAATGTATACGCCTTATGCATTCTTGAGAGAGATAAATACTTTAATTTAAACAACAGACATTTCCACCATTTAATCTTTGCTATTATTTTATCATTTACAACAAATGATTCAATAAAAATAAAATATGATTTTTGTCATCATATTGAGGTTTTCTTCTAATGTTCAGTAAGCATTGTGTTGCATACAAGTCATTTAGCTTTCCCCTAAGGTCTATCGGCATTAGGTAGAGATCTTGATTGATAACTGTTTATATGCGGCACTAAACCTTCTTGTGTTTTGCCTATTTCTAGTAAATGAAAGCAAGTCCCTCTAGACCTTGAGGCAAAATTTAAATCAGCATTTTACCTCATGCTGTACTATCTTGCCTCTCAACTGATCTCATCCTGACACAGCAAATGCTCCTTTTCCATAGCAACCAAAGTGATCAGGCAAGTTTAATTGCTTCGAAGTAATGCAATTGGAATTTATACTTTTATTGGCTAATTTCCAGTTCTAGCAAAGCCTGGTAGTCAGAGCACTTGCTATACTCAAGTCACTCGCGCTCCAGTGCTTACATCCGGTCCTTTAGTTTTGTTCTTTGAAGTACGCAAGTATTAGCAAGTTCTGTTAGAGGGTCACCAAAGAAAAGATGTAAAAATGAACCTTCTTTAAAGGCTCTTTCATTTATTTTGGTTATATTCTATCTTATCTTTTTCATTTCAGACCCATTAGGGGCAGTAGAATACAACTTAAAAGACTGGATTATAAATACAGTGTATCTTTTTCATAAAACTGCTTAGTTCAACAATAATTTATCTGAAAGATGAATATTTTAGAAATGTTTCAATAGAAATCAATAAATGTCTCAAATATAATAAATATAGGAAAGAAAATAGTATTCATCAAAAAGAATGCTTATAAAACAAGATAAAGAGTTTACATTGGCTTATTAGTAATGTAAGATAACCTGTTTTTAATATTAATGTGTTGAATTTCATTTTCATTTTATCCATTGCTGCTGCTTTTGAGCTACATCAAGCTCCCACTCTTAGTTTGGTGCAATATTATTACTCGATTTTTTTTTTTTAATTTAAAGATTTTATTTATTTGTCAGAGAGATAGAGGGAGAGAGCACAAGCAAGGAGAGGGGGCAGGCAGAGGGAGAAGCAGAGTCCCCACTGAGCAAGGAGCCCCATGTGGGATTTGATCCCAGGGCCCTGGGATCATGATCTGAGCTGAAGGCAGACACTTACCCGACTGAGCCACCCAGGATCCCTTGATTTCTTGACTTGACTGAGGATGTACTTAATTTGCTGGGTCCAGACTGAGACTTCCCAGGGTACAGCTCCTAAAAGCTGAAATGGCAGGGATTGAAGAACAGCATGCCAGAAGGGAATTTGCTTTCTTTTGCCATTTTCCTGGATCTGAGCTTTTCCTTCTAGCCATAGAGTTGGTAGAGGTTCTGCTCCTTTAACAGCTACTGGAGAACATGGAAGTACAAGGTACTTTGAGTTAGAGCTGTGGCTAAAACTTTGTCTTGAGAGTTTTAAAATCATGAGGGTAGGTGTGGGGGAAAAGAGACACGGAAAACTTTATTTTGAAACTACAAGTAGTTTTCTATCTTAGAGGTAAAGCTTTGAATACACTTCAGCAAAAATCTAGTTTTTTTTTTTTTTGTTTTTATAATGGGCAGACCAAAGCAATGGACTGTTTTCTTAGACAATTCTGTTTAATAAGTCCATAAACAGTGTGTATGAAAGGGTTAACCCACCAGGTCTAGCTGTCTAAACTATACACTCTGAATGTCTTTAAGACTGGATCTTAACTAGCTCCTGGGGGATAATCTCAGAGTCCTCAGGAACATTCAGCCCGATGAGAGTAACTTTGTATACTTGCACCTTGGGTCATACCAGATAGTTTATGCTAAGAATGTGATTTACGGTGAATGCCTGGTTTTGTTTTGGGTGATAGACTGTGCTTTATCAGTTTGGCCTCTGGGGGCGCTAGAGACTGAATAGTTAAGGTCAGTAATGCAGGGGCTCCACATCTCAGTGGCTCAGCCCCAGTGAAAAGCTTGAACAACAAGGCTTTATGAGCTTCTCTGGCAAGACTTTGAATGTCCCAATACCACACATGGTACTGGGAGAACTAAGTGTTGTTCGTGTTACTCCGCTGAGAGAGGACAATAGGAAGCTTGGATCTGGCATCTTCTGGACCACCTCATGTGCGTTTAATCTTGCCGATTTTAATTAATTAGTTAATTAATTAAGATTTTATTTATTTGAGAGAGAACGAGAGGGAGAGAGATCCCAGAGATCACACAGAGGAAGAGGGAGAAGCAAACTTGCTGCTGAGCAGGGAGCCCTCGTGCAGGGCTTGATCCAAGGGCCCCTGAGATCATGACCTGAGCAGAAGGAAGATGCTTAACCGACTGAGCCTCCCAGGAGCCCCAGTTTGAGGATTTTAATCTGCATTCTTTTGTGCAAGAAACTGTAATCTTGAGTGAAATAGCTTTTCTGAGCTCTGTGAATCCTAGCCTATCATTAAACCTGAGGGTGGTCTTGGGGTCCTGGGGTCTCCACCACAAGCAGATATTGAGATATGTGAGCAGTTGAGACTCCAAGAAGTTAAATTACCTTAGGTAACAATGTATAATATTTTTGTGTTGTAAGCAGAATTTCATCTCTATATTATGTGTCCTCTTGAGAAAAGTATCTTTTTCAAAATAGATTTTAATTATAGTGTGATTGCAAATTGTTGCTTGTTTTTTGGAGACACATATATTTTCCTTTGAGATGCAGCTTGGAATTGCCTGGAAGAGACTTAAAAACTGCAGAAAAGATACAAGTTATGTGCTTTATGTTATTTTAAGGGAGAAACCCCCATCTTTCTGGATTTGTGAGGCTCTAGCTGGATTGTAGTGTTGAGGACATCCATGGTTATTAAAGTTCAATAACCCAAATATCAAGAAATGTAAAAGAGGACAGAGTTGTCCTTTCTTTTGATAATTTGGAAGAAATATGATAAAATTAACCCTCTGCTACTGCACTCCTTGTACAAATATTAAGCTGTTTCAATTGCATATTATTATTTTGCAAGGGCCACAGATTAAAGTCAAGGTAGATCAAGAGCAATTCCCTAAAGCAAGGGTTCATTCTAATTTCAATCATGATGGAAAGAAGCAAGTCCTATGACAGTAGATAAGCCTTGGGGCCACTGGTTTTCTTTTTCTAAGTCTGGACTCCAGAGAGTGTGGATGTGCTTAGAACCATCCTGGATATGGGGAAAAACAGTGTACTTCTGTCGTGGAAAACAAGTTTGGAGCAAGGAAGGGGGAGAACCTGCCTGAGGTAGGAAGGCAGGTGTGTAGACATCCCCTGAGGAGCCAACATTTTCAACTCTGGGAGCAATGTTGCCAAGAGCCAGTTGTGAGAGCTTCTGAGGATATTTTTCTTTGCTGGCATTCTCAAGTGCTTTGTAGAATATTTTAAATGATATAGGCTGATTTTCTCTGTGCTGTGGGAAATTAAAGAACTCTGCCAGATCTTTTCTGTTTGCCCCTCCAGATTTACTTTCTGTTCTTCCTCTCTGTTGTGTGTTCCAGGGAGCAGAACTGCAGACGGCCACGACACTTGCTTGCTGGCTTCCATTGGGCGACAGCCATGAGAGACAATATTAGGAGATCGGAGGTTGGGAAGAAATTAAGCCTAAGATTTTTATTACCCTGGCTCCTTCTCTGTTTGGGTGTAGCAGGTTGGACTCATCTTTCTGCCAAAGGCCATGCCTCCTTTCAGAGCCTTTCAGAACTAATTTTCTCCAGGTTCAGGTAATTATTTCCTCCCTCTCATTGCTCTTGCCCACCCAAGGATTGTAGCAGTTCCCAGTGTTGCTAGTCCTAGTATGAATTATTCCCTGTTGATTTCCCTTGACCCTGCCCATAATCTGTGATAGCCAGTTACCTTCTTGGAGTGTGCTGTGTCCTGCCAGGACCCTGAATGGGTCAGAAATGACCTGTATAATCTTGAGGAGTCTATGAAAAGAACTATGAATACACTGAGAGAATATCTGAATTAAAATTTCTGCCCATAACATCTCCCTTAAGTCTTCCTATCTTCTTAGGATTAGTTTAGTCATCTTTCCAGACTCAGGCTGGGCACCTCTTTGTCCAGAAAGCCATCTCTTATATTTTTCCCCATTTTATATCTCTCTGTCAACCTTTCTTTTCCCATCACCCAGTTTTGTTTTGATGCTTTTTCTATATCTACTTTATCATACCTGTATTGTAATTATCTGCTTACTTGCCCATTTTTAATAAACAGACTGTAAGTCCTTGGAGTAATATGCCTTCATTTCTCTTAATTGCTTGAACTTTGGAGAGTTTTTCTTTTGACTCTATTTATTCTTTCTTTTGTTAATAAGGTAGACTATTCTTTCATAGAGAGTTATAAATAATATTCAGGAATAAAATGACAAGCGATTGTACTACAGTGGTAATTATGCAAACATAGAAGGAGGATCAAATATAAAAGGCATTGCAAATGAAAACATCAAAAATGTGGTAACTTAATGGATATATTTGGTAAGTTAGTGGAATAAAAAGCAGTTAAATATGTAAGTAAAGTGGCAATGTACATGATTTCTTTTCAAATACTAGCAAGATGTCATTGTGTGTGCAAATAGAAGATCTGTCCAAATAATAGTCTCTTATTCCTGAGTTTAATGAGAACTATATTATTAGTTAATAGCATATTAAGTACAATTACTATATCAATAAATTAGATTATTAGTGTTTATTAAGTATGTACAAGTACTGAGGGGAAGTTGAAAAGCAATGTTAAGACATGGTTTCTGAGTTTTAGGTGTTAAGATCTAGTGATGAACACAGGAACTAGACACAGAAAGCAGGTGAGTAATTATGTCACTGGAATACAATCAAATGGATTGATAAAGTGTATTCAGATTTTAGAAAAGGGAGATTACTATGTACTAGAAAGGAGGGAAGGACCAAAATAAATGAACTGGCATTTCAGCTGAGCTTTGAAGTAAGGCATGGATAACGAAATAGAGGAGAAGGACATTTCAGGCAGGAGAAACAACTGAATATAGATGAGAAGCAGGAAGGACATGATGTAGTTGAGTGACAAGGGTCTTACAGGGGGTGGGGGAGAGGCATGGCTTATGAAGAGAAGTTGTCAGAGAAATCAGTTTAGATGGTATGTTGTAACTAAATGCATAGAACCTGGAATACTTTGCTAAGCGGTTTGGACTTCACCTGCTGGAAAAGAGAATGGTGAGTGCTGAAATTTTTTGAGTGGGCTATTGAAATGAAGAAACTCGTGTTTTAAGGTGATTGATCTGACTATAATGTGTAATATCAAATAGAAAACTTGAATCGAAAGAAGCAAGAGGCTAACTAGTCAGACAGGAAACTGATGCAGCAATTAATTTGTGAGGCGGTGAGCACCACATATGGCTGGTGCCCACGGAATGAACGAAAATGGAGTCATAGATGTGAGGATATGGAGGAAGAGAAAGAGAGAGCATTGTTGTAGGTGAGGCCTATTTGGATTTAAATTCTGTCTCTCGCACTTAGAAGTTGTACAAGATCTTGTGAGTAACAACTCTAAGTTTTAATTTTCTTGTCAAAATCATGGTGGCCACTTCAAGGGTTCCTGGCTGGTGCAGTCGGTTGGGGGTCAGACTCTTGGTTTTGGTTCAGGTCCTGATCTCATGGTCATGAGATTGAGCCCTGCCTCCAGTTCCAAACTCAGCATGGAATCCACTTGAGTTTTCCTCCCCCTCTGCTCCAACTCCCTCCACCCGCCACTCTATTTCCCTCTCTCTCTCAAATACATAAATAAGTCTTTAAAAAAAATAGTGATGGCCCCTTGAAAGATTGAAATATTTTCAATGGAATGACTACAGTGTTTTACTTTTGTCACTGGGGCCCTCAAGGTCTTGGAGAAGTATGGGGCACTCAATCAATAATATTTGTTGGATGAATATGTGGGTGCCTGGGTAGTAAATAAAACTATTTTCACTGCTCTCATTAGTAATAGTCCATGGAGGAATTTGATGACTGACTGGATTACATGAATGGCAAGTAAAGATGATACTCCCAAAGACAAGAACCTTGGTGTCTATAAAGTCATGTTCATTTATCCGTGATCTCTATGAATGGTCTTCAAATGTAGGTCAGAGCCCTCCACAACAATCTGAAAAGAAAGCACAAGGAATGGAACACATGGCTAGATGGACACGTTTTCCACTGGGCTCCCAGCTCCAGATTGCTGTTAAGCTTCCCTGGAGGGCACAATAAGAGCGTATGTGATTGTCTGTCGAGAATATTTACATTGAAAACAAGAGATCTTATTCCTGTCCCTACTCTAACACTTCTTAGCCACATGACCTAAGACAAACTATATGAACTTTAATTTCACTATTGATAAAATTAGATCAATAAAATCTACATCACAAGTGGTAGGTATACAACAAAATTTTTTATTCTATAAGAAAACATAAATAAAAGACACTATCACTGCATTTGTGGAAATACTGTAATTGTTTTTTCAAGTGGAAGAGGTAAATTGCATCAGACAAGTTATTTTTTTTCACCATAGCACATATTCTCCCCAATGTCCATCACCCAGCCACCCCATCCTTCCCATCCCCCAAAACAGGTTATGTTTACATGAGAAATAGGGCATAAAATTTGGTTATGCAAGAGTCAAGTACCAGTTTGAAGAATTGGAAGTGACTTAAACTGCAATCATAAGCCAATATTTTGTTGTTGTTTTTTTTTCTCAGAAGGCTTTTCAATCTTTTTTTTAAGTTAATTAATTTATTTATTTGACAGAGAGAGAGAGAGAGAGAGAGAGATCACAAGTAGGCAGAAAGGCAGGCAAAGAGAGAGGGGGAAGCAGGCTCCCTGCTGAGCAGAGAGCCTGATGTGGGGCTTGATCCCAGGACCCTGAGATCATGATCTGAACCAAAGGCAGAGGCTTTAACCCACTGAGCCACCCAGGCGCCCCAAGGCTTTTCAATCTTGAGGTTTAGCTGGCATTACTGACTCTCCTGGTTCTCCGTATGATACAGTCTCTATCATATGGATAGTATTAAGCAATATAGAAATTATTGAATACTCTTCCTGATACAAATGATTATTAATGTTATATCTGAGGTATCTCATTATGAAGCAGGTCCTCGGTGTGTTAAGTGAAGACTTCCTGACAAAATAAATATTCAACATCAGTGCTCTCTGTCAGAAAGTCTTGACTCAATGTGCCAAAGCTATAAGTGTGTCAAATAATCCTTTAATTAGATTACAAAATGCAGCTATTATATGTCAAATATCTATTGATCCCAGGAAAAAATGGCTTGAGGTTTCTTAAGTATGCAACACCAAAATTCATTTGCCATGCAATTAACTCCAAATTACCTCCTTGGGAAATTAATATTAGAAAACATGTTTAGGCATGTAAAAGCATATAATTGACATTTAATAAAAATCTTAGTGATGAATAATACAGGGTTTTAAAAACATTTATTGTCAATGTATCCACAATTTAGCATTTTGCTCTCTTATTCCTGATTTTAAGATGCATTTACCTAAGAATTTGTATGTTTAGATCACAAATGTAAAATTATTTCAGCTCTGGGAAGAAGGGAATTTTTCTTAGAGTGACACAACATTTGAGCATCAACACTAATTATGTCAAATACATTTGAAAAGACTCATGATTCTGGTAACGTAGTACCTACCTCAGGGCTAAGTGAGGCAGTAATTGTGGGAGGAGGAGTGACAGGGGCTTAGGCAGGACCAGAGCAATGGGGCAAGCAATAAAGGAAAGGGGATGCATACACACGGGACCTCCTCTGGATAACTTCCCATTCTCTTATTGGGTTCTGGCATTTTGGTGTAAGAGCTGGACTTCATTGCAGGAGATGGATGGACCAGTGGCTCAACACAGATGCACTTGCTAAGGAGAGGTGGAGACAGCATTGGTTTCTATGGAATGGCCAATACCAGCGTTGAGAACTGGAAGGCAGGGCAAGGACAAAAAGTTGACTGAATGTCCAAAGACATGTGAGTAGGGAACGATGCTCCCGAAAATCACCAATGCGGCTACCTACTAGGGAGCAGACCTACAGCAACCGCGGGCACAGAAGCAGGTCCCTGGGTTGACAGGAAGCTGAGGCTGAGAATAAAGTTTGATCTCTGCATTTAGGATGGTATTCAGAAGTCAAGGAACAGATACCTGCTTTATTTACATGTTTTCCCTAGAACTTATAAATGATATTGAGAAATATTTACTATATGACACACTGGGCTCTTTACTTCCAGAGGCTATTCCCAATTCGATGTTGACACTGTTGTCTGAATAACATCTTTCACGCTGTGCAAATTTAATAGCATGGTAGATGTCAGATTGCCCAGCAGACTTATTATCTAAGTTTCTGGGTGGAGGTGAGAATGACACTGCAGACGGTCATCTTTCCTACCACCATTCTCGGTTGCTGATGAATTCATTAAATATGTTTACACAGTTATCTACAAATATATGTGATGCATTTCTCCAAATCCATATGGTTGCATTAAGGTAAAAGAGAACAAGAAAATATGTATATTTTATGCTGTCTACAAACACAAACAAGGCCACCAAATTTCTTGGGAGACTCTGTAAGCACCGATCTAGGAAATCCGAACATTCGGTATTTTAAATGCTCTGAAAGCCAAATACCCTAAGGAGATAAAGGACAGGATAATTGATATAAGAGGAACTGGAGTGATGAATAAAAAATGAACAAGAAACAAAGGGGAGAATGGGAGGATAGAGAATATTCTCGGCAGAGGTTTGCATGTATTATCATTGCTGGATTGTTTCCCAGAGAAGATCTGATCAGTTTACTTATAAGGTTTAGGAGAGAGGACTGTGACAGTGGCAGGGGAAGAGAAAGTAATTAAACAAAAACATAGACGTCTATTAATTTCTCGGTTTATCTGGGATGCGTTGGTGATACCCGTGTAACAAGTGAATAATGCAGAAATTTTTGAAAGGGAATAAAGCAAGAAAAATAAGGATGGATTTAGGAAGAGAGGAAGAGTGAAGAGAAGGAAGAAAGAAGTCATTTAAAACAGTGTTACGTGCTAACACTGCGGACTCCGCATGGACTGGGTTCAGTTTCTGCTGACTGTTAATCAAATGCTCATACCTGGAGACCAGCAATGCTGAAAATTAAAAGCTTCAGAACTGCTGTGAGGGAGGTGATTCATGGCAATATTTTGCTTCCCACTCCAGGCAAATCTCTATTTATCTCCTACAGAGTTAGATAGTTTGGGGTTGACTTCTAAGACAGGCTGTCTTTCCCAACAGATAGCTCATCTTTCCGAGAATCCGAGGCACAGCTTTTTAAAAAGACAGTGTTTATATTTGGGTGTGGGATTTATATAAGGAATCTGATGAGTCTAGGAGTTTTTTTTTTTTTTTTTTTGAAGTGGGATCTTCTCTTCCATAGTTGTAGTTTAAGATCATATCACCATAGTTCCAGAAAAAAGTCTGACAATTTTAATAAAAAAGCTGTAAGACAAACAAATGAGATTTCAGTTGATTTTTGCAGTTTTCATTAAATTATGACCTGAACCTTAAGACGTCTATATTAGAAGCCAGCAGATTTTGAAAGAAAGAAATGAAAAATTATATGCTATAGAGTGAGATGTGTCTGATCCTTATTAAACATATATTTTAAACATGTTTTTGGAGTAACTGTTGTGGTTTATTATTGGCATTTGTTGGGAAGTAGATGTTGGACAGTTTACTCATGGCCCCACTTTTCTTAGCCATGTGATCTGTTCTACAAAAAATAGCAGTTTACTCATTTGCAAAGTGGAGTAAGGATAGTACCTGTCTCATAAAACCGTTTTGAAGATTAATGTCAATTTTTCTGCATAGGGCTTGGCACTGAGTGAACATCCACTATTAGCTATCTGATTATCTGCATAATGTCTATATTTCCATGTAAATGTGTATATAGCATATGGCACCGCTTAGAAAATGTTCACATTTGCAATATTATTTTTCAGAAGCTGTTATTTGAAAATTAAAGAGGCAAATCAAAGGATGACTAGTATTTATTCCAAGTGCCTACTAAGTGTGATAGAGAGCTCTACTTGTGAATTTTATATTATCTCATTTAATTCTCAAAACTGTTATCCTTTATATTGCACCTCCGAAATCAAGGTGGGTCCCCATCGGCTCTACTGGAGCCACCCCTGAGAAGGCAGCCAATTTTCCTCTCTTTCTGTGTGTGCTCACACAGCATGGTCTGATGTGGAAATACAACCTCTGTAATTCCTGCCACAGCTTCCAATCACTACACACAGAATATAGGCTTTATCACGTTGAATGAATCCACCTTTCTTGAATGAATTACCCCAGACAATGCTTGCTGTTTGGACGTGGCATTAAAAAAAAAAAAAAAAAAAAAAGCTTCGGTTAAAAAAACAATCGCTTCAAAGCCTTTTGAAGTAGATGTGTTTTACTCAGCTAGATAGCCCAAGCAGAAGTGAAGACAATGATTTTCCAAAAAGAAAGGTTGGTAAAGCCTCGTATTGGGATTTGAACCAATCTTTTTCAGCTCACTCTGTCCATGCTCTTTCCGTGTTGCCTCCCTGCATCTCCCATACAGAACTGAGAGAGATTTTGTGTCTGCAGAATAAATAGGCTTAATATGAGAAGTGGATGCAGTCAACATCCACACATTAGCGCTATCTTGGTTACTTCCATTGAGTGCCTAATGTGATAAAACATCTGTTCTTTTGTTTTTAGGGAGAAAATGGGTGATAACTTTAATAGACGTAGAATGGTAAATTAATAATGGAGTGGAAATTTTCTCGCATTTTTCTATTTTCCTTTGGAAATGCAATGAATAGGAATTGAATTTTAAAAGATAGTGCAAAATCATTGTTATATAATTGTACCCTTTAAGCTTAAAGGCATTTGGACTCAGTTTAAATACAAAAACATTCATGTGGTTGGGGATTAAGGGGCTCAGAAAGTAATATCCTTGGGCTATCTATGGGGGATGCATTTCAAGTTATTCTGATGACAGTAATTCTTGAGTTGGACCGAGCACAGAAACAAGATTTAAATGTGGATCCAACATAGTGGATCTTTGTAAGAGGATTTAGATGTTAAATTTGGAAGAACTATAATTTAGTTATTCTTACGAAATCATGCTATTCATTGTCTTCTTTGGAGCTTGTCTTACATCTATCTACAGTGACTAACAGATGCTATTATGCGTGCCCATAGAAAAACCTAAAAATGCTCTGAATTTTGTATATACTAAAGCTTAAGCTTTAGACACGTTACACTTTTAAAAAATACTTACAGCATGTGGTGGAATTAAGGTCTGTAGCTCAGGGGCACTGTAGAAGTTGCTAAGGAAACACTGTGGGATATAGTATAACATCTCTAAGAGCTGCTTTTAAAATAAAGGTAGTATAGAAATGGATTGCAGAAAATGGCTAAGATCAAGATTTTGTTTGGGTCAACTCACGGGATTACTTTTGGGTCCTAGAATTAATAATGGAAACTTTGCTGTAAGAAAAGATTATTCTGACTGCGAATGTTAAGAATCCAAAGAGAGGTTACTTATAAACTAGAGGATCTCAAACAAAACCAGGTAAGTACTTGAGGCAATTAGATGGATAACACTGCTAGGCTTTAGGCTTTATTTCAGAGCACCATTTAAATGTTTGCCTTAGTATCTAAATACAATGCCCTTGGATTGAGTTCTCTGAGTTTCATCTCTCTCTTTCTCTCTGATTAAAGACAGTTTCATAGCTCTGCTATGAATGTGGTACTCAGATGTGTAGGTCCTAAGGTCTAAGCATTTTTGCTGTAGTATTTATTTTAGAATTTTTTGATCATTTAATAAAAATCTTTAAAGATTTTTAAAAACTGCCACTTCTTAAAATGAACGTGTAATCTAGCGAGTGCCAAAGTCACATTATAATTGTATATAGGATTGCAGAATAGGTTTAGTCACTAACAAGCATTGAAATGAAGGGCTGAGATATTACTGGTATTGTTCTTACACCATTCATCATGGCACCATACCACCCGGGCTATCTATTGCTCACTTCTATAGCACTTAATGCAAAACCATCAGCAAACAATAGAACCAAACAATGGCACATAGTGACCAACCAACAATAAATACTGTTTCTTGATGATGAAACTTTATTAACCTTAACCACCTAGATGAACTTGTGATTCATAATTGGATACAAAAGTGACACTAAGTACTGTAAACACTCATTTTATCTTTGGGTATTTAACTGTTATGCCCAGATTTTAAGATCCCCAAAGACCACCAGGGAGCCGAGTCCGATGCAAAGGCAAAAGAGCCTTTTTTCGAGCTAGCTCGAGCTCACTCCCCACATTCACCAACTCAGCGGCATGATGTGGAGAAAGAGAGCGAGTTTCAAAAGCGCAGCAGTTTTATAGGGGGCTTGGTAACAGTTGGTGGGATGATGCTCGCAGCTTGTGCTGGTTGGCCACAGGCCGGTTGCGCAGTTGGCGAGATGTCCTTTTACACATTTTTTTTCCCTAACTCAAACTAACTCAAGGACGGGCTAGGCAATATTTAAACATTCTAACATTTTGTGGTTTCTTTCTCAGGAGCCAGTCATGTGGGGGTTATACACAGATAGCCGGTGTAGCACAGAACAGAGTTGGCCTTGGGTTATGCACAAAATAGGGAGTGTAGCACAAAACTCACCTTGCTCTGCTCTTTCATTCCTCCCCTTGTCTTGTAACTTACGGCCCAATCATGGGATGGACTGCATTTCTATTTCACCCTTGGTCATTATGGGTTTGTATTGGCTGTGTAGGACCACCATTTGGACCACCTCTATACATTCCTTTACAAACTGAACCAGTCTGTTGACGATGCAGGGGCCAACGGTTAACAGCAGCAACAGGATTACGAGGGGCCCAGCAAGGGCAGAGATGAGGGTGGTTAACCAAGGGGACCAGTTGAACAGAGACTCATACCAGGACTGAGATCATTCTCTTTCTAATTTCTGCTTCTGCAGTCCTTCCTTTATAAGGGCCATAGATTTTTTATGACCCCCGAGTGATCAACATAGAAACAACATTCTTCCCCTAGGGCTGCACATAGTCCCCCTTGTTGCATGAATAATAAGTCTAACCCACTTCTGTTTTGGAGGACTATTTCTGATAGGGATGTGAGAAACTCCTTGTCATATAGTCGGACTCCCCAGGTTTTTCTAATTTCCCATCCCATTGCCTTTTTACCCTGTTCTGTGAAGGATATGCTTACAGGGTTGCAGGGGTGGGTGTCACCCCTGTTGCTACCATACAGATGAGATGGTTGCCTGACAGTGATCAGGTCAC
>CM053616.1:32136088-32146222 GCA_028646535.1 Procyon lotor | reverse complement strand
AAAAAAAAAAATCAAATCGTTAAAATGGCTTAAATAGGCGAATTTTATGTTATGTGAATTTTACCACAATTAAAGAAAAAAAAACAGTAAAGGGAAAACAAAAAGTTCTAAGGCTCAAATGGATGGAATCAAAGTAAGCCATCGGAATAGCGAGATCTGCAGATCCTGTTTCAGTCACTGCCATTTTGTTTTCTGCCCACACAGGCGATCCTAATCCTGACTAATACAAGAGAAGCTGTGTAGAGCTGGGATTAACCCTTTAAAAAAACATTAAAAAATGTTGTCAATGTTCATTGTAGAAAACAAGCACAAAATACAAATCCACCGTAATTCCACTGTCAGGAAAGAATCTGTTCAGTTCATATATATGTGTATGTGTGTATACTCTTCCCTATGTATATATACTCTTCCCTAAAAGAGATTAGATATTGTAGTATGTGCAACTAAATGATTTTATTGCCCATATACTTGACCTTTATATATCTTTCACTATTACAGGCAGTGTTCTACATGCTATAAATACAGTAACTCATTTAGTCATGCCAACAACCCCTTGAGGTTGGTATTGTTATTTTGCTTTTAAAGATGAGAAAACTCAGACTGAGAAAGGGAATACAGCCTTTCTAAAGCCACACAGACAGTGAGTGGCAGAGCCAGGATTCACACACAAACAGCCTGACTCTAGACCAGACGTGTCCCTTCTCAACCTCTATGAGCCAATATTTCACCAAGTGAATTCTGCTATATGCTTGGAATTTAGCGAATGTTTTTATATCAGAAACAAAAATTCAATGAAACATTTTAAAGACAAATATTTAGAAATAAAAATAATTATCACAATAAAATTTCCTGAAATTGAAATTATTGTTTAAGTTATGCTACAATTTAAACCTTTTGATACAACTTGTACACTTTTGAAATGGTCAGTCAGCCTTACCTTTGTGGGAAAGCACACACACACCCCCCCCCCAGGGAAAAGATTCGCCATGAAATACACGGCACTGTAATTTAGTTGTGAAAAAAGCTTGAAGGTCACATATTCTGTAAGTGACAGAACAAAGATTGGAATATCTCTTGTTTTTTTTTTTTTTTTGAACTCATAATGTTTGCCCTTGACTACACTACTCCAGGTGAGAATGCTATATCAGCATTTTATTTCTGGAACACTCTACAATTACAACCAATTTCCAATACTTCTTTACCCAACCACAATCAGATAGAGAGATACAGATAAATATCATTTGTAAAGCTGCGCCCCAAACAGTGATCTCTCCCCAAATAGCTTAATATGTAAATGATGTTAACCTGGTAAAGACCCATTCTCTAAAATATTCCTCAGGAATACAATGAAGACATTATCGAGGATCTATTTTCATGCCAGTCTTAAGCACAATTTTACAGCATGATCGTCTTGGAATCATTTAATCTCTAAATATAGCAAAGACACGATAACAAGTCAACAATTTTATTACAACCTGTACCTGGAACTATTACTTTACACATCCAATTTTTGCTTATTTTAACCTGCCATGTTTCTTTAAAAGCGAAGTAAGAGCAGACTTAAAGTTCTGTTAAAAATGCTGCAACCCAAACCTCCCTGCATTTTAGACAGTTCACTGCTTCCTTATAAAAATATGAAAAAACAATCTGTACATTTACATTAAAAATTCAGGAATATTCACTGGAAAAAAATTAGAGCTATTTTCACAATGAAATAGCATAATTTCCCCCTTACACATATAAGGAAAGATGAATACCATGTTATAAATGTTTACATTAAACATAAGAAGATTTTAAAAGGAAAAGAACTCTTTGAAAAGCCTAAGTCTGAAAATCTAGGTTTCAGGGGAAAATTAGAAAATAGGAAATGTGACCTCAAGTAAATAATGTAGACACACACCTAACAGAAGACCTTCTATCTCGGCGCCCAGAGGGCTACGTAGGAAGAAAGCATTCCCCCTGAATGCCTTGTTTGCTCTGCACAGCCGGCTCAGGCCCATCCTGTAAATGCCTGCGGACGGACCATGCTGTCAGCTCTTTCCTGGATTCCACAGTCCAAATAAGGTGAAGCGTGGAGAAAGGTTAGGTGATAGTTCACCAAAATCAAATGGGAGCTGCCACTGGCCTGAGAAAAGAAAGAAAAGGAAGGGCCTGGCCTAGGAAAATTTAAGTAGCAAACAATATTGTCTTTACTACCACTCCTGTCCCTTTTTTGGCATCTCTCCTTGGCCCTTGAAGGCTTGGGTCTTCATGTTGCTAACTGTCCAAATACCCCACTTGGGCCTGCACTCTCCCTAAGTCCCCCATGTTTCCAAATGACGACTGGCTCTTTTTCTTTCCTGTATTCAAAATTTCTATTTCTTCTGCTACTTGAAAAATCCCTGTAAGAAAGCAATCACGTAAAAATTACTTCATACGAAAAGGTGACTGACAGCCTGGAGCATTTGCCACCTAAGTGTTATCGACAATATTGGGAGAGAGATTAAAGAAAGGGGACTGTTGAGAGAGCTGGATTTCTCTGAATCACATCAATGCCAGTAGAAACCCAGGCAGTGAGTGGGGAAGTGGTATTTTATCATTTCCAGGCTCAACTTAGAACACAGCACAGGGGGATGAGCCTTAGGACGGTCACACCCCACTCAGTCCCTTCAGTAAGATTTGTGCTCCCACCCCAACTCCCTTTATCCCCTCAAATCTGATCAACAGAATATGGTTATCCAGCTCTAAATTTTTAAAATGTCGGTAGATAGGAGAGAAAAAGAAAATGGTAATAGAATCCTTTTACCAGAAGCAGGTTTTAAAAAGCTTTCAGTATTAGCTCCAAGAAGAGCATTTTATCTCTGGAACCCTGCCCCTGGGAGTCCGGCAGCCCTAGCTGGAACAGCCTTTCCAGTGTGCTCCTAATACGAGCAAAGCTACTGTTCCACCTAGATTCCTCTCTCCTTTCCACTGAAACCAGAGACGTCTAATTAGCTGTCTACAACTTAAAGAAATTACACAAACGTACATGAACTATTTCCTGATACGCTCAGCTCTGCAGCACAGAAGACCTAAGTGTAAGAGGATCTCTCTTTCTAAAACCCTGGATTCCCACTGTAGGACATACCCAGCTATATGTTACCATCTTCCCCTTTGGTTTTCACTTTATTTTAAACACAACACTGACTAATAATTTTATGTAAATATATACTTACATGTGTGTGTTTACCCTTATAGCATTCCTATGAAAACTGTTGTAAGCCGAAATGGCATAAAGCAAAGAAGCAATTACCGTTCATTTATATGGAAAATTTTTGAGCATTTCCAGACCCAAAAATTAGCTTCTCTTTGGCTTTTCTGGTACCTTAGGACATATCTTACTAAGGAATGCACAAAATAAATGGAGATAAAACACAGATGCTCGCAGGCAGCAATTCAGAGCTCTGGTGGCTGGATGCAGAGAAGGGAGGACAGTTGGCGGGGAGAAGCTTGGCGGGGCCCCTCGCACTACTGGGGGGGGCATGCAGCCTCTCTGACCTCGCTGCACGACAACCACTAAATGCTATTTTCACTTTTTGCCTTTTTTCATAGAAGCAAAAATCTTCTTCAGGTATCTTTAGGTTAGCAAAAATGGGTATTAATGTGGATCTTTTGTGAAACACAAACTTATGAAAAGCGGGGGCTACCACTGTCTCTCTCCTCTCTCTGTCTCTCTCTGTCTCTCTCTCTCTCTATATATATATATATACAGAAAGAGAAAGAGAAAGTCAGTTAAGCTTATATTCATACTGGACATTGCCACTACATGGGCTAGCTTACAAATTCTGCCTCAAAGTCAAATAAAAAATTTGTGGGACATGGTGGGGGGTAAGTCCCAATTCTTTGGGTAGATCCCAAAAAGCTGAAAAATTTTTAAGTTAATTTAGTTTTCTTTTCCAAAATTTTCATTAATTGGTGATACCTAATATTTCTTGTCTATTTTTTAAACTAACACCTGAAGTGAGTATACAATAATGTGGTATTAGATTTATCATAAGATCAAGTGTTAATTATTTTAAGCTTAAACACCACTGCTTTGGGATATTTTGCAAGTCCTTCGAGGGGCTCTATCACATGAACAAATTTGAGATGCACTAAATTTTAAGCAACATCTTAGAGGATATTAAATTGTACCAAAGGTTCTTTTGATTCTTTACAGCATTTTAAAATATTTATCTAATAAGGAGTAACCTGTGTGAAAATGGTAGTGAATAGAAATGCACACTCATCTCTTAACTATGACGGGGTCTGTTTCTTCAGAATATGGAGCATGACACAATCCATCTAAGGATAACATATTCTAATTGCAAGTAACTGCTACTGAGAGAAAATGAAATGCCATATGTGCTAAACCTGCAAATAAAAATATGCAAGTACAATATTAAAAAGAAGAAAAGCAACTTTGTCCTCAGCATAATTTTCATTACTGCAAGTTATCAATAGTAGTCCTGAATCTCATGGAAAAAGATGTCAAGACTTGTGATTACAATCTCAATAGATCTTTGGTATTTTTCATTAAAATACTGACAATAATTCTCTGTATAGTGAATATAGTTCTGTTTCTTGAAAATAAGGAAACTTAGATATATTCCTCATCATAATCCTTTGCAAATCATAAAGCACCTATTCAAAAGCACAAAAACGACACAATCTTGTGGTCTACACTTTTCCCGGTGTAGTTTAACACCGTAGCTATGTATTTTTTAAGACCTTATTAGGGCAATCAAGTGGACAGAACTGCTCTTTGTGACCTAAATGCTAACTAGAAAGAAAATGAAATGCTAGTAGTCTTTGGAGATACCAGCTCAGTAGTACTGATTTTTTAAAGAGCTAAAAAATGCAATATAATTTAACACAATGTTTGATATAATCCTATTCCACTTAAATCTAATCTGGAACAAGAACAGAATTTCTAGCCCAGATAGCCATTCTATATTCAATCAAGTACAGCTTAGCTATCATTGGACTAATATTAACTCAACACATTCACTGGTAAAATACCTATAAAGAATAGCAAGTCCTTTATAGACCTTAATTCCAATGATACAGCATGAGATTTTCTAGTTGTCTTTTACTTGGCAGTAAAGAAGACAAAATACATTTTAACATTTCAAACTCCTTGGAAAACAGAAGCAACAAATTGCTATTTTTGTAGCAATTGGTAAAAACCAATTTACAAATTGGTAAATGGTACAATTCAAAATTTAGAAAAATTATGTATTTTTTCTAATGTACAGATATATTAAAAATATCTCTATCTATGTATCTTTATATATATTAGAAATTGGAATTCTAATGTATATCCACATGTGTGTTAGCAATTGAACTTTACAATACCCCTTTCCTTTTGGAAACCTCCAAATGTCTGGCAAATACATGTCTAATGGTAACACTTCAACATTATCTCTTTGTGCAAGTCTCTGCTAATGTAGTAAATTTGGCTCCCAAATTATTTAAAAAGTCAAGGCCATCTTCTTCCTGTTTTTCACTGCAGCAACCTACAGAACCAGCTGGAGATCCTCTTCCTTCGTAGTTGTATGGAAGGACGTAATCTTGAGATGGCACATGATCTTCATTCTGGTTACACAGATGCAATTTCTGTAAAATAAAAAAAAAAGATTGTATTATTGTTTTAAACACTCTTAAACATACGAACATAAAATTTATTTTTTATTTACCTTTTATGTTTAATTTTTAACCAGTGTGTCCTCTAATGGAGTCCTACATACAAAAAATGCACATGATTGGTCGATAGCATAACTGAACCACAAAGTCAGTATATCTTACATTTCTAGTAATCCATACAAATAAAAAACTATATATATACTAATGTTACATTTAAGTACATTTAAATCATCATTAAATGCTTAACCCTAAAGTTTCTATCTAGAGGTCAGGTTAGTCCACAAAAAAGTGACAGTACGCATGGCAGTCAAGAATTTGATATTGGATATTCAAACAGTCCTGATTTTGAGTCAAAGCTCTGGCTTTACCAACTATGTCTAGGACTTTGGGCAGATTACTAAGCATCTTCAAGTCTCCCTTCCAACTCACCTTATGTCTAAAATGGGAATATACATAGTGACTATCTCACAATAATGATGAAAATATAAGACACCAAAAATTCTCTTATTTTGCCCAGCACACAGTAAACATCCAATAAACATGAACTAAAACCACTAAGACATACAGTTATAAAGTAATCAAGAATTACCACGTTGGCTTCAGAATCAAATTTCCAAGAAAGCCAAAATGTGACAAAATAGAGAGATGCACCAAGCATTTAGTGAAATTAAAAATATTTAATCAACATCACCCACATTGCAGAAACCGGGCCTTTGGAATGGAGCGCCTAAGCATTCAGCCTCACCGTCATTTCTTGGCCCGGCTGCCAGCCTGTCGAACTCCTGTGCCTCCTCCCTCCTCACCTGGGGGCCCTCTCCCTCTCAAACCCACAGCTTCTTTCTTTGGCTTATGTTACCAAATAAATGTCTTTCTTCACGGCCATTTCAGCCTTAGATTCCATTACCCGAGGCGCACAATAATGAACACCCCTAAGAATGCCTCTTAAGCACCACTCCTTCCCAACCTGATCTTACATGCATACTGACTAGACACAGAACAAAGATGAACACTTGAATTTGATGGGGGGAAAAAAATACGCATGGACATGTGATCAGCTGCAGCCTTGTCACAGATCGGTGCCTATTTGCAGTCCCATTAAAGGATTAAGGGCTTCTGGTCCACTGTGGGGGTTACAATAGTACCAGTACTATTTCTGATAAACAGAAAACTTAGTACCAGACAGAATGTTTAATCGGGTGCCTCTCTACCCAGGTGGCACATGTGAATCACCTGAGGGGCTTTAAAAGTAATAATAAGAAGCCAAACCAGTTATATCCAAATCCTTCCAGGTGGAGCACAGGCATTATCATCATTTCAAAGCTCCCCAGAGGATTCTGATGTGCTGCCGGGACTGAGAATCCATGATTTAATCCCTCTTTCCCTTGATTATCCTTGCTTCACCCTGAATAAAAACAATTTATATTTGAATGGTGCTTCTTTAAATAGAGTTCCTATAGCTCATGTTATTGAATGTTCACCCTAGAATTGTGTACAGATGTTTTGTTTTCAGAGAGAAATGCAGATGTGATTGGGGGAGTTTTGCGATTGTGGGGAATGAGATTTTTTTCCCCACATTCTTCTGCATTAAATTGGTTCATGAGGTAAACAACATCTAAAATGGTATGTAACTTTAATAGGTTTATTAAAAACTTCCAATTCTCACAAGATTTTAGAAGCCAAAAGAAATAGGACAGATGGAATAAAATCTTTTATGTTAAATAATGTAACAAAATCAAAGGCATGGGGGGGGGAGAGTGCAAGGAATGGAGAATGAAAAAGAAAGGGACATTGAAAAATATGGAGAAGCAGCTTCTGAAACTCTATGTTAATTGCAATTTCCTATTGTTCTACACTTGGACATTGAAATGCAGAGAGAAAACACTCAGGAAAACTCACTTCACCAAGACGGGGCTGAGTGAAATTATGCCACTCGGAGTAGGTGTATCGGCAGTTGTCCACCTCCACATGTCCTCCTCGGCAGGAATCCAGGGTGTGATGGTGCCCAGTCCCCCGGCACGATTCCAGGGTCTGGTGTCCGCCTTTCACCATTTCAATGGTCTCCTGCCCTCCATTTTTCACTCCTGATCCCATGGTACCACAAAAGCCTTGGCCAGAGTTGTTGATTGTTTGGGTCATAAACCCGTTGCCAGAACACTGAAATAAAATAAGACCATTTGTATCACAAGGAAATGGATTCCAAGTAAAGTCACAAGAAGACAAGGGAGAGAGAATGTTTATTTAACCTTTTATTAATTCATCCATTCATTCACAGACTATTATATTTTTGAGTTCTGTGCCCAGTGTAGGGATGCAAAGAGGAACATGATCCCTCAGTGGCTCCAAGAAGCTCTTATTCCAGTGAGGCAGAAAAATAGATTATTATTTTAAGAATCTATACGTAGGTGAACATAGAATGCTATAGGAACACAGAGAAAAAGCATTAAAATCCAAGCACAGATAAAGTGAAACAGTCTAGAAAACACTGCACTGAGGGACTCCTACTTGAGAAATGGGGGGAAAAAAGCACTATCTGCAGGAAGGCTTGCACACAAAGGCAACGGGGTACTTTGGGCGCCCTCAACTTTCAACCTGCTGAGAATGGCTGCCACTTAGAATTCGAAGTGAGAGAGGAAGTGGAGAGGTTACAAAAGGCCAGAGAACATAAAGATCCATATGCCATGCTAAAAAAATTTAGACTATCAAGAAGATGATGGGGACTCAAAGAAGGGTTTTAGTAACAGGGAAGAGACATATTTTTTAAAATCATTCTAGGCAATAACGTAAAAGACAAATAAGAGGTTGAGTGTCATGGACATTGGAGGGGTCACTGAATCGTTTTAGGTAAAACATGATAAAGACCTACGCCAAAGGAGAAGCAATGATGATTCAAAGTGGTTGGACTCCATACAAAGTTTACTGGGGGTCAGATGGATGAAACAGCAAAGGGAAGAGTCAGGAATTATTCCTATGTGCTCTCCTTGTGCAAGTAGATAAATGGTATAATTCACTCAAGTAGGGATGAAGGACACAGTCATGGGTGAGAAGAGGGTGAACAGTTCAATTTTGGACATGGTAAATTTGAGAAACCTATGGAGGTCCAAAATGAGTATATGAATATGTAAGTCTGGAGTTCAGGTGGGGAAGCCGAGCTGAAGCTATAATTCCAGAAGTCACCACCATGAAGGAGGTAGTTGAAGCCATGGGAATAAACTATAACACCCAGAGAAAATGGTAGACTAAACGAAAAGAAGGCTAAGACTAGAACCACAAGAAAAAAACACATTTTAAGGGGTGATTAAGGGAATTAGAGGATAGAACTGACATGAAATAGCTTTTGGAGAACAGAGGAATCCAAGAAGCACGACTCTGAAGCCACATAGAGATGATTATGGTAAGGAGAAAACATCAAAATAGTTTAAGAACTGGTTCGAATAAAGCCATCCACCTATCAGATTCAAGCAAAAAAAAGTGGCCATTGGTGATCTTTGTCAAAAGAATTTCCAAGAAGTGCTGGAAGAACAGGAAGTAATATGATGGAGAAATCCAGTATAAATCTCTCAAAAAGCTCAGTTTCAAAGAAAAAGAAATAAGGAGGGAACTAAAGGAAGACAGAGGCTAGGGAATGTTTGAAGATAAAAAAAGACTTGACTAAGCATCGACTTAATGTGGGAACCTCATATGGAACTCTGGGCTGCCGGTGAGAAGTTAAGTTAGAGCAGTAAACTCAAGCATGTGAGTTCTAATTATGAACTGTGACTTTCAGACAAGACCTCCATTAAAATCAGGCTCCACTGTGCCATCTTGTTACCAATTTGTTTTTCTGCTATCTAATATGCAGACTCTCTAAACTGGAAGATGTTCAAGTTCAGATGATTTGAAGTTTCAGATATTTCAGAACCTGAAATGTATCTATAAATGTCATACACGGTATCTCATTGCCTTGGAAAATCATACCAGAAAAAATAACTGAGAAGTAGCCATTTGGTGGCACTGCTACCCTATATTTTTTGCTTAGGTTGCTGCTATGGTGAAAAAAAGCAAGACAAAACAAACAAAAAACATACCAAATACCCTTGATGGTATAATTTTTGTCATTACGAATACATGTTCAGATACCAGGAGAATTGAAACTAAACTAAAACCAAGTCTCAGCCCACAGTGCCCTGTTTCACATTCTCTCTATTCTCTGTTCCTTCCTGACCATCTCCACGTGTGTTGCCCAAAGTTTATTCTCACAGGGTATCAACGACTCCTTTTCCATGTCAGTGATTTCCCGATTTAACTTCTCCAGTCCTGACTTTTCGACCAGCTCCTAACCCCGCCTGAATGCCTTTGACTTAAACTTAGCTCCAGAACGAAAGTCATCATCACCTGTACTCACTGTACTAAAATGAGCTTACACATTCACCAAGAAATTGTTATATTTTGTAAAAATATACCTAAAATTATGTTCTGGTATAAACTGATAATTCTGAGTCCTCTTAAGAAGTG
>CM053616.1:32100725-32135988 GCA_028646535.1 Procyon lotor | reverse complement strand
ACAAATATCACTGACACCTCAATCATTCCCTTCTCAGATATAAAATAAGAACTTACTATGAGTCAAGGACTGTTAGGGGACTAAATGTATTTTCTGAATGGAGAAATGATTATAGGGATCCACATGCAGGCCTGTGAGGCAGAGGTGGGCTGTGATTTTTCCATGATGGTGGGAGGTGGTTAATAAAGAGAGAAAGTAAGAAAGATCCCTTCACACAGAGACACAGAAAAGGCCTGATATAAAGTCACTGTCCGTGGTTACGGCCTCTGTCGCTTTGACTTCATTTTTATGTTGTTACTCAAAAGCTAACAATGTTATCATTTATTATTTAAAATATTTATCATCCCTATTTCCAATGACTATTATCCATCCAAGCAGTTATCCACTGCTTCAACTACTGGAAGATTCTAATCCTTGATCTTCCCGGTCCCGAATGTCTTCATCTTCTCACCCACCACCCTCCTCACTCAGCATCACACTGCTCCCTTCACGCCCTTCTGTGCAGAAAAGCCTTCACTGGCTCTTCCTTACCAAGAGAATAAATCTCAAATCCTTACTGTGGCATATGACAGCCCCATGTCCTTACTCCTCTCTTACACCCCTGTCCCCCCAAAAGCCTAACTTAAGTGTCAAGCTTCTATTGTGAAACATCATTTCTTCCATTTCAAATAAATTTCTTTACTATTTGTTGAATAATCCCCAAACGTTGTCATCACCTTTTCTATCCTTAAGGCTGTTTTCTACCTCTTTAGCTATTCCCACCATCTCTCCACTTCCTAATCCTTCTTACCCTTTAAGTTACAGAGGAATGTGTACCCCTTTCACTAAGCTTTTCTGGTTGATCTGGACAACACGAACACACTTACGCAACCCAAGTGTCTTTGAGTGACAACAGTGATCTATCACATTGGTACTAATGTATACTGGCATGTTCCTACTTATTTTTCCCATAAAAGTAGATCCAATTTCTTATAAGTACTTTGAAATCTTTTTGAGGGAAGAACATGCCCTATAAGAACTTTTTAAATATACATCCCCCCAAACAAGAAGCCCAGTACTAAGCACCTCAGCGGTCTCAAGTAATATATAAGGAAAGAGAGTGGTGATACTCTTCTGACTAAGCTATGCTCCCCCCCACACTTTTTAAACATATATGTATCTCTTTGATATTTTCTTAGTTGATCTGGAAAACTTTTAATAAGTTTTTTCCTATTATAGTAGAAAAAGTGGTCAAAGAGTCAGACAAACAAATAATATCTGGAAATGTACACTGAAGAGAACAGCTAAAAGACTGTTATTATAATAATTTCACAACATCAAAGAGCAAGTCTCAAATCATAACACTGGAATGTAGAAGAATGATAATTAAAACAACACATCTGATTTAAGAAGTTCAATAAATGCCACCTACATAAATATTTGAATATTGACATATAAAATACTTCTGCCTACAAAAGCAGACCAAACTAAAAATATAAATATTAACTCCTAAATTACAAAATAACTTCACGAGAATCAGTAAAAGAAATTATGGGAGCTACTCGGAGATAAATAGTCATTTTAAAAAAATTACTTACCACCTTATCATCTCCAGGTGCTTCCGTGTTTGATATAATCAAATTTTGCTGTGCTAAATCTTCAGGAAAACTTTTTTTTTTTTTGGCGCCAATAACTCCACATACCAAAGTTAGCAACACAGCTACATTAAAAAAAAAAAAAAGTTTAACATACATAGAATAAAATAAAATACTCCTCTTTTGTTTTTTATTACTTCAGGTACACAGGAGGAAAACAAGGCCACTAAGCATGGTCCCATGAATAACCTTGGCCTTCCTAAATTAATATGCCATGATGTAGCTTAGACTTTAAAATCTGAATTAATTATATGTATATTTTGATTATAGCTCTTTTTAAGTTTGAATTATATCTATAATGTTAAAGTATTTACAATTATGAGTTAAGTAATAAATTTTCAAAAAATTCAATGATGTTTATTTATGACAGAGACTTTAAGGAGATCTACTCATTCCCAAAAGAATGTTTTGCCTATATGAAAACACAATAGACTGTCCTCACCAGCACAGGTTTATTTCCAAGTACCTTAAATAAAACTACTCTGTATTTTGTCTGTTCAGAATTTTCATTCTACATCATACCTGTGGGAGGCTGAAATATATGATAATAAAATTAGCTGTAAGAATGACAATTCTTCTGCGTTCTACAAACCCCTCTAATCAAGGGTAGCCAAACTGCAGGCCCAAACCCAGCCCACCAAATTGTTTGTGTATGGCCTGTGAGCTATGGTTTCTAAATCATTTTTAAAAATTAAAAGAACAGAAGTTCATTACATGTGGACATTATATGAAATTCAAACGTTAGCGTCCATAAATAAAGTTCTGTTGGAACCCAACCATGCCCATCAATGAAATATTTTCTATGGTGGCTTTCCTACTAGAAGGGTAGATTTCATTGGTTCTAAGTGAAACCACGTAGCCTGCAAAATGCAAAATATATACTATCTAGCCCTTTATAGAAAAAGGATGCCAACGCCCACCCACTTTATGTTCCCCTTCCCTTTCTGGTTCCGTGTCCAACCCCACTCGCCCGATGCACTCCACTTCAGCCACACCGATGTCCCTGCCATGCCTTGACTTCTCCAGGCGCCCTCTCACCTAAGGGCCTTTGAGCTGACTTCCCCCCTGACTGAAAACCCTTCCCCCAGGTAATGTACTTAGCTGACTCGCACCTTTCCCAAAAATCATCAGAGGTAACTTTGTATATTGGCTAACTGAACATAATAAAAAAATAAATACAAATTTTTTTTAAAAAGTGGAAAAGGGACATTTTCAGACAAAAAAAAAAAGAAGATAACCTTGTCAGTCAGCCCTGACCAAATCACCCACCAAAAGCTGCAGTCACCCCCACGATCACCCACACAGGCTCCACAGGACCACAGCTCCTAATTATTTGGCTCTATTGTTTCCTCCACAGCATTTCATTTATTAGTTTACTGTCACAAGGCACAGTGTTTGCATTTGGTTTTGTCTGTTTTGTTCACTGATGACTCTCAAACACCCAGACAGCTTCTGGCACATTGTAGGTCTTCAACAGATATTTATTTAGCGGAGCTGCTGAAAAATATTGAACGCCATCTATTCTAAGCTTTTCACATGCATTAACTCAATTACTGCTCAGTGCTGCCCCATAAAGCAGGCTACTCCAATTATCCCCATTTACAGACGAGGAAACTGGAGCACAGTTAAGTAACTCGCCCCAGGTCACATGGCTTGCAAATGGTAAAGCTGCGTTACAAACCCAGTTAGCTTGGTTCCAGAGTCTTGCTCTTAACCGCTAGTCCTATCACAGAACAAAGGACCAACGGCTAATCCAGGCTGGAGAAGTGAATGGAAATAAAAAGAGGGAAAAAATATGACGCCGTTGGGAACTATACAACCGGCAAGGAGAAGGTTAAAAAAAATCAAAACTAGCAAGATACATCCAAGAAGAGATATTGCCGTGATCCGAGTCATCCCCATAAGGCTGTGGCTAAATGGTGAGAAGAGATCACAGTGAATTCTCATGGACTTATAAATGGCAGTTTTAAATTGTTTTATTTAGCCCTAAATGGGACAAAAAAATGAAAACTCTATGTTGACAGATTTGGTAGAGTCCAAGGAATTTTAAACAGATCTGTCCAAGTATGAAATCGTAACTCAAAAAGGATCTTACTCCCTCTCCCTGAAAATATCCCATCAGAACTCAGATAATAACACAAAGCATTTGTAAATTGCCCACCCCTGATGGATAGTTGGACAAGATTACTTTTTAAAGACCTTTTCCTGCACTCAGATACTTATGATACATTTTAACTTTAAGTAAGTAAAAGGACTTACAAAATAATAATGCTATGCCCAGCAGGATCGCCAGGATTGCCCATTTTCCGAGTATGACTCCTGCACTCCTTCGAGCTGCCAGGCACTGACTTGGATGAATGCAATCACATAGATTAACTCTCACAGTTTTTGTTGTAGATTGACCTTCTCTGTCTTTTACAGTAATAGGAACACTATATTCCTGAAATTCAGCATTCTTCTGATATGAAAGACGGGCAGCTGTATCTGAAAGAAAATGAAAGAATTCGTTCTTTAATGGACATTTATTTCTCCCTTAGCATCTGTTTTGCTGCACTTGTTTCTACACATATTATTCTCAAGGAACCACCTGCCACATGAAAATGAATTAAAAGGGAGAAGTACTTTCAACCTTTCTCAGCACTAGTATTACCATGTATATCCACTGTAATTTTTTACAAGAGAGGCTGAAAGACATAATTTGACATTGGAGTGATCCAGTAGCATTTCAGCAATATTTAATATTCCCTTATCTTTCTCTTATCTACAAACCGATGATAGTAGATGGGCCCCTGACAGGCACCTCAACCATTTTTCTACAGTACCAGTTTATGGTACTCATAAAGAATTAACGACAATGGTTATGCACAAAGTATGTCTTAAGCCGACAATCTCTTGTCCAATTAGTTTAGGGTACCTGTCCATTATCTTTACACATAAGGTAATTTTTCAAAGTACAATAGACCCTTTGTTAAAATGTCTTCCCTCTAGAAGTGATCTCAGTACCAGAAAGCTAATTAATGTCACCCAGGCCAGAAATAAGCCTTACGTAAAAACAGATGTATCTGTATCATAACAATACATTTTTATCAACTATGCTATTTCCCCAATAGCCTTGATACCTGTTTTAATGACTTCGTTATCAACTGAACAAAAGCTATACACAGTTTCAATGCCAATTACAACCTTTTGAGTTTTGCAGTAAGTGAAATGACACTGGTGCCAATGACACAGAATGTGCCCAATGCACATTCTGGAAGCCATCTGTAACTTCAAAGCCTTTCTTAAATGCACTGTTACAGCTGATAAGAACTGCAAAGATTTTTGGCTGCATCTCAAATGTAACGCTCCCCAGAGGAATGGGAATTACTACGGAGGTTTAAGGAGAATCCTCCCAGATCATGTTGTGGCTAGGATAAAATCCTTCATATTCCTCTCCCCCCTCAAGACCGCAAGCTCAGCTGTAGTGTCACTCGTTTATTAGTACCAGTGCAGCAGCCTGTGACGTCCTTGCCACTCCACTCTGCCCTCCTCAAACCATCCCGTCACCAAAGCCAACTTGTTAGGACATAAATCTGGTCACAGCATTCCTTCCTGGCACACTTCCCAGCGCACACCCGCTGTCACCGACTGTACAAAAGTCAGGCTTTTCATGACTAGATTCTGTCTGTCCTCCCACCCGATCTCTTGCCATTCTTGATAAAACCTAACCACTAACAACACCGGTTTCCTTATTCCCCCAGCATTTTCCTTCTCAGTGCATATTTATTAACCAGTTATCAATTAAACACACACTTCTTAAGCTGTTAGCATCTACTAAGCACTGGGTTACGTGCTGGAAATACACAGATGGATTATAAACATCCTGAGAAACTCATGTATTGGAGGAGAAAGGTAAACAGATGATAATACAACCTGAAAGGAGCTATCATAAAGGTAGAAAAGGTCATAATGCTACTCCTGCTTCAAGAAAGACTTCACAGATGTGAGCATCTGAGCGGGGTCATGTCTGTCTTGTGAATCTCTACATGTATCTGCAGGGTCAGAATGGTGCATGGAAGATGGGAGGTGCTCCCCAGGTACGGTGAGTTAATATCCAACTATGACAGGGAAAGGAGGAGTCTAGGTAGAAGGGACAGCATACGCAGAAGTCCATTTGCATGAAAGAGCATGACACAGTGACAAAACAACAGTGAAGGGTGACTGAAATATAGAATACCACCACCCCCAGAAACCACCATCATAGGAGGCTGCTCCGAGGGCTCCAACCCCACGCTTCTGTCCATATCCCACGTTTCCTTCCAGAATACTAGAGTATTTGCCTCCTACACCCAGATTCCTCATTTCCAGAGTTCGCTTACACTAAAATTTAAACTGCCCGTCTCTATTCTCGCCTCACCTCACTGATGTCACTTGAAAAATACAGCAGGGGAGCCTGGGTGGCTCATTCAGTTAAACGTCTGACTTTCGATTTTGGCTCAGGTCGTGATCTCCGGGTCATGAGATTGAGGCCTAATTCTCTCTTTCCCTCATCCTTCCCCCACCCTCCCTCTCTCAAAAAAGAAAAAAAAAAGTACACCAAAAACAACTTACCTTAATGATAAGCTTCCCAATATTTTAATAAAGCTTTTTCATCTTTGTTGTAAATATAAACTTTGCCTTCATAAAAATTATGATTTCTTTCATTTTATATGCAATATATAATACAGACCCCCTATAACATTTGTAAAAGATTTAGTCTCCTCAAATATATTAATGAGAATATTGCAGGAAACAAGGAAACCCACTCTCAGTTATTTTAGAGCATATAAATCATTATTTTTTATTAAATATTTTTGGGGCACCTGGGTGGTCAGTCAGTTAAGCGTCCCACACTTGGTTTCGGCTCAGGTCATGATCTCGTGGGTCTGCTTGAAGATTTGCTCACATGCTCACACACACTCTTCTCCCTCTCTCACTCTCAAATAAACAAATAATTAAAAATAAACAAATAAATAAATACCATTAACTTTGGTGAGGGTCCACATTGTGTTCGTTTCTGGAGAAGTGTTGGCCAAGCTAAAATAAAATGGAGCACCATGGATAGGTTCATCAGGATCAACAGCCGAAATGTCGGCATACTTCATCTTTGGTTTACAAACTGTTACGTAACTTTGAAGTATTTCTGGTGGATTATCATTCATATCTTCAATGTTAACTGCCAGTGTTCCAGTACATGATCTACCATCTGGGAAGAAAGAGAAAAGGTTCAGTGTAGTTTTTTTGCCTTCTTTTACTGTTTCCCAATAAAACAAATTAACTACATTTTTTTTTAATATTTTTATTTATTTATTTGACAGAGAGAGAGAGAGATCACAAGTAGGCAGAGAGGCAGGCAGAGAGAAGGGGTGGGGGAAGCCGGTCCCCTGCTGAGCAGAGAGCCCGATGCGGGGCTCGATCCCAGGACCCTGAGATCATGAGCCGAGCTGAAGGCAGAGGCATTAACCCACTGAGCCACCCAGGCACCCACTACATTCTATATACAATACATGTTTGCTTAAGTAAGCTGATGATTCCAGAAAATGGGAAATAAGAATGTAGAAGGATAAATGAAACCTACAGATCACCTAAAATGAGAACCGCCATTGATAATATCAGCCACAAATGCCAATAACCCTTATACCAGGATTATTACCAAACAGTAAAAATCATTGTGTGAATTGCAAACTCTGTGGTTCAGGGCAGGTTCCTGCTGGTACAGATGTTAATGAACATGAAAAGGCTACAGAAAGGTATTCTCACCCTGATACACATTTAAACCACTTAGGGAGATTTTTTTAAAATATATGATACTTGGGCTCCCCAAGCCAGGACTCTGATTCAGTGTGTCTAAGTCATGTCTACAAATGATTTTTTAAGGGTCCCAAGTTAATTATTATTATTATTCTAATTGAATTAGAATTCATATTAATTATGAGCTGTTCTAATATTCTAATGAAGCTGGGATTAAGAACCTCTGGGTTGTTTTAAGGAACAGAATTCAAGGAAAGGATCACTTTGACCTAATCATCAGTTGAATTTCTCAAAGATTCTATTTAAGGTGGCATAAAGAGATTCATAGAAGAGTCTAGTGAGGCCATTTCATCTGATCCTAGACTTCAGTTTTGTCTTTGCCCTCCAATGTGGATCTATAAGCACTTGCGTTCCCGCCATACTGAGGATATAAAGAAAAATAAGACCTGACTTAGCTTACAAGGTTCACCCTTGTTAGATAATTAAGAGAAACAAGAACAGCCTTCGAAGTAATTTCTAACAATTCCAAATATTTATCACAAAAATTCTGCATAATAATAACTGTAGTTTATTCTCCAATTCCTTTCTAAAATACCACATTAAAACTTTAAAAAAAAAAGAATTTTTTTTTTCTTACCTTGGTCTATTGCCAGGACTGTAATATTATATAAATCATTTCTGGGAGCCATGGCCTCCCGGTCCAGGATTTTGGAGGTTATGATTGACCCTGAAATCTCATCAATGGTGATCCATCCTCTAGGATCATGCAATTTTTTGTACCTAATAATATAAAACGAAAAGTCTTCAGCAATATAAAATGTATTAAAGTAAGTTACTATCTCAATTATTAGAAATACATTATTCCTATGTGGTTACAGACTTCTTTGTACCTTAAGTGGTTGCCACTATTAGTTTCAGGGTCATACGCCTTATAGCCATTGACCTTTGACCCCAGTGCTGAGTTTTCTTTAATCCATACATATTGGGCTGCAGGGCTGCATTCAGGCCCTTCATCCTGATCCCTCACGTGAACTGTGACCAAGGCTCGGCTCATGGTTGCCATTCTGAGTGCAACATCTCTAGTAAACGGAGCTTCATTGTTTACTCCAATTTCCAGGATCACTTGGTGGTTTTCTTCATAATTCAGTGGCTTTTTAAAAAAGCATATGGATATCAGCATTAGTGTAAAATACATATGGTATTTCAAATAGCAAGTGACCTTCTGTAAATATGAACAGCGCCGCGTAAATTCTATGTTCCCATTCAATCAATATTGACTTTTACCCTTTGCTAAAGAGAGAGGTGAGTCTTCATAAAGCCTTTAGCAAGAGTGGTCTAAAAGTTTCTGCAGGTAGTCTTATGGAGTTGTGGAACAATACTTGCTGAAATACTTTTATAGTTTATTCTTACTAAGGAAAATTATTCTGAACCTGGAGATAATGGGAAAACAAAACAAAACAAAAAGTAACAGTGTTTTTACAGCCCTGCTTTAGAGCACTAACGGACCAGCATAAGGGGCATCTAACTCCAGAAGAATGCAATTTTCTTTGACTTCCTACTTCCTATTGACTATGTCCCTTTCCTTAACCACTGCACTATAATCCATTTGCTATACGATACTGCTTATCTGGTTCATCAGCCTCTAAAAATAATAAAGTGAATCCTTTGATTAATATTGAATTTTAGACAGCAAATCAAGCAAAACCCACATAAACATTATTTTACATTGTATTGCAAACTTAAAGCATTTTTTTCTTTGATTCTTTGTGCTTATTAAAACCATCACTGGCTGACCATTGAAAAATCACAATGGAGGAGTCAAATTTTTATTTTAAACCTTTCCCCATACCTAGCTATTATCAAGCTGAGATACTAATATCATGAATCCACTAGGCTGTCGAGGACATTTCTGAATCTTAGAATTCATGAAATGCATGTGAAACTCTTTTTTTTTTAATTTTTTATGGACACTCCAGAAAATGGAGAGTCAAGAGGGAAAAAGAATTAATATCTGTTTATCTATTGCTAATGAACACTATCTCACAAATTACACGTGTCAGTATGATCATGCAGAGAATCAGAGCATCCGCTGGCAAGGAGACATGGATGGAAATTCACAAAACAGCTGCTGCTCCGAGGAGGTGTAGCTATTCCAGCCAGGGCCCCTGGCTAAGGCCTTAGAAGTGCTTTATAATTTTTTGAGGCTTATGCTGGATATTGCTTTAGAGGCTTAAAACTCTGCAAGACTGGAAATCTGGTGGGATGAAAACAGCGATTAATGAAAAAACAGGAATTCTCTTCCACCACAAGGGAGCTTTATGTTTTAATCAATTTTTTTAAAAAAGCTCAAAAATATCTTCTATCTGTACTGCGATATTAATGGCTCCCTGGAACACGAAGTGGAGTTCTGTCATGGACCCTCCGCGTTGAGAAAGGCCGAGAACAGTATCTTCTTCACTCAAGCCCATGTGCACTACCTGTTAGAAAGGAAATGCTGGGATGGAAAGATAACCCAGGCCTGAGCTAAAGACTGCATCAGTTCATGCTCCACAGTTCCAGAAAAGTTATCTAATGTGGAAAATTGTAACACTAGCCCCATGAACATGTAAGACTTCTAAAAACAGAATAATAAGCCAAAGTGTTTTCATTTTCATTATAATGGAATAGCTATTAAGGAGGCAGAGAGAAGTATTTTTTTATGTGTTATAGATAATACAGAGGCTAACTTTCCAAAACCACACAGCTACACAAAGCAATTTAATGTAGTGCCTAAGAGCAGGTACTTGCAATCAAAGAGACCTAGGTTCAAATCCTGTCCTAGTACATCCTAGCTGTGCCACTTCGACTAAATTTCTTAATCTCTCTGAGACTCCTAAGTTTTGTCCCCTGCACAACTGTGATTAAGAATAACATTTAACATTTTAAGCCCACAGCGAGTGCTTTCCACTATAGGTTATAAGAATCTCTCAGGCAGTCGTACAGGCAACTGAAAGAAAAAAGTGATGTTATTTTTTATTTATTTATTTATTTTTAAAAATATTTTATTTATTTATTTGACAGAGAGAGAAAAATCACAAGTAGGCAGAGAGGCAGGCAGAGAGAGAAGGGGAAGCAGGCTCCCTGCTGAGCCGAGAGCCCGATGTGGGGCTCAATCCCAGGACCCTGAGATCATGACCTGAACCAAAGGCAGAGGCTTTAACCCACTGAGCCACCCAGGAGCCCCATGATGTTATTTTTTATTAACAGTTAATATAACAACAGGAGACAGCAACTAACAAGGCAATGTTTAGAAGCTTTGGTCAGATAAAGGAAGTATATTTGAGCAATCTTTGGCTTAACTTAACTTACTGATTATTTAATTCTTTTTGGTATCAAGGGATGAATAAAGTTCATTCGTAGCCATTATTACGTAAGTAGCCTATGTGAAAGATAGATTTCAGAATGCCTTGATTGTACAATGTTTGATTTTAAACTTCTTTTAAAAACTTTATTTGAGAGAGAGAGGGAGAAAGCGCGAGAGTGTGCAGGTGCATGCGCAAGTGAGCAGAAGAAGTGGAGAGGAATAAAGGGAGAGAGAGAGAAGCAGACTCCCCACCCAGCAGGGAGCCCGATGTGGGGCTCGATTCCCTTCCCGGGACTCTGGAATCATGACCTGAGCCGAAAGCAGATACTTAACCTATTGAGCCACCCAGGTGCCCCCAGTGTTTGATTTTAAAATAGAAGATGCCTCATCAAAGTTAGAAAGTACTTAAAGATATAACTTAAGTACACAAACACAAATCTTTAGGAAGGAAAAGAATAAGACACCTTTAAAGACTAATGTGGCCACCAAAGGAACTGTGTGAGGAATTCAAGTTTTCTAAGGGTTTGCATAAAATATGGAAAGGAAAATATACCATGGAAAATGCAAATTTTATTGACCAAAATGTTAGAGACTCTTATGAATGGCTCAAAGAAAGAGAGAAAGTAAAATTACCAAAGATCTAATAATGATAGAGGAATGAGATAATTTAAAAAGTAAACTCAAAGAAGTAGAAATTAATTCAAGTTTCAGAAAAAGACCCCTTGTGCGACTAAAATCATTGGGTTTTTTTAAAGATTTTATTTATTTATTTGACAGAGATCACAAGTAGGCAGAGAGGCAGGCGGGGGCAGGGGGGGCGGTGGGAAGCAGGTTCCCTGCTGAGCAGAGAGCCCGATGCAGGGCTCGATCCCAGGACCCTGAGATCACAACCCAAGCCGAAGGCAGAGGCTTTAACCCACTGAGCCATGCAGGCGCCACTAAAATCATTGTTTCATCAAGCCAAGTACCGCCAGTATGGAAAAGAGGAGAGACAAGAATATGACCTAAAGGTCCCCAGTGGGAAGAGCAACACAATGGTTCTGAGGAAGGTTCTGCATCAGGAGCATCTGAGTTTATATCCTGGCTCCATCATCTCCCAATTATAGGGAAGGGGTCAAGTGACTTCAAGTCTTGGGACTCAGCTTCCTCATCTAGAAATGGGAAGAATGACAGGAACAGCCACCGGGTCTTTTCAAAGCTTAAAAATAAATCTTATGAATCTAGTACTTTTGTTTTGTTTACAATTTCAGAATTTGGGAAAAGAAGCGAAATAAATTATTTTTATAAGCCAAGCCTAATACTGCCATAAAAACTTAACATAAAATCTGCAAAAGAAGAAAACTGTATCTTTTTTTAATTGTGAAAGGAGGATGATAATAATACCTTGTCCTAAAAGGGATGTGACAACCAGTTATAACCTACGTAAGGTGCTTAGCCTCATTCCCTGTGACAGATGTGAAAGATGACCAGTACTTAATAACTGCTTTTAAAATTCTAAAAGCATTTCCTAGATATAAGAACTAGGATGTAATTATAAAATATAAGTGTGACTATCTTATGTGTAAAGATAATGGGAATAAATGCATATAAATTTTATTGGAGGGATTTTCTTTATTCTTCATATGTGAAATTAACTTAAACTGGACCAGAGACAAAAAAGTATCACCGTCTAATTGTTCTCCTTCCTGGGGAATCTTGAGATGGTACCCAAAAGCTGTTCACCAGAAATAAAACAGATGTTAATTAGTCACACAGAGTGAGAAATATTCTAGGATACAGGCTATAATTTCTGAAAATATTTGGAAACATTTTTCTTAATGTCTCTGTGATCAACACTCCCTGAGGGAAAAAAATCCACTATGAATATGAAAAAAAAATGGAACATGTTAACATATTATGATTTTTTTAGAATACATTCTTTTGAGAAAGTATACTAAAATTCATTTTGCATTGGTTAAAAAAATTCACAATAAAAATTTAATTCCTAGTGTTACTTAAACTTTGCCTTCTGAAGCAAGATAAAATCCTTGAGATTTAAAAAATAACAAAAACGGGTCTTTAATAATAGACTTGAATGAGAGAGAAGGGAGGAGTAGCCTTCTAATCAAACAGCAGATTCTGAGAACTCTAAAAGGTCTGAGCTTGGGTCTTTGACTTGAGCTACTGAAGTTGGCATAATCTATCCATCTTGGATCTCAAACTATTCCTTTGACTTCTTAGAAGTCAAGATACCACTTTTTGAGGAACTAATTCTGAAGTACATTCTACGTGGTTCATTGCAGGAAGGAACACCTGAGGTGACTAAGTCAGTAACTCAGACTTGATTGGCTTTTCATTCTTTCCTGTCTTTCTTGCCCATTTTTACTTTGGCTTCCTGGGATCCACTTTCTCAGTATTTCTTGAGTTCCTTGTCTTGTGTTCTGCCTTCTAGAGAGTTCAAATGAAGACTGGATTGAGGTGGATTAATAAAGAGGAAAAATAATCAATACCATCTGCTTTTACTTCCTTCCCTACTGTTATCAGTTATAAAGTTTCATTTTTCTTAAGTAGTTGGTTTCATCTTCCAACTTGAGCAGATCACATTAGAGAAAACTGAAATGGAGATTTGATGTTGAATGTAATTTGGAACAAATATATTTGACTACTCACACCTGGGTAGAACTTGCTGAGGCTTATTACATGATCTCTGGAAATTTTTACAGAGGAAATAATTATAAATAGATATTTATGTATCCAAGTCTCCACCATATTGTTGTTGGCAGTAAAGCTTCCTTTAATCAATGGATGACTCCTTTACCTGCCTATAGGGCAATTTTCTCTCTTGTTCTGGTTTATGAATATAAAACCAAGGGTCCTTTCCAAATAGGGTCTTTTCTACCCTCATAACCTGGACCCTAGAATAAAACAATGCAACCAAAAATACAATATATAGAATAAAGAGTAAGTTCCTCAGTACTGTCTAATGTGACACTATATTTCACCCTCAATACCACCTATAAAGGATCAGATACAACCAGGCATATTCCAGAGAGAGAGAATGAGAAGAATCTAAACTATATCATGCAAGGAATAAAGGAAATCAGGAACATTTTTACCATAGAGAAGGTAACTTTCAAAAGAATACAGCAATCTTTTCAAAAGAATTCTATTTCTTCCATGAGAGATGGAACCCAGACCATTAGAGACAGAACCACGGGATACAAGAAGAATAACTTGGGCAAAGTAGAAGTAAGGACTTCCGAGAAGCAAAGCTCTCCAAATATGGAATCAGCTGCAAAGGAGATATGGAGATCCTTAGAACTGAGAATGTTCAAGCATAAGCTTGGTGACAAATGACAGGCAATAAAATTATAGAAGAAAGACAGCATTGGATGGGAACAGTTGCACTAAACAGACCAAGCTCTATTCCAACTACTGGAGTCTTTGATCTGAAATTATTTAGTTGATTAAGCCATTAGTTGAGCTTGCCAAGTTGTCAATTATTCATTATTACTGTACCTTTACAACATACAAAACACCTTCATTAGTTTCTTTGTCTGTGCTGATTTTGAAATGTCCATTTTCATTGCCCTTCAAAATGGTAAAATTGGCTCTCCAATTGGCAGTGTTAATTAAATCCTTATCTTCTATTGGTATTCGTAAGATCTCCACATTGTATGCATTTTCCTCTACTGATGCTTCGTACTGAAACAGAAAGAACTCATTAAAAACTTACTTTATAAAGAGAACTTCTACAAAGGAAGTAAAATATTTCTTCCACTCCAAGAATACTGGTTCTTACAGTTTTCATCTAGTTTATTTTAAAGCCATGAATTACAAGGACTGTTGTTTCATTAAGGAGTATCTTTGAAATGAAAGAACTACATGATAAATGAAGACAGATATTACCTGCTTTTATTGGAAGGAGACACTATAAATACTACTATAAATAAACAGAAGAGATTTATCTCAGCCATTTAAACTTTAATTTTATTCATAAAAAATAAACATACATCAAAGTGTGATACATATTTTGTTAATTCATATTAAATAACAAATGACAGCTGGCAAGTGGAGGTAGATTCTGAAACCATAGACTTACTGTATTTTGTTTGAAAGTAGGTGCATTATCATTTGAATCTTTTACTGTAATCACACAAGTTGATGTACTCATCAGTCCAAAAAACTGACCATCCATGTCTTGTACTTTCATTATCAGTGAGTACTTGTCTACAGTCTGAAAATGAAGCAAATATTTTATTAGTTTTGGAAACATATGCTTTGACTCACAAATGAAACCTCAACTGTACACTCTTCCATCTGTGCATTTCCATGCTTTTATTGGATTCCATATTTGTATGCACTTTAAGAATCTGGAAGACAAGGAGAACCTGAAAAGGTAAATAGAGGTTAAATTACAAAAAGCAGTACTAAGAATTCAGATTTATACTTTAAGTAGCAGGTGATTGGGAAAAGTTTTGTGGGAATCCTAGGGAGAGCACAAAATAAGAACATCTGAGTTTTAGAAAGAAGTTTCTTCAGGAGTTAGCATCATTTTTGGTAAACTGAGCTGAAAGTCAAAGACTAAGTCTAAGACAAAGTAATCCAGATCTGAGGCAGTGATCATGAAGACAGAGAGAAAGGGTGACAAGCAAGTTCCTTGGGAGTTAGCATTTTGTAGGATGTAATGGTAGATTCTAAATAAAATGTAAGAGAAGTGAGAAAGTTGAGAATGATGTTCAGCTGTCCTACCGACAGGCAGAGGGCATGGATCATCAGCCACTGCAGCATATGCAGGAGAGCCCACTCTCCACCGAAGTGAACAGTCACAAGTTCAGCAAGGAGGGCCAAAAAGAATGAGCTGTGTTGGGCATATACTGGATTTTATGCGCCTACGGGAAATCTAAGGAGAAAGGTTCAGAAGGCACTTAGATGTATGGCCCCGTACTTACGGGAGAGTTCACAGCCAGAAATACCAATCTGCGGGGTCATTAGTATGCAGACGGTGGTTGAAATTATAGCAGGAATCACACTGGCTAGGAGAGATTAAGGGATGAGAAGAGCTGAGGATAGCAGGAACAGCAGCAGCATTTCAAGCAAGGAGAAGTAAGAAGACTAAGCTATGCACACTAAAAAGGAAAAGATAGAGAAACAGGAAAAGAACCAGAAAGAGAGGAGTTTTATTAAGTGCCAACAACAGACAGGGGCTCCAGACAACAGGTGAATGTGGCCATTAGGGGGTCACCACTGGCTTCAGTGAACAGAGATTTTGCAAATGGTGTGGTGATGATGAAATGAACTCATTACTTTATGACACAATTACTTCTGTTGCCTTCCCCTTCTCTCTCACTCTCCAGTAGCCACTCCTTTTTTTGTTTTGTTTTCACTTTTTTACTTTTCTCCATTTTCAATTTCCTGCTCTCTCTTCCTCCAGTGCTCACTTTGCTTATCCCTCTTCCACATTGGAAACCAACATTTCCCACCCTGAAATGCTCCTCCTTTAGTCCCCACTGTCAGACACCCTGCTTTTTCTTCCTTTAAATGCACTGGGGTTTTTGTTTATTTGTTTTTATCTCCCTTGTTTATTTCTTTATTTTCTGTGTTGCTCTTACAACACACTTTGTGGTTGCTCCCCAAAAAATCCTGTTGGACTTTTTTGATCAAGAAAACAGACCTGGGTTTGACCACAGATCTGTACCTTATAAGCTGTATATCCTCAAATTATTTAATTTTTCTAAGCCTCATTTCTCCACGTATAAAAAATGAGGAAAAAATGCTTGTCTTCACTTGGTTACTACATAGACTCTACCTATCACAGGTATACAAAAACACATTCATATTGCCCCTTCAAACCTGCTCATTTGTTATTACCACCCTGTGTTTTCTTGCATATAATGTCCTGAACACACACAAAAATAAAAATAATGACAAACAGAACCTTTATACTGTTTTCATTCCTTTTCGTGAGTTCTCATCATCCCTTCCCTTTTTCTTTGGCATCAAATTCCACTGATTTCTTCTGTACATTATCTCTCCATATCATACCGATTCCTCTATTGTGTTAATCTGATTACAGTAGGAACCACTGAGGTGTGGTAATTGAGCTCTTTAGTGCACACAAAATCGATTAATCTGCCTCAGTCAATAACTCAGGGCTCCGAGTTAAACATAGGCTGACAATATAGACAGAGCAACAATAACAAAAATCAGAAGATTCAGAGCAGTAATTTGATTCTGGCGAATTACTCTGTCATATTTGTCCTCTATAGACTGGATGGAACACCTATCTTGTCAAGCAAGGAAATTATAAAGACCGAATAGAATTATGCATCAGGAATGTGAACACAAAGTGTGCCCTACCTGACAAGATGCTACTACTATCATCCAAGCAGTGTGACAGGTTTCCTAATAATCCATCAACTTTGAATCAACTAATTTGTTCCTCGTAAAAAGCACGTAACAATAACAGGATAGGGATTAGTCTATGATCTAAACTCATGGAACAAACAAAATTTATTATTCTAAGTGAGAATTGAAGCCTTTACTGAGCTGGAACCAACTAGCCACACACAAAAAATAGAATAATAGTTAACAATAGCGACTTTCATAAGAAATATATTTTGTTCCTACTCCTTCTAAGCACCAACTGATCTGCATTAAGCCTATGGCTTCTCTTACCCAAGAAAAAGAAGAAATATTAAAACCAAAAACAAAAACGAAACAGGTAACAAGACCAGGAATTCTTATGATCTAGAAACACCTGAAACCATAGGAGAGCAAACAGCAGTAGATGGGGTAGGGATCTCAGCCCCCAGTAAAATGATGTTCCACGGAGGGGAAAGCTACCTCTCTGTCCAGATAATGGGAGGTTATGGTGATGACACCTGTGCTGGGATGCACAGCGAAGATCCCAGGGGACCTCGGGCTCTGCTCCAAAATGCTATACTTCAGGCGTGTATGCATCGTGTCTGGTTCATCTCTGTCTGTGGCACAAACCACTCCCACTGTAGTACCTACACGTTTAAAAAAAAAAAAAAAAAAAAAAGAGCCTTTAATTTCCAGAACTACAAAACATATTTAGGAGTACTTACACTTTTCAAATTTTAACAGTGATAGTGGCAACCTCATTTTAAGTGCATTCCTTATCAGAGCTATTCTGTCTTTAGAGAGCACCAACGAAGATGACTTCAGATTTATAATGGAAAACACTATGATGCTAGGAATCAAAGTACACTTTTACTCTGTTCGCTATAAAAACTGTTTGATGGTACATTAGTAAAAACTTATTTAAATGGCAATCAAGAATATTTTCAACACAGGGCGCCTGGGTGGCTCAGTAGATTTAGCGTCTGCCTTCAGCTCAGGTCATGAACCCAGGGCCCTGGGATGGAGACCCACGTGGGCTCCCTGCTCAGCAGGGCGTCTGCTTCTCCCTCTCCCTCTGCCCCCCACCCCTGCTCCCCTTCCTCACTCCTGCTCTCTCTCTCAAATAAATAAATAAAATCTTTAAAAAAAAAAAAGGAAGAATCTCAACACATATTTCCACACACTTCAGCAACAAATCTAGCTGGAGAGAGAAACCATGTTTCCTACATAAATCAAATTTTTAAATTTAATTTCTGATTAATAGATAAATCAAGACTGGCTTGGGGTCTAATTGTACAGATGGTCAAGCTGAGCTTTCACAGTCTCTTCTCCATTCTCTGATGTTTTTACTAGTGTCTAACTTCTCTCATTCTCTTTCACCCGCTCAGCGTCAACACCCCATTGCCCTCAGCCCCACTTAATCCTCAGGAAGGGATTTCATACCATTCACCCTTAGGGGGGAATTTAAGTCAACTGTTTCTTCAGTGGGAGATATTAAGACTTGTCATCTGTATGGAATGTAAGAATACTGCTCTGGGAAAGGATTACAGCTAGTGAAGCATACAAAGTGGTGGGATTGTATAGCATTAAGGACAGTGCTCCGGCACCCATGAAAATACAATACATAGATCCACTTTGCCGATAGTCCTGTATGTAAGACTGACCTGGGGAACCACACACAGACTGATACAGTCACAGTCACACATATATACATACTCACACACATATACAGATTTGTTGAAATACTGTATTTGAAGGAAATAAAAACCAAGTAATGTAAGAAAATACTAGTTTTAAATATTTTTTCACTGTCTTTAAAATTTGTATATATGGGTGTGTATGCATGCATATATACACATACATATAAAAAATAGTAGAGAACATCCAATTACATATTTCTAAGTAATGACAAGATTTTTGCAGCAGATCCATACAAAGACATGAAGTAATCATTTTATGATAAGAAAACAAATGTTATTCATCGATGTTTGCATAGAAAAAGAGTTTCTAATCCCTGTAAGGCAAAATACTTTCTTCTTGCAATTTTACTGACAGGATACAAACACTATTTTAATTCTCTGGATAAGAACTGTGTTACTTATCAGAGAAAAACCTTCCTAAAATAATGACTTCAAAAGTCCTTTTCATGAGTGCTATACTTAAATATTAGTTGAGCACCCTTCATCCAAACCTCTTTGTGTGAGTTATGGCAAAGTCAAGGAACATCTAAGAGTTCAGATTATCACAGCCCAAACTGGTTCAAATCTTTTCGTGTGAGATGCTTCAAGTGCCTTAGATTAACCTGGACATCAAAGAATTTGCCCGATTCTCATCTGTCACTATCATAGAGAACAGAATCCTCAAGAAAGACTTAGCAACCAATAATCTCTCTTTGAAAAAAAGAAAATAGTACCAGAGTCATTGTCACTCTGAAGCCAAAAATATTATAGGTCGTCTAATGTAATTAACTCCTTTTACAGCTCAGGGAACTCAAAGGGAATTCCACCATTTCCCACAGTGAATTAATAACAGACCCCAAATCAAAAACTAGGTTTCTTAAACGCCAAACCAACAATTTTTATTTTTTTAATTGTACCATATGAGTAATAAAGAGGTTAACATCTATGACATCAAATTATCAAAGTAAAATATAAAGGGGAATAGCAAATATAAAAATCTAGTGAAGATCTAAGTAACCACTTGAAACTGTAATAGGCAAGTTAGCAAAGTCATCCTTTATAAATGAGTCCACATTCTTTCAACTTTATGTGAATGGTTATTTTCCATATTGTAAGTCTCAGAAGACATCATAATGCCACATTTGAAGGGCCAACTAACCTGAACACTTTGGTTTTCCAAGTGTCTGAAGAAGTATTTAATACATGTGATGTAACTATCTCTAAAGTTATCCCTGTATTCATTTTAAATTGGAAGTAGTAAAGTAGTAGTTTTAAGAAAGGAGATGATATAAATAAGAGCTATATAAACATAAATATAATATATATATAATATATAAATATAAATATGGTAATATAAATAAGCACAATTTTAAAAAATTGTGTTTTCAGTAGATGTCATTTAACACCTTCCTAAGTAAAACCTAATAAAAATATTGATATTAATTTTAATTTTATTGTGATTTTATTCTGTATGTCTTCTCTTGGAGGTGAGAACCTCACCTCCACAAAATGATAAAGTGAAATAAAGTATATAAACTAAATACGATTCAAAGTTTGAATAACTGTTATCTGCTTTTATAATTAATTGGTATCATACTGACAACACAAGATTCCTGTACTATCACATAGGTTACACTCTGTTTGGATGTGATAGGATTACATGTTTTCTGGGAAATAGATACTGGTTCAGTATCAACTCAGGATAATCTGGTCTTGGGTATAAAAAAACTCAGTGTCTCAAAAAAATGTAGACAAACATATTTAACATAATACATTTTACTTTTAAAAGTAAATGTTTCCCTTATACAAGGGAAACAAAGGCAAAAATGAACTATTGGGACTTCATCAAGATAAAGAGCTTTTGTACAGGGAGCTTGCCTCCCCCTCTCTGTCTGCCTGCCCTCTGCCTTCCTGTGATCTCTCTGTCAAATAAATAAAATCTTAAAAAAAAAAAAAGCTTTTGTACAGCAAAGGAAACAGTCAGTAAAACCTAAAACCAAAAGACAAACGACAGAATGGGAGAAGATATTTGCAAATGTCTTATCAGATAAAAGGTTAGTATCCAAAATCTATAAAGAACATATCAAACCCAACACCCAAAGAACAAATAATCCAATCAAGAAATGAGCAGAAATGTCTTTCTGCAAAGACATCCAAATGGCCAATAGACACATAAAAAAGTGCTCAACATCACTTGGCATCAGAGAAATACAAATCAAAACCACAATGAGACCTCATGGCTAACATTTACAAGTCAGGAAATGACAGATGTTGGCGAGTATGCAGAGAAAGGGGAACCCTCTTACAACATTAGTAAGAATGCAAGCTGGTGTAGCTACTCTGGAAAACAGTATGGGGGTTTCCCCAAAAGTTGAAAATAGGGGCACCTGGGTGGCTCAGTCAGTTAAGTGTTTGCCTTCAGCTCAAGTCATGATCCCAGGGTCCTGGAATCAAGTCCCACATTGGGCTCCCTGCTCATTGGGGAGTCTCTGCCTCTCTCCCCAACTCATGTTCTCTCTCTCTCAAATAAATAAATAAAATTAAAAAAAAAAAATTTGAAAATAGAGCTGCCCTATGACCCAGCAATGGCACTACTAGTTATTTATCCCAAAGATACAAATGTAGTGATCCAAAGGGGCACCTGCACCCCAATGTTTATAACATCAATGTCTACAAATCCCCAAACGATGGAAAGAGCCCAGATGTCCATCAATAGATGAATGGATACAAAAGATGTGGTGTGTATATATATATATATATATATGCACACACACACACACACACACACAATGGAACACTATTCAGCCACCAAAAAAATGAAATCTTGCCATTTGCAATGACATGGATAGAACTAGAGGGTATTATCCTAAGCAAAATAAGTCAATCCGAGAAAGACAATTATCATATGATCTCACTCATATGTGGAATTTAAGAAACAAAACAGAAGATCATAGAGCAAAGAGGAAAGAATAAAACAAGATGAAATCAGAGAGAGAGAGAGAGACAAACCATAAGAGACTCTTAATCTTGGGAAACAAACTGAGGGTTGCTGGAGGGGAGAGGTTAGAGGAGATGGGGGAACTGGGTGATGGACATTCAGGAGGGCACGTGACATAATGAGCACCAGGTATTTTATAAGACTGATGAATCACTGACCTCTACCTCTGAAACAAATAATACATTGTATGTTAATTAACTGAATTTTATTAAAAACATAAGTAAAAAAATAAAAGTTCCCTTAACCATAAAGTATGAAAGAAAAAGGCCTTTATGAGTCTAAGAAGGATAGATTTAACTAAATGGAAGTCCTGAACTTCTTTATTTCAAAAAAGTAGCTTTAACAGAATTGAAAAGCAACAATACACTGAAAAAATATTTGCGATGTGACAATAGGTTAGTATCCTCAATATGTAAAAAGCATTTTTAACTCCATTTAAAAAAACAGTTAAGAGGGGCCGCCTGGGTGGCTCAGTCGTTAAGCGGCTGCCTTCGGCTCAGGTCATGATCCCAGGGTCCTGGGATCGAGCCCCGCATCAGGCTCCCTGCTCCGCAGGAAGCCTGCTTCTCCCACTACCATTCCCTCTGCTTGTGTTCCTTCTCTCCCTGTGTTTCTCTCTGTTAAATAAATAAAATCTTAAAAACAAAAAAACAAAACAAAACAAAACAAAAAAGTTAAGAGCAAAATAAAAACCAAGGAAAGTAAGAGCAAAGGAAATGAACATACATTTCCTAGGAGAAAAAAAATACAAATGGCAAAAGAAAGCACATACAGAAAAGTTCAATTAAAAAAAATCATCTTACCAACTCGGCTACTTTCTGCAACTTCAAAATTATAAATAGCTTCTGTGAAAATAGGGTGGTTGTCATTTTCATCCTCCACTCTGATGGGCAGTGGAAGAGGTAAGTCTGCTGAATACCCATCTGCAGTTGAGGCATAAGCAATCAACTGGAAAACAGGAAAAAGCAAGACAAATAATCCATTTAATACACGATTCTAGCTTTATCTGCTACCTCCTTTGCAAATCTTTTCGGTAATTAATGACTTAAAAAATTCTATTCAATTCTTTTTTAATCATCAAAGCATCAAATGGAAGAACATTTTAAGTGCAGTAAGAGGCATCCAGCATTTGGTGAAAAATGACTGCACTTCAAATAAAACTCCAGAGTACAGTCAAGTCAGAGACAACTCTGTCCATTAGACTCAAGAATATAGTTCTTATTCTCTCCATAGTCAGAAAGTTATATTGGGGAGAACAATTAAAGTCACTGCAATGGAAAAGATGCCTACTGCATCATCTAAAGAAAGCCATGATTCTCAATCTTGCAACTAACAAGCCCTTTTGTTGTTTTGCCTAATAGATCCCATATTTGTAAGAGATTTTCTAACAAAACGCATTTACCAGTTTCTGCATTGCCAATTAATCAAAGGACAACGTAATGTCAAATAGAATGTATTTCTTTTCTTATTATTTAAATTCAGTCAGCATAGAGTATTGCTATTCAGAGTGTGATTACAACATCAAGTTGAAAATTTTCTAACCAAAATCAATGTCATGTGGTAAACACCAATTACATTTGCCTACCAGCATCTCTTCCTTCTCTAGGAAAAGAATCCCTCTTCTTATGGAGAAACATCCTCCCTGCACTACAGGGATGACCACATGACCCCACAGAATTGACCATATTATACTGAAAATTGTCTGAATTATTCCTCACTGACTGTAAGCTTACTCATATCAGAGGTCTGGCTTATTGACCTTGAATGGGTTTAATCTCCCACTTTTGCTTCCTTATCTAGTTCTCAGACATAATCAGAGAATCACATAAGTGGAAGGAAGACCAAAAAAAAACTTTTTTAGTAAATAAATAAATAAAACAAAGCAGAAGAGAGATGAAGACCCTTCCAATTAATGGTGGCCACGTCCTGGAGAGAGGAAAATGTAGCATGACCAGAGAGAGAAAGTATCTCATAAACAAAACCAACTCTTGGAAATGTACTGGAATTTACACCAAATACAACTAAACCTCTTTGCTTCACTTTAGGCTTCCTAACAGAGCTAAAATAAAGAGCAGATCAAGTATTCCAAAATATTGCACAACCTATTTCCTTTGACTCTGAGAAAAGAATGCAGTAAGACAGGAAAGAGTACATAGAGTATCAGAGGAAACATAGTTTAATCATTTAAAATCATGTATATTGATAAAACTCCTACATCAAAAATATCATATTCTTCACGATCCACAGGCCGGGTACAATACAGATTTCCAGTGTCTTTTTCTATGAAAAACAAATTTAAAGGTTCTTGGTCAACTCCACGCCCACTTATTGAGTAGAAGATGGTATAGTTCTGTGCTGCATCAGACTGAACCTAAGAGGAAAAAAACATATTTGTAAAAATTTTAAATTAAAATCTATTAAAATGTCATTTTTTTAAATGTAGCTTAGGCATTTCTATCATTTTTATTTTAAAGAGACTTTAATAAAATAATCCGTTTATCACTTCATCAGCACACAAAACAGTAAGGAGAATTTGGCAAAAGTTTTTTTAAACCTCAGATTTAATGAAAATAATGTCCAACATAAAGAGTAACCAAAGAAAATGTAATTAAAGACAATAAACCATAATTTCCCATCTAGAGATTTGGCAAAATAGAAAAGAACAACAATGCCCATTGTTAGCAGGAGCCAGGCCATCAGGGACTCAAATACTGGTGAAGGGAATGTTAATTTGAATGTTTCTTAGGGAGGGGAACTGGCAAAATTTAGAAGAATGACAGATGAGAATAAACAGGGAAGACTCTTCCTGGCAGAGGAAACACAAAGTACAAAGGGACAGGGTTAAGGCTGCGTCTGGAGTGTTCAAGGAGCGGTAAAGAGGCCACGGTGCTTGGAGCAGAGAGAGGTAGTGGGCAAGAAGAAGGAGATGGGGCCACATGACATAAGTGATTCCAACAGTGTTGACTTTTCCTTGTAGTCAGGTGGGAAGCTATTGGAAAATTTAGACAAGAGTAATATATGTAATTTATACTTTAAAAAGATAATACTTGGTGTTTTGTTAAGACTAAACGTGGTGGGTAGGTAAGCGTCGAAGCAGGAAGACCATTTAATTAGTGCAAGAATTAATGATACCAGTAGGGATGGTGAGAAATGTGTAGATTCTTGATATAATTTGCAAGTACGGCCAATAGGATTTGCCGATGGGTTGGATGTGTGGTGTGAAGATGACACTATGTCAGAGGGTGTTAATATCCCCTCATATCTATTCTTCCCACGTTCCTTTGTATTGGAATTTATAGCTGAGTATAAGATTGTCCAAAAGAAATACATTTCTCAGGTTCCCTTACAATTAGAGATGGCCACATGAAAAGACTGGGACAATGGGATATGAGCAAAAATAACGTAGGCAAGCTCTAGATTGTGCTCTAGAAAGTGAAGGAATGTGTTCCCCCATTTGGACACAATATGGAGCCATCTTGATCCTGCAAAGTTCAAGGCCAAACTAAAAAAGAAAGAAGCCTAGGTCCTTGGTGATTTTTCAAATTAAAATCTCTTTACCAAATCACACTTTCACATAAAATAAATAAATCTCTGTCATGCTTATGCCACTCAGTGGCACTTTAGTTCCCGAATTAGTGACTGCCCCATCATGGAGAAAACAGCATGTCCCCTGGTTGTGAATTCTGAATTGTGGCTTGGGGATTCATTCCTGAAAGTTCAATCTAAATTTCATTTCTTCAGTCCCCCCAACAATTCGGAAAACTGCTTATATGCTGTAATAAATCCCTACCTGTTAACTGCTTAGAGAGAAGTATGTTTTCTACAACTAAAACCTTACCCAAGAGACTCTAATACCCCAACAAATGAAACAATGGAGGTGCCATTAACTGAGATGGGGAGGATGCTTTTAGGAGAAAACCCAAACTTTTCTGCATATGCTAAGTTTGAAATGTCTGTTAAGCTTCCTAGTGGAAATATCAATTAGGCAGTCTGTCCCAGAAATATAAGGTCTTATATTTCTAGATACTTAAAGTTGTGAGACTGGATGAGATTAGTAAGGGAGTGAATATAAATAAACAAAGACAAGGTTCATAGGCTGAGCCTAGAGCTCTCCAAAATTTTGAGAGGACAGGCATTTGGGAATGAGGAAGAACCAGCGGAATACTAAGAAAGAATGGCCAGTGAGGTAAGGGGGAAACTAGGTGAGTGGTGTCCTAGAAGCCAAGTGAAGAGAGTATTTGGTATATGTGCTGCCGAAGCGAGCACTGAAGAGAGTATTTGGAAGAGGAGGAAGGGGTCAGCTGTGTCAAATGGACACAGGTCAAGGAGAAGAGGACTGAGACGTGGCGACTGGTTTAGCGACACAGAGGCTAAAGTTAGCTATGATCAGTATAACTCTGGTAATACGAAACCATTTCTAAATATGCCTCCTGAGTGCTTCAAGTACAAAATTTGAAAATAAGAAACAAGGTCTAGCACTGAAGTATGGAAGACACTGGAACAGAGAAGACAGGTCACACCGTTGGAATGAAAGATCAAGCACTGTAATAGGAAAAGGCAAACACTGGACCAGAGCCTGACTTCAGCAACTGCTTCCGTTGTATACGTCCCATCTCGAGAGTTATGAAAAGTAAACCTCACCTGGTTAAACACTTCTTTTTATGAAAAAGTTAAATTCCCTAATAGGACACACATAATCCAGTGTGGTCTGACTTCTATCTGGGTTTTCTGCCTCATCTCCCTGCTCCCACCCCATCATAACCAGAAGGACTGAGCTACCCAGGAGCCACTGAGGAGCTCGCCTTCACCTCTGTACCTCCCTCTTCTTCCATAATTACTTCCCTGAACAACATTTTCCCATCCTTTAGATCCTAAAGGATATTTCCCCGTCTGAGTTTCTTGTTGATTTGTACATTTCAAACCAGGACTTGGTGCTGATTCCATGAATTCTCAGATCGCCCCGGTCCTGTCTGCCACAGCACCCCTCACCCAGTATCCTAACCACGTGCCTACCTCTGTCTTCCTCACTAGGTCAGAACCTACATGAGAGCCAGGGTTTGGCTAAATTCTAGGGTCGTACTTAGAGCAGTGTCCTCATGGGACATAGCAGGTGCTCAACAGCTGGCTGTTTTTGAAAGAAGTAGCTCATAAAGACCATTTAATGGCTGCAGTCTTTTTCATAAGATTATTTTTTTAGCGATTTTTTCATTTTTCTCATTTCGATTACACTTCATGAATATCATCAATCAAATCCGGTTCTTCTTAAATCTCTCAAGAGTTATGAAACCTGAACAAAACAGACTCTGGGAATTTCCCAAACAGAAAATGTAAAACCTACTTGTTGAAGAAACAAAGGGAACGGGCCCAGTGAATTCTCTTGCATTGAGCAGGGAATAGGGGCCCATCTCCTCTTGGAACGCCTGAGAACGGCTTCTTTGGTATCTCTTTTCTTCAGTACCTGAATTTACAGAAAGGACACTAAATAAATAAAAGTATCACAGTTGACTTTGTTGCAAAGGAGCGCACAGTCCCTCAATCTCACGCCGCCCAGAAGACTGTCTCACGAGTTTCCAAGCTGAAGCTAAAGGCCAGATAATAAGGTCTTTTTGCATTAGATGGACGCATCCACAGTTTAAAGTTCTCATAAACTGAAGAATTTCATTTTGTATACCTTGCTAACACTGCCCAGACTTTCAGGTTAGGAGAATCATCACTGCGCTTAGTTTCTCTTCTTCTTTCCCACAGTGAGAAAGTGAACGTGTCCTCTTTATAACACCCTAAAGACTGCCTCTTCTTTTCTGCTAAAACCTCACACTCTCAGGAGAACCAGGGCAAGAAAAGGCACGTTCTTCTCCATCTGGTAGCTCTAACTATATGTGACTATTTAAATTTAAATTGATCGTAATTAAATAAAATACAAAATGCCATCCTTCGGTTGCCCTCGCCACGTGCCAAGTGCTCACTGAGCATTAATATATGACTGCCATATCACACCATGCAGATTATAGAACATTTCCATCATCGCAAAAAACTCCACTGGACTTTTGAGTGATTTCCATTTCATTGCATGGTGGTGCAGGAAAGCTATTTTATTTCCTGACAATGAATTAATAAATAATGTTATTGAACATGTACTGATGTCCTAAGTAGTCATTTAGATTAACTTTCTCATTAATTCACTTTACCCTGATTCATTGTAACCCAGTCTAAACCTTTAATCATTTTTGTGATGACCTTCACAATGGCACTCCTCACTATGCAGAATCTAGAACTGCAGAGGATGACAGCCAGGACAATGCCACATATCCTTTTATTCAGACTTACACACACTTCAGGATTCTCATCCTATTTTAACATCAGAATCACTGTGACACTTGAAATCAGCGTCTTACTCACAGGAAACCACTGTTCCTAACATTAATTTAACATGCACCTATTGACTATGGGTTAGGTATTACCAAGGCTATAAGCACAAAAGATATCAGTTCGTGCCCTCAAGCAACTACAGATAAATTGTTTGCACAAATAAAAAAAATTCCAAAAGCTTATAAAAGAGGGGTAACCAAACTGAGAGAGACACACACAAAAGCAAGTAGTTACACTTTAGAGGTGGAAGAAGCCTCCCAGGGGAGGTGCCATTTAGGTTTAACAAGGCAAAACCCAAAGCCAATGGTTAGCAACTGTTGAGGGCAGGGGAAGAGGAAGAGGGAGACGGAGGGAGGGAAAGCAAACTGAAGGAAAGGGAAAATAAGAGGATAAAAACCAATTTATCCTTTTGTCCTCTTTGCAATTTTTTAAATTTTTTTAAGATTTTATTTATTTGACAGAGAGAGAGAGAGAGAATGAGCGCGCACACAAGCAGGGGGAGTGGAAGAGGGAGAAGCAGGCTCCCCGCTGAGTGCAGCCGTATGAGGGTCTCCATCCCAGGACCATGGGATCATGACCTGAGCCACCGAAGGCAGACACTTAACCAACTGAGCCACCCAGGCGCTCCACTCTGCAATTTTTGATGAAAGTATTTAAGTGAAAAGAAAAGCATGCCTGAACATATCAATGTATTTGGAATACCTTCTTCTGATGTTCCAGGAGCACCTTAATCTCTTTCTGTGTCCGTGTCTTGGTGTCAGAAAGCCATATGGTGAATGATCTTTTCTCATCAGACAACACCACAGGGCTGGCTGTGTATACCGAGCCGTCATCCAGAACTCTGAAAGCAGGGTCACGGGACTGGATGACATCCGCAGACCTGAGGCACTCTTTCAGATTAACTGCCAGCAAAATTTTCCAAGTTGCAAAGTAGAAACACATGCAAAAAGAAGAGAAGTGTTAGAACAATGGATACATCTTCTTCAAAATCAACAAGGAGAATCAATTAAACCAATCACTTTGCATTTACCAAATATCTTAGATTCTTTACATGTATAAAAAATGATAACTGTCTTTCAGTTAAAAAATAATTCTTGATTGTATACATGTATTAAGTTAGGTGTTTTTAAACCTTTTTATATTTCTAAGGCTTATGAAAATGATCTTCCTATTAAGGAGGCGTGTGTGCTGCAATCATGACAAAGCTGATCTCCACGCCCCCACACACAGCTGAATAAACAAACAGGAAGGTTTTCCCCTGAACACTATAGTGTGAGTCTTTTAAGACTCAGCCAGAGGGGTGCCTGGGTGGCTCAGTGGGTTAAAGCCTCTGCCTTCTGCTCAGGTCATGATCTCAGGGTCCTGGGATCAGGCCCCTCATCGGGCTCTCTGCTCGGCAGGGAGCCTGCTTCCCCCTCTCTGTCTGCCTGCTTGTGATCTCCCCCCCGCCCCCCGTGTATGTCCAATAAATAAAATCTTTAAAAAAAAAAAAGACTCAGCCAGAAGTTAGACACAGGAGCCCAAAGAGCAACAGGGGGTATGAATTTGGCAAATAGTCAAGAAAGGAAAGTCTCTCTTTTAAATCTTCCCACGGGCACTCCTGATACCTGCCTCCCCCCAGCCGCCAGCTCCCCTTATGCCCACTTATCCCCTTATGTGTTTATTGATTATTATTTATTAATTAATTGTCTAGCTTCCTAGACTTTCTAGGGTTCCTCACTGAAAATCTGCATGTGGGGCTTCTCTCCCTGGGAGTTTTCCTCCTGGGAGTAAAAAGTAATGAAATTTAAATATCAATAGAAGTGTTTTGAAACTTCGATCAAAAGTATTGAATTCATCTCATTCTTCAACTACCCGTTTTAGCAACAACCAAACTGATATATTAATGCCCACTTAAGTAATAACCTCTCAAAGGATTAGAGTTATCCATGTAAAGTCTTGTCGCTTTAACCCAAATCCGTCACAGAGGGAAATGTTGAATTAAAAAGAAGTGAACATCTTTAGGAATGATGATGTATTTCTCTCATCTTCACATTTTTAGCATAATGATAACTTCTTGTCTATCCCCCAAAGGAACACTCGCTCTTTTACATCCTCTTTTTTCTTCCTTCCCATAGGAATTAAAGTGACATTTGTTTAATACAAATTAAATGAGGTACTTAACCAGATATGAGACACTTTGCTGAAAAAGTAAATTTGGCATGTCTGGGCCAAGTTATATCTCTTTAAACAAAACAAAACAAAACATGATGCTTTCCCCTTATACTCCCTAGACCACATGAAAAGTCCACCTGGGCAGAACTTCCCAGCTGTTGGGAAAATGTATAAAGTCCCCCAATTTCTCCACGTGAAAATGGCTGATTAAGTTCAGTTTGGATGGAATGGCTCATCTTGTGATGTTCCTCAATGAAGCTCTAGCATTGATTAAAAAAAAAAAAAAAAAACCTGCTCTGATTTTCTCAGCCACTTATCTATACTTCTCTAATGCTTAGAATACTAGGGTAATGAAAGGGTTACATTCCACATGTAACTTTTTTTTTAAGATTTTATTTATTTATTTAGAGACACAGCACTCACCGGAGAGTTAGAGGGAGGCAAAGAGGGAGAGGGAAAGAGGGAATCCCAAGCAGGCTCCACACCCAGCCCAGAGACTCATGTGGGGCTGGGTTTCAGGACCCTAAGATCATGACCTGAGCTGAAATCAAGAGTCAGACACTTAACTGACTGAGCCACCCAGGTGCCCCCTACATATAACCCTTTATGTAATCTTTATACTGTTAAAACATGAATGACTACAAAAATTGGCATTTAGAACATTTGCATGGGAATTAACCACAGAATTCAATGGAGTTACAAAGAATAGGATATATATTTAAAACTATCTTGAATTGTATCTAAGTATAAATAGATTAAGGATAATTCCATAAGGCAAAGATTGGATAATATGCTCTTTTCAGCATAAATAAACTAAATTTCTGTTTTAAAAACACTTGTTTTGAAATCTCTCACCTCTGCCCACTATTTTGTCTGCTTCTAGTTTGGAAGGTACAGTAAACGTCACCTTTTCACAGCCTTCACAAGCAAAACTGAAGACCTAGAATTAAAAATTTTTTTAAAAAGTCTTATTAATACAGTATAGAATAAAGAAAAAGTTTCAGATAAACAAGAAAAATAAATCCTAGCAATCTACTGTATAGTGACTGTAGTTAACAATACCATATTATATACTTAACATTTTTGCAAAAAACAGATCCTAAGTTCAGTACTCTTATCATAAGAAAAGAATACAAATTAAAAAAAGAGGGTGAGAGGAAACTTTTAGAGATAATGGATACATTTATGTCATAGATTGTGGTGATGATTTCATAGATATATACTTATCTCCAAACTCATCAAGTGGTATATGTTAAATATATACAGCTTTTTGTATGTCAATCTTGCCTCAATAAACTGTTTCTTTAAAAAAAAGTTTAAAAAACAAAAACCACATGATTATCTCAATAGACGCAAGCAATTGACAAAATCCAACCTCTATTTACAATTAAAAGCCCTCAATGAATTAGGAATAGAAAGGAACTTACTCACCATGATAAAGGACATCTATGAAAAGCTTACAACCAACATCATACCTAAGAAGACTGAATGCTTTTCTTTGACATCAGCAACAAGACAATGATGCCCTCTCTCACCATTTCTGTCCAACATACAGGAGCTTCTAGACAGGGCAACTGCACATGCACACACATGCACACAAACACAAACACACCCACAAATTAAAGGCCTCTAGACTGGAAAGGAAGGAGCAAAAAGTCTCTATTTGCAGATGACGTGTACATAGAAAATCCAAAGGAATCAAAAATAATAAATGAGTTCAGCAAGGTTGCAAGATACAAAATCAACATACAAAAGCCAACTGCCTTCCTATATACTAGCAATAAAAATATCTAAAAAATAAAAGTAAGCAACTACTTCCATTCACAATAGATGTCCCATCTTCATGGATCAGAAGATAAATTTCCAAAGTTCACCAGAGTCAATACAATCTCTATTAAAATTCCAAAAACTTTTTTTCAGAAACTAAAAATTAATCCTTGTAGAAATGCAAGGGACCCAAAGACCAAATAAACTTGGAAAACAACGAAGTCAGAGGACTTACATTTCCCAATATCAAAATTTACTACAAAGATACAATAATCAAGACACAGTGGTACTGGCATAAAGATAAACATAAAGACAAATGGAGCAGAACTGAACGCCTATAAATTAGCCTTTACATTTGTGGTTAGCCAATTTTGGGCAAGGGTTTCAGAAAGTTCAAGGGAAAGAAATAGTCTTTTCAATAAAGGGTACTGAGACAATAAATATCCCATTAAAAAAAAGAATTTGTACCCTTTCCTCATACCGTATATAGAATTACCTCAAAGTGGATCATAGACCTAAAGAACTACAACTATTTAGAAGAAAACAAAATAAATCTTATGATCCTGGATTGGGCAATGATGTCTTATAACACCAAAAGCACAAATGATAAAAGAAAAATTAATAGGGTTTAATCAAATTTAAAACTTTTGCTCTTTGAAAATACCACAGAAAGTGATATGATAACCTACAGAATGGGAGAAAATGTTTTCTAATCACATAACCATCATATGTTAGGACATATGAAGTCCATATGAAGGACATATCAAAAAATATTAAAAACTTTTATAACGCGATAAAAAGACAAAACAACACAAAAAAATGGGCCAAGGATTTGAATAACTGTCTGTTATCCATAGAAGATACAGAAGCAGTCAATAAGATGAAAATATGCCCAACATCATTGGGCACTACAGTCATGCAAACTGAAACCTCAATGAGACACCCACTAACGGCTAAAATAGATAAGTCAAAAATAACAAGAGCTGCCAAGGATGTAGAAAAACTAGAACCCTCATGCACTGCTGATGGAAACATAAAATGGTGCAACAAACTGGAATGCAGTTTGGCAGTTTCTTAAAAAGTTAATCATACACTTAACATTTAATCTAGCAATTTCACTCCTACCCAAAAGAAATGAAAACCTACATCCACACAGAAATCTGTACATGAATATTCACAGTAGCATTACTTACAATAACAGCAGAGCACAAACAACCTACATGGCCTTCAACTTACAAATGGATACATAAAATGTGATACATTCAAATGGAATATTATTTAGCCATAAAAAGAGATGAGGAACTGATAGAACGCTGTTACACAGATAAACCTAAAAAACATTTTCAGTGAAAGAAACGACACAAAGGAGCAAGTATTGTGTGATTTCATTTACATGAAATGTCCAAAAAGGGCAAATACATAGAAACAGACTAGAGTAGTTGTGTGGGGCTGGGGGTAGAAATGGGAAGTGACTATAAATGAGCATGAAGTCTCTTTTTAAGGTGATAGAAACAGGCTAAAATTAGATTGTGGTAACCATTATGCATTCTGTGAATCTACTAAAATTTATTAAATTGTATACAACATAAGTGAGTTCTATGGCATGTAAATCATATCTTTAAAAAAGTTTTAAAAAATGTATTACATTGTCATTGACATAAAAATCATTCTTTGCACACCTACCTTTACAAATTGGCAGTGAGAAGCTCTTCCAAATTTACAAATTCACATAAGTAATTTCAGCAAAACAAAACTGGATGATAACCACAAAATATTTCACTTCTCATACAATCAAATGTAAAACAAATTCCTTCAGAAAATTAAGACTTTAAGTCACGCTGGTAACAAACTATAAATATATATGCATATATATATGCATAATCAAATCAAAACAGTTACTGAAATATAACTGCAATGTAAGATCTATCTTATCCTTACTTGAATTAGTTAAGGAAAACACCTCAAAAATAGGGTCAACATGTAATAGTGTTGTTTAATTTAAATACAATGAGTAAAAAAAGTCATTTTCACAGACTCAATCAGATTGCTGTGACACTAAAGCAATAAGTTGTTTGCTCTTAAAAGTAATTCAGCCATATTAATTGAGTTAATTAATTAATTAATATTCAATTGAGTATTATCCCTAAGAATATAGTTGTTACCATGGGTGAAAAATGGTTTTATTTAACAATGCACCCAGTGATCCAACTATGTTTGAACTCTATAGTTAGTATTCCTGACTATCAAAAGAAAGCCACATTCAATATATTTTAATTACACTCTTTAAAAACTCTTTAAAGGGGCGCCTGGGTGGCTCAGTGGGTTAAAGCCTCTGCCTTCGGCTCAGGTCATGATCTCAGGGTCCTGGGATCGAGCCCCACATCGGGCTCTCTGTTCAGCGGGGAGCCTGCTTCCCCCTCTCTCTGCCTGATTGTGATCTCTCTCTGTCAAATAAATAAATAAAATCTTCAAAAACCTCTTTAAAAAGTATTTGAAGTTAAATATGAAATATTTAAATCAAATAGAACATACTATAATAAATGCATGTTATATCCAGATTTTTTAATTAATTTTGCAATTTTTTGCTCCTTTTTTTTAAGTTTATTTATTTATTTATTTCTGGTAACCTCCACCTCCAACATAGGGCTTGAAATCATGACCCCAAGATCAAAAGCTTCACACTCTTCCAACGGAGCCAGGCAGTTGCCCCACTGCTTCATTTTTTTAAAATTAAAATTTACACATATGGCTTTGTTCTACTCCATTTCCATTTCTCTTCTTTAAGGAAGAGTTTTTTCCTAAGTTGGCATTTAAAATTCCTCTGTAGGTTTTTGTACTTTTATTATATATGTATGCACCTATAAAATATAAACTGATACTGTGTGTAATGTCTTTATGCATCCTTTTGCAACTTGCATTTTTCACTCAATAATATATTTAAATTTTTCTATAACTACACCACAGTTTATTTTTGCTCATTCCCCTATCATAATCATTTAGTCTGCATTCTTGTTTTCCATTGTCTCTATTACAAATGACACTGCAATAAACAGCTTTTTAGGTACAGAATATTAGGACAGAAATATATTACTTCAATTCGAATAACTATTGCCGAGTTGCTGTCCAAAGTACAAAATCAATTTATATTAATGTCCCCAGAATATTAGATCCCTCTGTTTCTCATGTCCTCTACTACGATTATATTTGG
>CM053616.1:32050515-32100625 GCA_028646535.1 Procyon lotor | reverse complement strand
AGCTACAGTGACCATTATGGATTTGTTTCTAACTTTAAAGATACTGCTTTTACCACCTCACCATTCATTAAGAGTTAGTTTTTTCCCCCCTCCTTCCTTCCGTCCTTCCCTTCCTTCCTTCCCTTTCTTCTTTTCCATTCTTTCTTTCTTCCTGTCTTTTTTTACTCATTAATTTTTTGGGTATGCTTCAGTATGTTAAAAAAAAAAGTTCATTCCCTTACATTCCTAGTCTGCTAAGAATATTTTATAACAATAAATGTAATTTCCCACTTATTTTGAAACATATAGTTTTTCTCTCTGAATATGTTACTATGTTAAAATACAATAATGGTTTTCTAGGGCACCTGGTGGCTCAATCCGTTAAGTGACCAACTCTTGATTTCTGCTCTGACATGATGTCAGGGTCATGAGATCAAGCTGCATCGGACTCTGTGTGGAGCCGTGAAGCTTATTTAGGATTCTCTCTGTCCCCCTCTGCCCTCCCTCCGCTCATGAATGCACATGTACTCACGCTCATGTTCGCTCTCTCTCTCTCTAAAACAAAAACAAAAACAAAAAACCAGTAATAGATTTGGTAATAGAAAATCTTTATTCCTGAGATAAATCTTACATGGACATGGTAACTTTTAAATACATTATTGGTTTGGTTTGCTGCTATTTATTTTAGTACTTCAAATATATGTCCAAAAGTGAAATCAGGCTACTGTAACTCTTCAATATCATACAATCCTTATAAAATGAGTTAAAGACTATTCCACTTTTTTTGGTCCTTTGAAACAATTTATATATGGGAGAGATTATATGTTCCATAAAATCATGGAAGTATTTGCCTATCACCGTCCTGGGCTTGATGGATCTGAAGGTGTCTGTGAGTCAAGACATTTAACTTTTAACTCAATATTTTAATGGTTTTAAGTCTATTTAGGTTTTGTATACCTCCTTAAGCCAGCTGGTAATTTATATTTTGTAGGGAATTGCTCATTCTGTTTTTAAATTAATTGAAGTAATACATTAATATTATTATTTATTTATCTAAAACATCTGTCTTCTCTATAACTATGTCTCCTTTTAGTCCTAATACTGCTTTATCTGTGGCTTCTCTATTTCTTACTTGCTCAACCATAGCAGGGTTTATATATACTTTCAAAGAATAGCTTTGGTTTTGCTGATCGTCCTCTATTGCTTGTTTCTTTTAACATCCTTTGTAAAATATAAATACAAAAGGTCATACACACACACACACACACGTGTGTGTGTATATATATATATATATATATATAGCATATATGTTTTAAAAAATAATAAAATGAGCAATAAGGGTGTCACCTTCAAAGGTAAGAAATAAAATGTTACTACTATTTTCAAAGTTTTTATATACCTCTCCTCAGGTGTATTTTCGTTCCCACAACCCTTAAAACTAATGGATAATTTTTGTGTTAATCATTTACTCCCCTGCCTCCGCTTAATTTTATCTCATGCATATATGTCCTCAAAGAAGATACAAGTTTATTTTGTCAGTTTTTGGCTTCTACATATATGCTGTCATATGCTGATTGTATGCTACTTAATTTCTTCACTCAAATGGTGTTTGTGAAATTTACCCATGCTGATCATACTGCAGTAATTCATTCACATTCTATGCTATATATATAGTACATCATTAGAAAGAATGTACAATTCATTCATTAATGTAATTTTTGAAAAGGATCATATTCATGTACAGAATTCAGTTATGTCATGCTTCTTGAAACTATAATTTGATATTCTACTTGTGGAGATTGGCTATATTATTGAAAATAAAAATATAAAGCCACCATTTGATAAGCAATGGTGAATTAATGACCTTCAAAGGTATTTTAAAAATAACTTTTGTATAGAAGAATGTCCAATAAAAAAAGCAACATCCAAAAATAATTTTAAGAATAATGAATTATGGATTGACTATTTGAGTTATAAAAGATTGTCTTTTAGTGGAAAATACTCCAGGTCAACTTTAAATATCTGATTTATAAAGCCTAGAGCTACAGAACTTTAAATTAAAATGTAGGAAATTCTGGGGCGCCTGGGTGGCTCAGTCTGTTAAGTGTCTGCTTTCAGCCCAGGTCATGGTCCTGGGACCGAGCCCCACATCGGGCTCTCTGCTCCGCAGAGAGCCTGCTTCTCCTGATACCATTCCCTCTGCTTGTGTTCCCTCTCTTGCTGTGTTTCTCTCTGTCAAATAAATAAAATCTTTAAAAAAAAAATGTAGCAAATTCAGTTGTAAAAAATAATAACATAAAGTATTGTCCATGTGGCCTGAGAAAAATTACTTTGTTTCATTTTACAGTATTATTCAAATTTTATTGTGTAATAGAAAGCTTATCATACAAATAATTAAATTGTGATAAGAAAATCCAATGCCAAAAGGAGAGTGAAAATGAGAGGGGTTATCTGAAATTGTTTTACTTTTCTCCTTTGTACAGTTTTACTGTGGATACATCAGTAAGCTTTCTAAAATGACACCCTTTTTCAACAGAGGAAAAAGAAGCTAAACAATGAAAATTCATGCAAAGTCTGAAAAATAAACAGGATCTTCTTAACTGAGCATAAGTTTTGAAATTTTAAAATTATCATTTTTCATACAGACACTTGCCTCTGCAAAATGGAAATATTACCTTTCAGATTCTTACCTGCTCAAAGGTAAATCAAAATATTGACTTCTCTGTAGTTTCAGTCCTTAGATTACACTAATAAATTTCTTTCTAACCAAACTCTTTGTAAGACAGGAATTCTAGTTAAATGGAAAGCATGATTAACCGCCGTTGCCCACAGATTCCATATATGGAATGCTAACTGCCAAAGGGATTACAACAGGACAAAAAAATGTGCATAGGTTTACATATATTTAGTGATTCAGAAGGTGTTTCAGGATCTAACTGTATCTCCATATGAACATCAACAATCTCCTTTTAAAAAGCTAGCTGATAATGCATCCATCAAATATATAACAAAACTTTGACTTTCTTAAGATCGTGGTTTTAAAATAGTTACTTCGTTTGCCTTAGTCTTTTTGTCACTAATGCAAATATTAATAGAAATTACTGTACTTTTATTTTTAAAAGATCCGTATGTCAGATATTATCAAGAACAACAACAAAAAGAGTCTTCCAAAAGAGTCACATTATTCTTGTTAATTAATGCTATCGTCCATTCGTCAGCATAGGTGGCAGGTAGGATTCTGATACTCCAAAGGAAAACAGTATGTTATAATAGAAAGAAAGGAAAACACTATTTGAATTCCTTTTGAAGAGTCCTTTTAGCAAAATCAAAGATTCACTGTACCCAAGAACATACTATTTAAAATATATACTGGATGTCAATTCCCAAAGTGGATTTTGGTATGGTGAACAATATTAAACACATCTTTGAAGGATACTGTTCTTTGTAATGCTGTCGGGACAGCTCAGCAACTGAGCTAATGCAAATTCGTTCTCAACTTTGTTACATTCAGACGAGAAACGTTTTAAGAGACATTCAGTACTTTCAAGAGCGGTATGTTTACTGGTCAGGTATGTTTACTTTCTAGTCTCTGCCCCACTCCTCTGCTCTTTTCTTCTTGTGTGTGTGGAGGGGGAGGGGACGGGGTGGTCATTGAGAATTTATTTTGTGGCAGTAGTTTAGAGTGTACTGAGGGTAGAGAGCTCTGAAAGGTATGCAGATGCAGGAGAAGATGCCTCCGCTTATGGGACAGCTGAGTGGGAAGGCTAACCTGTTAAAAGTCTCAGTTTTGTGTTAAAGACTTGCTTTGAAGTGCTCTCACTTCAAACAAGGAATTGTTTTTGAGAGATCCATTAAAGTATCTATAAAATGAAAACTGTCTCTAAAGTGTTATGCCCTTAATACTATACTGAGTCCTGTGAGTCAAAGGGAAGTACAAACAGTGGATGGTCAACAGAGGTCTTACCCCTCAGGGCAGAAACTGAAGGTACTTGGGCACTGGGGGTTTTGGATTAAAGAAATTACACTACACTCTCCAGTATTCAAGTCCCCAGATAATCCCATTCAGTCTAAACTTTAGGAAGTTCTTTTTTAAAATAATCCTAAACGAGTATGTCTAATACCAGGGCTGACACGATCTCCTTTTGGACGGACTCGCACTTTCTTGCCTTGCCACACCCCAACACCTGCACCTCCATTCTTGTCACCGTGACAGTTGCTTGAATTCCACACCCTCCACTCCAGAGAATACATGAGAGATCTTGCGAGCACGGTACCTCTGCAGTTTCTTCTCCCCATTCTCCAATCCCTTATCGCAGAGAAAACACAAAACACTAACTAAATTCACGCTTTTAAAGATAAAAACTGGAAATTCTTCCAAATTTATCACAAAAGAGCTTACTTTAAAGCCAGTTCCCATTTGTAAAGTCATTTCATCAGCTCCTTTTGTTGGAACAGCTGCCTTGCAGATCAACGCCCTCATTTGTACAAGTCATTGTCCATTAACATATCTTAGATCATAAATACTAACCCAATATTTATAACTCGCTGATTTAAAGAGAAGATAAGGCTTTGATCCATCCACTCGCCCTGCTTGGGGGCAGAGGAATCCCTGTAGCCAGAGCCGACTTATTCCTGAGTTAGGTAGGTCCTCCCCATACCGGACCCCATGCCCATCCCTGGATGCCAGGATGCGGGTCTGCGGCTCCTCTCCACAGAACTTCCGGAGGGCAACCCGGGTCTAGTCTGAAGCGTAATCGCGCCTTCAGAGTTCCGGATTTTTCGCTATTTGTCTCCCAAATTCTCGGAGAATTGTCCCTCATTTCCTTTCCAGGTGAATCTCGTCCTCAGTTGGCGGGTTTCCAGGGCACAGAAGACCCGAAGCTGGGCTCCGGGCTTGCGCAGCCCAGACAAAGTACCACTCAAACCCACGCCCATCCCACCCCTCCACCCACCCCGACTCTATCCTCTCCGGCCCCTCCCCCCGCATCACACCACTGACCCTAACCCCAGTCGGGATCCAGCCTTTCCGCGCCCTCGTGCCTCAAGCACACTTCGCCCCGGGCCAGGAGACTCTTGGGTGCGCTGTGAATAATCTTTAGCAGATTATTATTATTATTATAAGCAACAATCTGGAAGCCGATGTTCAGAGTTAATTTCACGCGGGGACCAAGGGGCACCACTCCAGCCCCTCCATTCACTAACGTTCCCATCCCAGGCGACTCTGGGGTGCCGCAGCCTCTTGAACCTCCTCTCACGTCTGTTTTACTAACTGAGGAATCCTGAAATACCTGACCCAGTACTGTTCATCCCTCTCCACCCAGACGTGGCCCGATCGTCATCGCTAGCCCGGGGAGCCAGGAGAAGAGGGCGAGCCCTAGGCGCCCGCAAAGGACCCGGAGAGCGCAGCCCCGCCGGGGCGCCACTCCTAATTCAAACCGTCGGACGTGAAGTCGCAAACACAAAACTCAGCCCCGAGTCGTCTCTCCAGGGCTGGTTTTCTGCTCTCACCCGCCCGGGCCCAAATTTGGCTCGTCCTGCCAGGCCAGGACTGAACGGAGCCGCGCCGTCAGCTCTCCGTCCGCTTCGCCCCGGTTCCGCTTTGCCCGCGGGACCAGGGCGGGTCCAGCCCTTTCGCAGCCCGGCTCCCGCCCGGGCTCCCACTCACCACGAGAGTCAGCAGCAGCCTGCAGAGGGCTCCGCGGAGGGGGTTCCGAGGCTCGGCGGTGGCCATCGGGGCGCAGGGCGGGAAGCGGGAACGCGGGCGCAGAGCGGGATGCGCGAGGCGAGAGCCCACGGAGACGCGGCGGCGGCGCGCGGAGCGGGCGTGCCTCGCCGCCACTCCTCTTTAAGTCTCCTAAGCCTCCGTCAGGCTCGCCTGCCCGGGAGCGTCTTCGCTCCTGAGACGGGATTGGACCCAGGAGACGCCGAGCCGCCCCTCCTGGTTATTTCTCAAGTTTTATCACGCAGGGAGCTGGGGAGCTGCCCCGGCCTGCCCCTCCGCTCCCCGGGGCCGCGCCGAGTGCCGGCTGGCGAGAAAGCGGTCCCAGCCCCACCCTCTGCGCGCTTTCTCACGCCCCTCGTCTGCCCCGCGGCGCTCCCGCCCCGCCCTCCGTCCGCGGGGCCCTGGCCTCCCACATTGTCCCGGGGCGGACCCCTTACCCGCGCCGCTGGTGCGTTCCCGCTGCAGGACCCAAGTCCGCCTGCAGGGATCCCTGTCCCAACAGGGCGCTCGGGGGTGCCAGGAACACCTTTGCGATTGGATCAAGGGATCCTCCCTTCAGCTCCTGATCAAATGCTGGGCCGCGCGTCTCTTGGTTAATACAACATTTATTTATTCTTTCCAAATTTCACTAACATGGTAAGAGAAAGGACGGAGGGAGAATTATCCCAAGTGGCATGAATAAGCTGGGCATATGGTATACCAGAAATTAAAACCAAGTAGAAGAAATTCTGATATCCGGCCATTTTAAGTACCTAAAATATGGGTGGTTACATTCAGAGCTTTCTCTACTGTCACTTTGGTGACCTTATATGAAGCTTCTAAAAATTTCTTCTTATATGTGAATTGTTGGTTTCGTAATTACATGGTAATTGTACTAAGGTGCCATTTTTCAGTTTGCCCTAGAAGGAAAATCTATCACACAAAACCCTCTACTCTAAAATGAGGTTTGCAATTCAATATGACTCAACATGCGTATATCAAGGCTCAGTTCCCCAGAGCACTGGGGGGGGGGGGGGGGTTGAGGAAAGAGAATGTACAAAACCCAGTTCCTGCCCCAAGTAACCCAAAGTCTAGAGGGAATAAAGGTAAGCATTATAGCCCAACATGGTAAATGTTTTAATAGAGTGGTAACTTACAACAACACCTAGGCACATTCTTCTATTTCTCTTTAGATGAAATTTTGTGTCCTCAAAACCCCCACTTGGCAGATTCAGAAGGAACTCCTTCTTAGATGTGTTGCTGCTCCTCAAAGTCCGTGTACAAGTTCCAACATCAAAATCCTCAGTCCAGATTAATCAGGGAACGTGCCATGGCCTTCATTTATCCTGCCCTGGTCATCCCAGTAGGCTGGTCTGGGACTACTGGTCTTGACTGAAGTCTGGGACTTCCCTGAGACTCACAGGTTCTTGGGATTTGGACAGTAAGCTCAGCATCCAGTCCCATCTCTGAGGCGTTCAAGGCACCCATCAGAAATCCTGTCTTACCTCTGGAGGCCTATGTATGATAGTTTTCCCCGTCTCAAAGAAAGGGCTTCAAACTTCTCTCCACTCCAATCATTTTCACCCCACCCAAGACCTCAGGGAAAGTCTCTCAGAGATACACCTCTGGCCCCAGCCAGCCTTTAGAAACACAAATGAATCATGGCTTTCCTGTAACATAGATGATGCTGTGGATTGAACCGTGTTCTTTCAAAATTCGTATGTTGAAGCCTGACCTCCATATGGCTGTATTTGAAGATAGGGCCTATAAGGAAGTACTTAGCATTAACAAGGTTATGATGGTAGGCCCCTGATTTGATGGAATTAGTGCCCTTAATGAGAAGAGCGCCCCTCTTCTCGCTGTCTCTGTCTCTCTCTATCGCGTGCTCTCTCTCTCTCTCTTTCTGTTCCATGTGTGGACACAGTAAGAAGGTGGCTGTCTACAAACCAGAAAGAGAGTTCTCACCAGAAATCAAATAGACCAACACCTTACTTTTGGACCCTGAGCCTCCAGAGCTAAGAACTAATGCTTGAGAAAAGAACCAACAGAGAAAAGGAGAGGGCAGGAGCCTGTTCCAGACAAAGGCAGGTGCACTGCTGAAGCTTTAGAGAGCCTGGTAACTTTCCTCCGTCCTCCATCTGGGAAACAAAAAGGGAGTTTTTCAGAACCCCTGGCGTTCAGAAGTCCTATGCCTGGGAATTAAGTTAGAAAGGTAGGCTTATAACAAACTACACTGAGGAGTTGAATTTCATCCCGGAACAAATGAAGAACCTTCTACTCAATCAGTAAAAATGGTTACTAACTACAGTTACGCAATCATCACTTTTGGTGAGTTAATGAACTCATTAACTTCATTCGTAACCTGTTTATGTCTTCATACAGCTTTCCCTTAATACTTAGGGAATAAAAGTCTTTGAAAAGTTTTTCTTTATTCAAAGTGGACCTACTTTTCAATGATTTCAATTTTATCTACTAGCATGAGTCCGACCTGCTCATTACTGTCATCCAAATGCCTAAAACTATGAGATAGTTCAGCTGTGCTGTGTGACTGAGGAGATTGCTAAGCCTACTGATTCTGGAACAGTTACTCTGAGCTTCCATTTTTAGCTTCTACAAAATAAAAGATATAGGAGCCTATTCCAGAAATCCTGTAAGAAACATATTAGGGATATTTTCCATTTATATTGCAAATTTTCAGTGCAATAAGAATACTGAATAACTGGGTGTAGTTTTAGTTGCTGAGTTGGCATGTCCTCTTTTGCTATGGTTTGTGCTTGTCCATCATGGAGACTAAGTTCTAATGAAAAATGCATTTTTATAGTTTAGAAGAATCATCATAGGCAGTTAAAATTATAAATGTGACTTGAGGATAAATTAAAATTGCTTTTATTTTTCCTATGTAAATTATAATATGAAATGAGTTCGTTGAAAATCTATTTAAAATATGAGCCTTGGTTTGAGTATAGTGAGAATTGAATCCTTCTATAAAGATAACTTTAAATCATCATGAGACATCATAAAGCATAAAGAGTTATTCTGAAATGTCTTCATTTTAATACCCCATTTCTCAAACCACCAAAGCAGTTGGAAGTCACTCCTAAAAGGATAATGTACAAAAATGGGAAAGAAGTGTATTATTTTCCCTTGTTACTTTCTTAGTTTGAAGGGTAAGAGCAGCAATAATAACGAATCAAAATGGGAAGTGCTTTTAGGCTGAAGTACAAAACTTCAGCAATCCTAGTAAGTTCTAAAATTTTCAGTAGAAAGCAACCTTAAGATTACTAAGAAGAGTTGTCTGTACTTAGGTGGAACCTCTGGCCACAGAAATGGTAATGACCTTAAGAGGCGGGAGCTACCTCAGGCCCAGTGAGAAACCTGCTTTGCACAACTCAGTGTCAACAGGTGCTGGTCTCACACACTTACTCGCCTCTGTGGCTTATGTGGGCGGTGATGTGGCAAGTGTGGGTCTCCCCAAACACGCCTATAAAATACAACCAGGGCGACTGTATGAGGTTTGGAGTGAACCTGCTAATAAGGAAGAAAGAAATTTGTGAAAAGAAACTTAAACTAAAACCAAGTAAAAGATTGGTCTTGAATCATCCTTCTTGAGACATGCCATCATTTCTGCCTGATGTAGAAGCTCAGAAGCACTTCGAAGCTACTGCTTAGAATAAATGGTCATGGTAATAAGCAGTAATCAGGCAAATTATTTGTTTGATCAGCAGTGAGGAATACTGTACATATGTGTACTCAAATGCCAGGAGTCCTGGCAGACTTTATTTTTGGAAATTAGCTCTCCTTAATCTACCCACTTGCTCTTTCAGAGAGACTCCTCATATTTGGGAACCAAGGGGTCATTTTCCTCTAGAAGTAACCACCTCTGTTCCTGCCACTCAGGTTCCAGGAGAAGACACTGCTTTCCCTGTATCACCTTTCTAAAGTATGACCAGAAGCCCTCAGCTAATTTCCCAGAACACCATTGAGAACAGCCTTGACTTTTTGGTCCTTTAAAAAGACTGGGGTTAAATAGACAACTCAAGTAAAGAAAAGCCTATAATACTTTAGAACAGGAAGAGAAAGAGGAAGAAGGAGGAGAAGCAGGAGGAGGAGGAAGAAGAAGAGAAAGAGAAGGAGGAGAAGAGAAGGAGGAGGAGGAAGAGAAGATGAAAAAGAAGAAGAAGGAAGAAGAGGGGGTAGTGGGAGCAGAGAGGAAAAGAAGGAGGAGGAGGAGGAGAAGCTGTAATACTGCATTGCTGGGGCGCCTGGGTGGCTCAGTGGGTTAAAGCCTCTGCCTTCAGCTCAGGTCATGATCTCAGGGTCCTGGGATCCAGCCCCATGTCCAGCTCTCTACTCAGCAGAGAGCCTGCTTCCCCCTCTCTCTCTGCCTGCCTCTCTGCCTACTTGTGATCTCTTTCTGTCAAATAAATAAATAAAATCTTTAAAAAATAATAATAATACTGCATTGCTGCCCAGGACAAGAGCCATCTGAGAACCCCTGTCTGCCTCCCTCCTCTCCCGTTTTCCCGGGGCAGGTATACCTCCCAGCTCTATATTCACCCCATGGAAATGCCCCAGGAAGCTAAGAGGACCTCATGTCTAGACCAAAATGACTCTAGCCTCCCAAGGCAGAGAAGTGTCTCCTTCCCTTTTTCTTTGCTGGGTCTATAAGGTCCTCAGTTGACACTCAAGGATTAATTTCTACCCAGAGTAATTGAAAGAAGGACTACACATTCCCTTCAGGAGAAAACTCACTCCCATCCCCAGAGGTGTGGCTTTTTACTCTAACCTTGGCAACAACCATACAAAATTCAGACTTGTACATTTCTCAAATTCATAATTATCCAATATAAATAACACCATGACAATCGTCCAATCCAGTTAGAATGTGCCAGGCTCAGAAAGGCTCCTTTTACTCTGTCTTTATTAATTAATGAATCAAGAACTATGATAATGGTTTTACACTTCTTCCACTGAAATCTTCAGATACCCTTACAAATATCTTCCAGAAACAGGCCTTTTTAAGGCGGGAAGTAGTCTTCTAGTGACTTTTACTGTACTGGAAGGAACGGCGATTTCCACACAAAAAACAAAACCCCATTGTATGGGTGATAACTTCCTCCAGGAACTGGCCAAAAGCAGTATAACAAAGGCCTGACTCAGGGTCAAATTTTAGTCCCTCTCATCGTGGAATTACCCCATAATTCTTCACTTCAGTCTCCTTCAGAGTGGAAATCTCCACCCAGTGGGTGAGGCTGTAGTTTCTCCTGGACATTCTCATGTCCCCAGGAGCTCATAGTGCACATCTCTCTGTTCAAAGGGCATTGCTCAAGCAGGAAGGTTTACAGGTGTGAGTGGGCTGACTTCCAGATCCCGTGTGTCATTTATCTCCACATCATCCTATGATTCACTGCCCCATCAGCCTTCTTTTCTCCCACACGTTTAGGAGGACCGTCCCTCAACACCAGCTTGGGGAAGCAGTGTATCCCCCAGCTCAAATGCTTACCAGCTAGCTCAGAGCTAGAAAAGCAGCCTTTCCCATCAGTTTCCTATGGGCAGTAACTTATTTAATTCAACTATTATTCATTTATTGTTATTAATTCATAGTACTGATTGTCAATTATCTAGTCATTGTTTTTACTTAAGATTTATTATTCTTGATTTGTCTTTCTTTCCAGCCTGCCAAGTTTCCCAAGCCCTTCTGTCACTAGATGAGGTTTTCCACTAATGAGCTATTTAGTGTTTACTAAATTGTTTAGCTGATGCCACCACAATGATTAGTTCTTTTCTTGCACTGTTTTCAAGCGTCATATTTGTGTTTGCCTTCAATGTTATAAGCTACTCACAGTCTGAACTGGTAAGCTGTAGTCTTAACTTGCACATACTTATGTAAGTTTATGCCAGATTCTTACTCCCCTAAAGAACCCTAATGCAAAGGTCCTACCCAAACCTTTACAAAACAAAAACACAAAAACTCAAGGGCTAGTAATATTCCTAGTAGGCATATGAGCATGTACCAGGAAAGCTATTTTGTCATCATCTTCTACTAACTTTCTTTTTTAGATTGATTGATTGATTGATTTAAGTAAGCTTGACATTGGGCCTCAAACTCACAACTCTGAGATCAAGAGTAAAATAATCCGGCTAAGCCAGCTAGGCCCCCCTTCTCCATTTTTTACTAACTTTGCAGAGTTCTCAACATGTTCAATAAAATTGGCTGTTTTTCCCAGATTCCAAGTTCTGTTCAGATAGTGGTCAGAGGAAGGTCTAATCTTAACTATAATACTTCACTTTTAAAATGAGAATCTTGGACCAAAATCTCCTTGCTAGGCCCCTAAAGTAATAAATATTTTTTTATAAATGTCAAAATAAATGATTCTAAACTCAGAGGCATCCATAAGGACTTCTTTATTTCCTCTTCAAGAGAACAGTAAGTAGCAATCAGATATTATCTGGAACAGCTTCTCAACCGTCTAATGATGCATTATCTGATCTCAGCTGTATTGTTCCACAGGTCTAGGCAGACAGGATACCGCTGTCTGCCACACTCCTCTCATCTGGGATGGGTGGACAAGAAGAAGTTGGGAAGGGACAAGCCCTATGAATGTGGCCTTGACATCTTTTCTCTTTTATGGTGACCTGCCTTTCTGTAATATTTCCAAAATAGTTGACGACAGTGTTGCCCAATCTCAACTTTTCCTTTCTCACTTGGTACCTTGATAGTCATGTTTTCTCTCACTGGAGATACTGGAAAGTGATAAGCACACATGAGTTTTTATGACATAATGGAAGACAAAGGACATCTTATTTTCTCTCATGTTCCCTTGTTATAACATATAAATAGTTCCCTGAGAATAAGGTGGTCTGAGCTTTGCTCTACCAGGCTTTCCCATGACAATTTTCCAAATTCATCTATTCACGGAAGGACGTACTGTGTTATGACAATTGGCCAGGAGTATGCTAGGTCTTTTTTCCCCAAGTTCGTCCAAAGGCCTCTAGTTCATTTCTCCCTTTAATTCCCTCTTTTAATTTTAAACAAATGGGGGCAATGTTCTTTAGTTCACAAAAATCTTTGTACTTTGCCACTGTTGAGGCAAAACAAAAGAGACTGTTTTGGCAACAACATAATATTAGTAAAATGAAGAAAACCACTTCAACAACAGCAAGAATTCAAGGGGTGCCTGGCTGGCTCAGTCAGAAGAGCAAATAACTCTAGATCTCAAGGTCATGAGGTCAAACCCCATGTTGGGCATAAAGATTATTTAAACAATGAAAAAAAAAAAGTAAGTAAAACAGAAATACAAATCAGCCTGACCTGGGTACTCTAACCCCTTTTGTTTAGAGATTCTAAGCAAAGTTTTAAATTGTTTGTTAATGTATTTGACACTGTTGTTCTATGTCTTTTTGAATCCCTGGCCTCTCCATCTGGTAAAAATATAAAAATTTTTAAAAGATTTTTTGTTATAAAAAAAAAGATTTTTTGTTATCGATTTGCTCCAACTATGATTGATCTATACCACTTGAGCAGGTCCTAATTTACCTCCCCCGGATGGTCAGACAATGATGCTCCTGGACCCTTTTATTTTTCTCTATTGAGGTATAATTTGCATAGAATAAAATTCATAGACCTCAAATGGACATTTCAGTAAGTTTTGACAAATATATATGTGTATATACTGGTGTTAACCATCATTCAAATCAAGATATAGAACATTTCTTTCACCCGAGTCAATACCCATTCCCACGCAGAAGCAACCACTCTTCTGCTTTCAATCACAGGGTAATTTTGACTCCCTTGCAATTGCACACAAATGGGATCACACACTGCATTGCCATCACACATTGTTATCTTTCACTGCACCGCTTTTTATCTGTTGCTCGTCACTTTTGCATTATTCCACAATTTAGTGGTTTAAAACAAGAACTTGTCATCTCACAGTTTCTGTAGAACATAGGCATGGCTTAGCTGACTGTTTCTAGCTCAGGGGCTCTTATAAAGCCCATAGTATGGTGTTTAGCTGAGGCTGCATCCACCTCAAGGTTCCACGGGATCTGTGTCTTAGTTCACTTTTGTGACTTTTGACGGGCCTTCCTTGATGACTGTTAGCCAGAGACATCAGTTCCTTGCCATGTGGTCTTCTCTAGGGCAGCCCACAACATGGCTACCTGACTTCCCTCAAAACAAGCAAGAAGGATAAGGTGACTAAAGTGGACGCCACAACGTCGTTTTGTAATCCAGTATCAGAAGTGACATCTTGCACTTCTGCCTAATTTTGTTGGCTAGAAGTCACCAGGGTTACTCTTAAGTCCACTGAAGGTGATTACCTTCATGAAGGCATGAATACTGGGAGGCAGAGATCTTTGCTTTTGTGTCTGGTGTCTTTCATTTATCCTACTAGTAATTACAATAATGACTTGTTAAAAAAAAAGAATAATGACTTGTTTTACTTAAAATAGAAAAACTTTCACAGACAGGTGATAGAATTTTAGTGTTTTCTTCTCTCTTTGTTGGTTTATATTATCAGAATAAGAGTTGATAAGCATTTTGTTGATTTAATTCAAGTTTATATCCTACCCACTTTTGAAAAAGAAGGTTTATCAAATTATATAAAGTAGGTTTAAAAAAATCAGATATCAGTAAAACAACTGAAGTGGGTCAATAACTACCATTGATCTTGAATTTTGCTTTAAACTTTCTGGATACTTAGGCAAGGTATCATACTTTTAGTTTTGGAGTTACATAGCTCTCATTGTGCAATAAATGAAAATATGAAAGTTCACCTATAGTGTTAAACATCATCTTAGCATTGTACTAGCATGCTAAGAGAACCATTAGGTGAACAAAATGAATCTCATTTTCAAATATGCTTTTTCAAAAACTTGAGAGCCTTATTTAATGTGTTATTCCAATATTGAATATCCTCGAATACAAATGGCATTTATATGTAACTTCTATCCTATCGCAAATAAGATGACTTTGAATGTGGAGCCATCCTACTCTACTATCATCCACCAGCACAGGGAACCCTGGATTACATTAGGAGATCTGCTGGGAGGCCATTCAGTTCCTTCTTTCTGAGCAGTCAACTTTACAAGTCTTAGACTTCCTTTAAAGGAAACATGGTAAAATGACTAAATAACAAATGATAGGATTTTGTCATTTTAAATTTCCTAAGCAAATGCTAAGATTCAAGAGAAGAACTTTGTCTACATAACAAGAGACTATAAATTGCCAAAAATATTATTGGCAAATTTATTAAAGATGCCCAGGCTAAAAAAGCAGAAGGGAGCTTCTTGAGGAATTCAGTTTCAGGTGAAGATAAATGATACAAATAAAAGCATTAGAAGTCTCAGATTTAAGACAGAAATCTGTGCATTTGCCCACCAGAGACATGTTCTCAGGGCCACTCACCAGATTCACGTAGGTATGAAGCTAAAACCAAACTAATCCAAGCCCCCCTTGTCCTGCCCCTGGCGTATAACCACACATACCACAGACATTCTAAATACAATCTGTTTAACTTGGAAAAAGTTTGACAAGCAAAGTTTTACTGATGCTGGATTACCATTTCACTCATATTTAATCAAAATAGAATCAATAGAAAATCATAACTGGACGTGACTCTATGTTGAATGTAGTACAATTCCTTATTTTATTGAAGAAAGATATATACCCAAAGAAGGAGTTATGTGACTTACCTGAAAATAGGAAGGTTGAGATAAAACCCCAGAATTTTAGGGTGCCTGGGTGGCTCAGTGGGTTAAAGCTTCTGCCTTCAGCTCAGGTCATGATCTCAGGGTCCTGGGATCAAGCCCCACATCTGGCTCTCTGCTCGGCAGGGAGCCTGCTTCCCCCTTCTCTCTCTGCCTGCCTCTCTGCCTACTTGTGATCTCTCTCCTCTCTGTCAAATAAATAAATAAAATTAAAAAAAAAAAAAAAACAACAGAATTTTAGACTTCTATTTCTTTAGACTTCCTAAAGACTTAGACTTAGACTTCCTTTCTCTAAGATAAATTTATAGAGATAAATGAAAGAGCTAATCAAAACCAAAAAGGTTGAAAGCAATAGTGCTGTTTTGTTTTGTTTTTTTCTAATTAAACTTAAAATGTTTTGGCAGGGTTTAAATTACTATTATTCTTGGAAGAAGTGGTATGTTCAACTATAATTGTCAAAAACAAAACTGTATTTGCAAGTTAAAGCTTGTTCTGATTTCTAGGAAACTATCCAAATTCTTTTGTTGTCCTATAGCTTATTTTCTGAAGCCTTATGTGCAATGAAGCATATAGCGCTTTAGAAATATTTTATTATGTAGGTTTTAAAAAATGATCTTTATGTGATTTCTATGTGTTGTGCAAAAAAAGGAATTTAACTGATGTTTATTCAAAAATTTTTGTAAAAAGAAAACATTAAAGTATAATTATAATAATATAAGATGATGAATTTTTTTTGCTTCGATTCAGTCATTTGCTATGAATATAAGACGTTCATTGTAAGCTTGACACACTAAGGCTTAGATGTATGGTTTTTCTTCACAGGCCAGCAAATCTTCAAGAATCCTGAAGCTTATGAGCTTTTTTGTATTTTTTGCTCTAAATTTCCTTCTATTAATTTCCCCTGATTTTATAAATAATAATCATTGTAAAATGGAAACACGGAAACATATAATGAAGAAATATTCCCATCACCCAGGGATTACTGTTCAATATTTTAGTATATTACATACATTCTGATATTTAAATGAATTTGGAATTATACTGATCTGGAGAATTATTCTATTTTTTCGTTAACACTATATTTTATGTCCTTATTTAATTAATCTTCAAAATAAAATGATTGCATGACATTCCCTTATCATCATTAGCATAAAAATAGCAGTAGCTGCCATTTATTAATATAATTAGGAGTGAAGCACAAAGGAGTGAAGCACCTTGTATTGATTTCCTCATTTATTCCTATTTTTCCTCCATTTAGTATGTAGGGACTCTGAGGCTTCAGTGACTTTCCAAGTTTACCTAGTGAGAACAAAGCTACAACTTGAATTCATGTCTTCCTGACTACAAGACAGTGTCTATGATCATTATATACGTTATCCTCAATTGTTGTACGCTGTATCACAATAAGATATTATGAATCATTTACTTTCCTGTCATGGAACATGGGGTTTAGTTCCAATTATCCACATATTTAATGCCACTGAGACAAATATCCTTGCATGTATATGGGATCTTTGTGCCATTATCTTACTTCTTTAGGGTAAATTGCTTTTATCGGATTTGACTGGTGATTTTGCACTGAGGCTAGTATGTTGACACACACCCCCTGCCCTCCACCTCTGGCTTTCTGAACATCTCATTCCCTATGAGTTCCCTCATGTTTTTGGTTCCTAGAGGTTCTCCAATCGGCCCTCTTCCCATGGAAACACTCTTTGAATTAAAAAATCTTGACACTTCTCACGTGCCCCTTTCCCGTTTCATAGGCCCCTCTGAAGTCCTGGCCAGGATGGTCACCCTATGAACATTACTTGTCACCCTACCTGACACGACTTCCATACAACAGCACCATGCAGCCAAATACCGGGCACCCCATGGACAGTCACCAGATGCTAGTGCTCTTGGCCTCTCTGGTCCTATTTATCTCTGGAGATTCGACAACCCCGATTTATTTTTGGAATATACACAATATGATTTGGATGCATCTTATTGGCTAGTCACATTTATGTAGCAAAATCAGTTAATTTTTATTGACTGTTTACTCACTGTCCTGGTCCCACAATCCTATTTTAAGATTATGCCTCTGGTTCACCTCCATGTGGTGAGTAGGAACCGTGGAGTAGAGAGTACATTCTGAAATGGTTCATTTACTAGAAGTGTAGAACTTTACTAATCAGAGTGTTTCAACTTTTTGGTACAATTCTAGCATTTAATGCATCTTATATGAAGAAGGAAGCTGAAAATATGTAAGTGTCATAAACCTCCCAACCATCACGTAGACCCAGTTAGTAAGTCCCTGTCAATGGTTCTCAACCTCTGAAGGATGTACGAGTGGCCTAGGACACTTACTGAAAAGTAAAGGCTGCCATCCTTCCTCCCTGTCATCCGCATGATTATGATTCCACAGGGGATCTTTCCTTGGACAAACACAACAGGTGACTGGATGCAGATGATCTGTGAACCACACTCTAAAAAATAGTGTGAATATTTCAGAAAACTTCTGATCTTTGTCAATTGCAAAAGAAACAATATTCTGCTGTCTTCTCTCCTGCATTCTAATATAACAATAACCAAAAATGGGCAGCTAGTAGAAACTCTACGGTTCTAAACTCTTAGCTGTGTCCAGATTTCCTGCTGGGGCACAAGGGTACTGTCACAAAGGAGTTCAAAAAAAGAGTGGCTCAAAATAGCTCCTGGCTTTTCCTTTGCACCGTCACTACCAACAGAGGGCCACCAGTGAGAGTCTTCTCCTTACCTAGAATTTAAAATATACCCCATGGGCTTGAAAGCCAAGAGTGTCCCAAAGCCATGACACAGCAATACTCCTCTATAAAATAAGATGTGGGTCTTTTAAAATAAAATAAGCTCACAGTGTTCTGCTTACTACACTAGCTATATGCAAAGCACTAGTTTTCTTTTCATTTCCTATCTTGTCAACACTATGTTGGTTTGTTTTACGTGAAGACTCTATGCTGTATGTTTAATTTAAAATGCAGCTGGATGATGCATTTATTTGCTCTATTTTAAAGAGTGAAGCAAAAGTGACTTATGCTATTCTGTAGCTATTGGGGGAGGAAGGGGCAGAGGAAGGTGAGGGCAGAAGACCCACCTAGGAAGGAAGAATAAGATCTCACTTTCTAAGATTTCAGTTCTCCAGACTGAAACCCAGACCCAGGGCAGAGGAGATAAAAAAAGTCTATGAACGATTCCCAAAAGCCAAAAATCCAGAAGCATGGTTGATTGGCTATTTACTAAGCTTTGCCCACCATTCACTGGGTGGGTCTGTTCCTTAAGACAGCAGGACAGGCGTCTGTCTTCTCTGTTATCTTCAGGCCACATAACCAGCTCACAGTGCAGTGGAGTCACTGCCTCCCAGGCTCACAGCTACACGTGTCTTTTCCTTTCCTCTCCCAGCTTCCTTCTGGCCATGCACTTGAGCACCGTGGTGTCCTGTGACAGAGTGATGTCACACTCTGAGATCTGCACTTTTCTTGCTTCTGGTTTCTCAAGATACTTCTTGAGTCAAGGCCTGACTATCAACAGTTTATAATTAACTTGGCTTTGGCAAAGCCATAAGAGTCCTTTCTTGAATTTCTAAGATATGAGTGGCTCTTAGTTGCTTTTCTTCAGAGACAGGAGGATAGTTGGCCCTTTAGCAAAAGTTATTTTCACTAGTGTTAAAACATGCTGGTAATAAGATGGTAGCAAAAAAGATTTCCACATTGGTCAATGAGTTTCACATTGAAGAAAAAAATGGCTCCTTTAATTTTTCTTTCTTTTTTTTAATCAAGTAAACTACCCCTAGTGCAGGGCTTGAACTCTTGATCCCGAGTTCAAGAGTCGCATGCTCTACTAACTGAGTCAGCCAGGTCCTGGAAAAAATTGGTTCTTTAAGCAAAGCTGCCATCTAATTTCAGTCAGGTACCTATGTGAATTCATTCAACCATACGTATAACAAACATATGCAAAGTCTACTGTTCTAAATGCTGGGTGCACAGTGGTGAAGATGACAAGAAACTCTGAGGACTACATTTCAGTGTGGTGTAGCTAGTTCTGAGGTTGGGCAATTGTTGGAGGTAGGAAGGAATTAGCCAAACTGAACCACAATGTACATATAGAACCTGCCACTCTCCCACCCCAAGGATTCCAAAACCTCATCACTTCACTTTCTATGTAGTAAATGAGAATGTTTGATGTTCTATGTGTTCAATGTTCCAGTATTGAAAAAAGAATTCAGTGCAGGATCTAAAATACATCACATCTCTAATAGAAAATTTATGTCGAGGGAAAGTTAGTTACTTTGCTAGGTATCAAATAACTTAATTTGTAATCTTCCTTTTGTTTTCCCTTTGTGACCTGGGGCAATATAATTTGGCTCACCAGTATGTACTGATGGCCAGAGTTCAATGTGCATACAAATGGGAACACCTTTCTTTGTCTTCAGTAAGTTTCCCATATGAGAACACACACACACACACATACACACACACACACACGCACACGCACGCGCATGTATGAGTGCATACACGAATACACACATACCTGTAAGTGAAATTTTTACAGCAATATGCTCTAGACACATATCATATGGTTAAAGATGGTTTTTGAACTGAATCTTTTTAAAAATTGTATTTTTGCAAGAAAGACATGATAATGAGTAAAGATACTGCACAAGGAGGTCCTGTTAGGAGCAAGGCACAAGATAGAGAATGGGGGGGGGGGGCAGAAGAACTGGTATTTGAATGTGATATGCATTTCAAATTTATCCTTTAAAATTGCAGAGGGCCCACAGGCAGGAGAATGCCATGATCTTATTCGTTCTTTGACAGCAGGGAGAAGGATGGAAGAGGGAAGAGATTGGAGGCACAAGCACTGTTTGAGCTGAGTGATGCCGAGGAGTAGAGCTGGGATACTGGTGGGAGGAACATATGAAGAGGTATGGAAGACAAGAGAGGTAGGTTCTCATGTTCATGAACACTTGGCTTGGGAGTAGTGGAAGCACAACTTCACTCACTAGAGCAGTACAGTTTTTTTGCATCATCTGGAGTCTTTTTTACCTGTATTGAGCATTTCCCATGTGCCAGGTATCATGTGATACGTTTTCCAGGCATTGGACCATTTCCTAGTCACATCCGCTCAAAACTATATCCTATCTTGTCTCGCAGTAGAGTGTGTAGGTGGGGAGAATAGCTAATTCATCGTGTACCTTCTCAGACCAGCACAGTCTTTATTAGGAAAGCCTTACATGGCAGTACTGGGAAGGCATTAGATGATTGTAGGCAAATGAATAAATAAATAAACTTGTATTAAGATTTCTCAAAAAGTCTGACAGTTTGGGGAAACAAATAGAATATGCTATGCAAACAAGATAAAAAGGAACTGAGTTTTATGATGTCTACATGGATAATATGGAACCTTTTGGAACTTCAGTTATTCAAGGAAGTGGAAAATATGATGGCTGTAGACACAGAGAAGAAAAAACATAGTACGTTGCTGCCTAAGGGACTGACCAGGATAAAGTCTGGTGTCCAGAGTTCAATGTGGAGCTCAAGGAAAAAGCTGGAGATGGAGACTAAAAAGGAAGCTTATAGTCAAAGTCAAATTTTGCACAATACAATCAGGAACAAGGTAAAAACCAGCCTTTAAGAGAAGGGATCCAAAAAATAAAGCAGAAAATGATTTCAGGGATACCCCAAATACAGACTCTATTAAACTAAAAGTACATCCTTACTGAAGTAGCTCCATCCATTTCTTAAGGAAATCTCTCAAGGAGGCAAAATCTGGCAACAAGAAATTTTACCTGGTTTTCATTTAAGTCTCAAGATTTATCATACTGATTTGTGGTTTATGGATAAGATGTAGCTTCCTGAAAACTAAGGAGAGACCTGAAAACGATTATGAGCCATCAAGTTCCCAAAAGGCTGTCACAGGTAAAAGGCAGTTAGGCTTTTGGGAAAGACTAATGGGAACATCATGGAAAGATGTCAGCTGTAAGGTACAATGAGACTTGAGAGAAAGCTATGATTATCCCGACTAAGGCATTCCCTTCTCTTATGATAATAATAGCAGCTAATATATATTGAGTGTCCCTTCTGTGCCAATTCTTTTCATGAATTAACTCTTTCTACTTTGACAACAAAACTATGAAATGGACTCTTAAAATCCCCTCAAATATAGGTTATATAGGGGAGGAAACTAGACTCAAAGTTTAAGTGACTTCTCAAATCCCACAGTTAGTAAGGGTGGAGTTGGGATTTGCATCAAGGCACTCTCTGGAGTCTTTATATACTTTCAGGGTTACCCTGAAGAAAGCCAACTGTCTTAAATTCCCCAGGCAAGCAATTGCTTGTCTCTGAGACAAGGAACCTCTCCAGCTAGGAGAGAAGCCTAGGAAGGGCATGGCAGGAAGAATCTTAGGCATATGTAACTCCCATGTGGTTTTAGAATTAGTGCCCATTTTAAGTAGATGTTCTGCTTTCCATCCAATTGGAACTAACTAGTTTCACAGTATTTCAGATTAAGCAATCCTTTGTAGATACCGCAGAAATCTTTGCAATATTTGTTCTGAACCACTGACTATATAAGACCCAGTCATCAAGTAATCATTAGAAGAGATATATTCTCAAATGACAAACATTCTAAAGTAAAGCAAAACAAAACAGCTTTCAATTATTCTATTTTCTTAATTGATCTTTGTTAGTATGAATTGGGTTGTACATGTGACGTATTTTAAATCATTTAGTGGAGCACCTGGATGGCTCAGTCAGTTAAGCTTCTGCCTTTGGCTCAGGTCATCCTGGGATCGAGCCCCGCATAGGGCTACCTGCTCGGTGGGGAGCATGCTTCTCCCTCTCCCACTCCCCCTGCTTGTGTTCCCTCTCTTCCTATGTCTCTCTCTGTCAAATAAATAAATAAAATCTTTTTAAAAAATAAAATAAAAAAATAAGTCATTTAGCCTTATAGGAGTGCCTTTTAGGTGGACAACTGTATATGAATTTCATGCTTAAAAACCATTTTTTATTCAAATGTCTTACAGCCACCCTAGGAAAGGAGTTATATTACTATCCCCCATTTTATGATGAAATTAAAAAAAAGAAAACCACACGGACACAGAGAAACCATGCAACTTAAACAATATCCCATAGCATGACAACCTTTAGAATAGCAAAATTATATACATGTGGTGATAACAATGGACCAATGATCTCTCCACATTAAACTGAAATTCTGAAAAATATAGAACACAATTCTAAAGAATAGACTCACTTCTCAAAGTAAGACAAATACAATCTTATAAGGTCATATCGGACACATGATTAACAAACACACTAAAATTTTGAAACTACTTGGTTTACTTTCTCATAACTAGCAAAACACAACATTATAAACATGATTTATTTAAAATAACTTTAAGAAACAGTATTTTTGACTGAACAATAATAAAACTATTAAAAAGATAAATTGACTATGGAATAACTACCCAGGGTTAATCCTTTAAAATAATTGTTATAAGCCAGACTTGTGAATTCAAGATAGGCACATTATTAACAATTGTTACTATCAAAAATACATTTAAAATGTCCATGTAGTTAGAGTACATAGAAAATTCATTGAAATCAGCTGTGAAACCTGGCTTGGAATTTGGTTGGCTGTTAAGTTTAATTTTGTCTTATTGTTTCAAAATATAAATAGTTGGGCCCACTCCACATTTGTTAAAAACTGTAATCTTAAGATATGAAAAAAAAAAAAAAAACCAACAACTTCTCAAACACATATATAGGACTGGTCATTTCATCTAAAAAGTTATAAAATACTTACTCCTGGAGAGCTTTCACGACCCCTGTACCTCAAAGCTTATTTCAAAAACCATCATTATTTAAAAACTATATCCTTGCACTGAAAATAAGAACTGTAAACATGCTATTGTATACTAACTATCCACATTCTAATTTTAAATACCCTTTTGTTAACACAGAATGTTCCATCTAATAAAAGCATGACTTACTTTTAGTTTCAATGACAAAGTTCCTTTGTTGAGCAAATAATGAGGCAATGACTGAGATACTTGAAACAAATAACATCAGCATTACACTGATTTCAAGAAAAACAGAGACTAGTAGACACAAAGAGAATCACTCGCTTTAGAAGAGAAAAGAGATGGCTTTTTAAAATATTTAGATTCTCCAACCCAAGTAGAAATTTAAAAAATAAAGAGAAGAGAAAGAGAGAGAGTGAGTGAGAGAGAAACAGAGAGAGACCAAGGACCAAAACCCAGCAGAAGTAAAAATACACTCTTTTAAACTTAAAGCATCCTTTTAAACTTTAGCAGTTTTTAAACTTAAATTCGCTGACAAGGTAGATTAACAGAGAAATGTAGATTCAGCGCAGGATTTTATATAGAGTAAAACAGAAACTAAATTCCACCAAAATGAAATTGTATTACCAGTCAATGCCTGGCTGGGATACTTCCTTTGCAATAGAAAGAAAGGACCTGTTATAAGAATAAAACATTATCAAGGATGCAATATACACACTTTACAATGTTTAGGAGAAGAGCAGTTTTCAAGCACCATACAAACAAGTAAGTAAGTGACGTTAATGTTAAAGTGAGTTCTCTACAATTTTCTATTAGGTTATCCTTTAAGTAGTGTATGACAAACACTTGAATTCATTACATTTTATTGCACAATAAATTTGCTATTGTCATTACACCCAAATGTAAACAATAATACAGACTTCTTTAATTTTTCTGTCTGTGGTCTCCTTGGGTAGAGGACGACTAATTAATAACTAGGCAAAACTTCGGAGATTTGTATATGTATTTACAACATTTTTCTGTAAATACACATTTGGCTAAAGAGATACCATTGAAATAAAGAGGGGAAAACCCAAAACATAGCATTTCCTATTTTTTAAAAAACCTGCGCTGTAATGAAAGCCACTGGCTTTGCAGACTTATTAGAACACTCATCTCTTTATGCAAGCTTCTGCTAGTGTCCTAAACTTGGGTTCCAAATGATCCAAAAATTCAAGCCCATCTTCTTCTTGTCGTTCACTGCAACAACCTATTGAACCAGCCACCGATCCTTTGCCTTCGTAGTTATATGTAAGGACATAGTCTTGAGCATGTCTATGCTTGTCATCCTGATTACACAGTTGCACCTTCTGCCAGGGGAGAAACACAATATATTTTATTATTGTTATTTTAAACACCAAAACTTACTAACATAAAAGTAATGGCTTTGATTTACCTTTCATTGTTTAATTTTTAATCAGAGTGTGTCCTCTAATGGATTCCTACATATAAAAAATGCACATGATTGGTCTGTATCATAAATCATCTCTAAATTCACTCTACAGTATGTTTCTAAAAACTCACATATGTGGCAGCAAGTATACGAGGGTTCATGCTAAGTAACCATTTGTTTCCATTTCAAAATCATGTCAAAAGTGAGAGGCACCCATTAAACTGAACCCAAAATATGAGGTGGGCTCATATTTTCCAGATAGGCTTAGTAAACATAAGGCTATATTTGCCTTGTACGATGCTTCTGATTTCTAAGATAATGATTTGTCACATGGGAAATATTAAAATAAAATCATGGAAAAAATAATTTAAATATCACAGAGATAACTTCTACATTTTAAAAATAAAAACACATAAACTGGAATAAGATTATTTTCCATTGTTCTTATACCAAATAAATAAGATATTTCGTATCCAATAAATAAATATCATCTAACATTATTTTGTAAGAATTAAAAACCAAAAAAACTTAGAGAAAGTAAACATCCTCTTACAGAGCATTACTAAATCAAAATTAAGGAAAAACAACTTTACAATTAATAGAATAATAATTAACTGAAAAAAAGGGCCAGGCCACTAAATTGAAATAATTTAGAAAGCTGAAAAGAAATCAAAATAAATTTGTAGGGCACTCAGGAAAACTCACTTCACCAAGACGGGGCTGAGTGAAATTATGCCACTCGGAGTAGGTGTATTGGCAGTTGTCCACCTCCACGTGTCCTCCCCGGCAGGAATCCAGAGTGTGATGGTGCCCGGTCCCCCGGCACGATTCTAGGGTCTGGTGTCCGCCTTTCACCATTTCAATGGTCTCCTGCCCTCCATTTTTCACTCCTGATCCCATGGTACCACAAATTCCCTGAGCAGAACTGCCCACAGTATGCGTTGTGAAGCCATTGGTGGAACACTGAAAGGCAAATAATTTACATACCAAGGCAAACATGAACCACATGAACATAATGCCATACATTTTTGTGTTAGAAGGTAAGCTCCCTGAGGGCAAGAACTAAATCTGTCTTGGCAATCCTGAGTACATGACTTTTGTAACCCCAGAGCTTCGTGCAATGTCCAGCACATCTACAAATTACAGATGTCAAGCAGTCTACACCTTGGGACAAATCAGAAAGGTAAATGTATATTCTTTCTTTAAAAACTTCTTAGAATACTGTACAAGGTTATTTCTCAAATCCTTCCAAAAATCTCAAAGCTGGAATCAAGATTCCAGCAACGACATCTCACATGAATTTACCCTGCTTGGTTTAAATTCACCCTCTTCGCCTAAAAGGACTAGACTAAACTAGAACAGAAACAGAAACAGTGATCAGCATTTTTATTCACTAATGTCGTTCCCCTCAACTAAAACAAAAATGTAGAAAAAAGAGTCGCCCTAAAAATCTTAGCAGCAATAATAAATCCTTGTGATCTCAATAAAGAAAAATAAATCAGCAGGGAAAATAAGAACACCAAAGTTCTGGGCACTAACTTTCTATGCTGTGTTTTTGTGAGAAACTCTAAGTTTTATTTTTTTTTCAATACCTTCCTAGATGTCAATGACTTTTGTTTTCTAAATCATAATGATTTAGAATCATTTCATAATGATTTTCTAGAATCATTATGCTTTTTATAGAAAATGTACAAGTTCTAAGTTTTATTTTTTTTCCAATACCTTCCTAGATGTCAAAGACTTTTGTTTTCTAAATCCTGTTCTTATCATCATTATGCTTTTTGTAGGAAATGTACAAGTTCCTCATCCACATACTAGGCTAGAAATCAAAGTTGGACCTCTCTAGTCACTTGCTGGCATTGCCATTTCATATATTTGACCTCAGGCTTCTTTCTAACCCATATTAGAACCAGAAAGACTCCATTAAAGTTCTTCCCACACTGATCAAAGCTCGTAGTCATTTTATTGCTGTTGCCAGGGAAAAAAAATTAAAATAATTACGCTGATGATCTGTGAATAATTAAGTGAAATATTTTTACAGCACAAACAGCAGTTTCAATGTATAAAAAAGACTGGACCTAAAGTTGAAGTCATGAAACATTTTAAGTAGAAATAATGATGAGATGCTAAAGGATTTTGACTGTTAAGTAACACTACATGCCCACATTGAAAGGCCACATATCACCAAGAGAATCAACATCATGTTATCCAGCCCATAGGACGGATAAAATTCTATATATTGTCAGTTACCTGATTTCAAAAGAACTTATATCAGAAAAGATAATTATAGTTGGGAGGCAATTTGTCCTTTGTATTTATTTTTTAAAAAGAACAAATTACTTACTATTTTGTCATCTCCTGGAGCTTCCGTGTTTGACACAATGAGGTTCTGCTGGGCTAAATCATCAGGAAATACTTTGGGCTGCTTAGCTGCCCTAGTACCTCCACAAACTAAGGTAAACAGGATACCTGGAGGATGAGAGAATTTACTTCAGTTGATCATATAATAATATGGAGTTATGAATTTAGGATGACTAACACAAAGAGAGCTCTCCAGAAAACATAAATATGGTGGCAAGAAAGTCTGTGGATAAAGTCTGCCCTAAGCAGGTATGCCACAAAGATGTGGTATTTGCCGTTTCTGCACTGAATTTTATGTCTAGGCTGAGATAATACGAGAGCAGTGCTTTCAGTAAGTAAATTCAGTATGTTGTGTGAAGGAGAACTAGAACTATATACAAATGAACAGCTAACAGATAGCTTTGCTGATTCTAAGAGTGTGTCTTGAAAGTTATCGCAAAGGCTATTATTTGAGTTGGTGAAGGGACTTACAAAAGAGCAAGGCAATGCCCAACAATATGGCAAGGATGGCCCACTTTCCAAGTCTCACTTCTCCGTGGCCGGTCCTTGGATCTGTGCGAAGCGTGCAGTCATTTTCAGTAACACAGTCACATAACCTAACAGTTAATGGAGTAATGGTAGACAGGCCATGTCTATCTGTGACTCTGACAGGTACTTGATATAATCCAAATGGAAGGTCCTCCTGAAAGAAAAGACGGGCTGCCGTATCTGAAAGAAAATAAAACTGAGTGATAGAGAATGTCACTAATTTCTTCTAGCATTAGGATATTCACCATATTTCCCTACAAATGGGGCTTCGTGATGGGAAGGCACAAAGGCTACAGGGGTGAGAATGTGAATGGACTGAAGAGTTCTCATCTACAGCAATGGTAAACCTACTGCGTATCCAAGTTTCTCTCTGCTGCCTCTTACATGAACGCCTTTGGCTTTTATAATAATATATTTTTCTGTCCATAAACAAACCCTCCTTATCACAAGTAATAAGCGTTGTTAAGACATTGGTCTTTATCATATCTTTGAAAAATTTTAATATCACCATTCAGTGCAATTTCCTTGTATACATGGCTCATCAGAGCAATAATCTGAAATTCTGGATGTTTCCTCTTACTCTGTTTTCATATATCGTGCCAAACAGACCTAAAGTTGTGACTCACTGTCAGAGACTGATTCTGACAACTTAGAACATGGTTGACCTTGAACACACTGGCAGGCGTAAGTTGGCCTGATGCTATAGTGTCTCACAGTCCTTTAGGACCCTGGGACCAACTGAATGCTGTTTAGTTTTGATGTATTTTTTTAGGATAGAAAATATCCAGGTCAATATTCAATTCAGTCTTGGGTATAGATCCAAAGATACAATACTATTCTGAATGTTAATGCCACATGCCCATGCTTAAGAATAATTCCTCCCCAGGGTGCCTGGGTGGCTCAGTCATTAAGCGTCTGCCTTTGGCTCAGGTCATGATCCCAGGGTCCTGGGATGGAGCCCCACATCGGGCTCCCTGCTCAGCAGCAGGAAGCCTGCTTCTCCCACTACCATTCCCTCTGCTTGTGTTCCCTCTCTCGCTGTGTTTCTCGCTGTCAAATAAACAACATCTTTAAAAAAAAAAAAAGAATAATCCCTCCCCATTTAACTGGGCTAATGTGACAATCCCATTTATTATTAGGATGTTTGAAGCTCTAAATATAAATTGGGGTGTTTGGGTAAAGGAATCAGTGAGTAAGTCCATTTTAGAAAAAAGCATGGTTAACTTGGTAAGTCTATGTGTAAAAAATAAGACTAACAAAACCAAAATTATGATGCATAACATCCCATGGTCTGATGCATTCATTATCTAGCTTACTCCCCCAAAATAATCCCATTTTACATATAAGTAAATTAAGGCCCAAAGAGAATAAATAGTATGGTCATATTTATATCACTCATAAATAAGTGGAACCGGCATTTAACACAGACTATTTGACTTCAAAGACATTCTTCCTAACTTGGTGTTTCCCAGACTTTTGGATTATTTCACAGATGAATAGAACTTTAAAGTAACAAAGTTTTGACCAACATAAGCCTGCCAATGTTTTACTGTATGAAGCAGGAATATCAAACAAAATTAATGGGGCCCCTGGGTGGCTCAGTCAGTTAAGTGACTGCCTTCAGCTCAGATCATGATCCCAGAGGAAGCCTGCTTCTCCCTCTCCCACTCCTCCTGCCTCTGTTCCCTCTCTCTCTCTCTCTCTCTCTCTGTCAAATAAATAAATAAATAAATAAATAAAAATCTTTAAAAAAACAAAACAAAATTTCTACTTCCTTTCACATGATCTAAAAAGAAATGAAAGATCTAAAAAGAAATGATGTTATGACACTGAATTGGTAGAAAGGAGAAAAATCTAAAAGTAAGGTTAGTTCTTCCCAAGAAAAAAAACAGTTGATAACCTTACACACACACACACACACACACACACACACACACGCACGCGCGCGCGTGCACACACACACACACGCACACACGCACACACACACACCCCCTGGAATATTGTTAAAAAGACTGAAGATGCTGTCAGTTCAGACAGCAGGATTCGGGACACAGGATCTCAACTCATCTCCGTAGCTTTTATGCGTCCTTCTCTCTTCCTGTTCCCCTTCCCTTGGCTTACAACTTCGTGTTCTAATTTGTCATAAAAGAAAATGGAGGAATATCCCTCGGAAGCATGGGGTTGAAATTCACATTCAAGGACACTTTAAAGGCAAAGCCCCTTGGTTTACAGCAGATCTTGAGTGGGGAAAGCTGGAGTGCTGGGCGACCAGGACTTTAGAGCCCACGTGTAGTTCAGTCAGGAGACGTGGAATGCTCTGAGGAGTTAAGAGCTGAGAGAGGGCCTCTTCATTTTTGTCATTCTTGTCACCATAGATCCTCTCATGTACAGACTAAGAACTAATTGGCATTAACGGTATTCACGTACCATTAATTCTTCTCAATCTCCATTTTCTTTCTATGTCTGAATCAGGATCACTCTCCAAACTGAAGTCAAAGGGCGGGCCATTCGTAGGCCCATCGGGATCAAGAGCAACGATATCCGCAGATGCCAGGACGGGTTTGCAGATTACTACTGTCTGTTTTGGTATAAAGGGGCCATTATCATTCACATCTTCAAGTATAATTCCCAGTGTTCCAGTACATGTTCTCCCATCTAGAAAATTGAATGTAAAAATAGAATTTTTTTAATGTTCTGAGTTTTCACTAGGAAATTGTACATCGAAAAGAATAGTTTTAAATATGGATGCAACACTTGCAATATATAAAATGGTGGTGACAAGCACCGTCACAGGCTATGTCCTTAAAGAATGTTCAAAAAAACAATCACTCTCAAATAGGTTGTGCTATTTGAAATAACTGCTATTTGATTTGTCATTCATTCACTAAATAGCTGCAACAGATTTACGGAGGTAGTTTTGACTGATTTTTTTTGAAAGGAGAATTTATGACCAAGGGCACTTCTGGTATAGTTACAAGCACCAGGAAATTGGAGAAGGTGAGAAAGTGCAGTCTGTACATCCATGTTCTGGACAGAATGAGGGCAGAAGGCAGATTGGCGGAATTGACACTGCAGAGAAGAGCTAAGAGTCCTCGAAAGCCAACCTCAGCAGCCCGGAATTTCATATGTACATAGAAAATGCATAAGGTTTTAGAGCAGGGGAACCAACAGGGAGAATATATGGATTTGGAAAATGAGAACAAAACAGTACATAGAAATGTTTGAAGGGTGAAAAGACTCCAGAAGTACAAAATCACTTGTAAGCCAAACTAATCACAGTGACTGTAGCCTAAGGAATATATCTGTTTCTATGTTTAATAAAAATGTACTGAATAACTACTTTGTACAGGGTATCATACTGGAAAATCTAGGGGATTTGAAGAAGAAGTGGATGTGGGTCCAGGCCACAAATCGGTAACACAGTTGTGAAGCCCAAAGCTGAACACAAATCCAGGACCTCTGTCTCTAGATCACTTCTTTCTGCTTAATCAGGAGGCTTTGGGACATCAACGATGGACAAGAGGGTAAACAAACCTATGCCACCTTCTGTCTGGGGCTGTGTCTTACGGGAGGCCGCCAACCTGGGAAAGCTGGGAGACCAGGCGAAGCCCTGGGGTCACAGCCTTGACCAAGGTGACAGGACCCGTGATGCCTGCAGTGTCGTCAAGGGCCAGGAGACCTGGTTCTGAAATGTGGGCCCCAGGAAAGGAAAGTGGGAGAGAGGAAGAAACCAAAAAGAGAAAGCAACCTGAACACCTCCTACGTAATATAAGCTTGCAGTTCAAAATTCCAGCATGAGCAAGAGCAATGCTAAAAGGAAAACCAAAAAAATCACCCAACTGAAGATTAACTCACTCTATGCAAGACATCTTTGAAACATGTATATTTAGTATCTTCAAAGACATTTAAGAAAAAAGATTAACTGTTTCAAGAGCAGTGAAATTATAGCTTAAATTCCAGTAGAACTAAAAACAACATTCCTCTAATAGGGACTGTAGAAGAAGAGAATAAATAGAATGGCAGGGAAGCACTACTTAAAGAGATAATTGCTGAGAATATCCCAGAATTAAAGAGAAGCATGGATCTTTTTTTCTTTAAATATATTCTAATGGCAGTGCTACATGAATAAAAATAAACTCACACCATAAACATGGAGCCAAAAGAGTTGCCTAGACATATTATTACCTACCAATGGACAATAACGAGATTGACATAAATAAACCTTAGCAATATAAGATGCCGGGAAAAAAGGGAGGATGACCCGCACAGTGCTGAGGAAAAGAAGGACTTACCTCAAAACTTTACATTAAGTCAAATGATCAAATCAAGCAGGAGAATGACATTGAAATATTTTCCAGAATAAAATGAGTAGGGTTTGTCACCTAGACAGTACCTTTGGGAGAACTAGTAAAGAATGTACATGAGCAAGAAGAAAAGAGAACCAGAAGAGAAGGAATGAGATACAGGAAATAATGCAACAATCTCTCACTTTGGACAACTTAAAAAAAAGAGGGGAGGGGCGCCCGGGTGGCTCAGTCGTTAAGCGTCTGCCTTCGGCCCAGGTCAGATCCCAGGGTCCTGGGATCGAGCCCCACATCGGGCTGCCTGCTCTGCAGGAAGCCTGCTTCTCCCGCTACCATTCCCTCTTCTTGTGTTCCCTTTCTCGCTGTGTTTCTCTCTGTCAAATAAATAAAATCTTTAAAAAAAAAAAAAAAAAAAAAAAAGAGGGGAGAGTGAGACAAAGAAGGCAGGGAGATCTGTATTTTATCTACCTGGCATACTTCTCGGAAGGCAGAATAACTTTACCTCTCAAAATCTCTGTTCTCACTCTCTGTGCTATGTTCTGGCTCTCTCTGAAAACTGGGACTGTGGAATGTCTTGAACATTTCTTGCCATTGGAGTCCACACACACAGTTGAAAGCACGTGCCTTACTGAGTCTGGTTGATTGCATTGTCTTTACATATTGACCTCAGCAATGTCTGCTCCTCTACCACTGTGCTAAATGCCTGAACTTCCCTTCCATTAAAAATTTAGAGTTGTAAAAAAAAAAAAAAAAAATTTAGAGTTGTGCAATACATTCCATTTTTTGAGATATTGTGATTCATATCAGTGTACAATATTTAAACCAAAGATCTTAGACATGTAATTCACAGTGCTTCACGGCTCTGTTTTTCATCTGTTGATTAAATAAATAATGCTCTAATTCATTGGACTGCAGGAATGCAATGCTCACCTTCCAATATTAACACAATTCTATATGAGTAAGCACTAATTCCAAATATGAAATCATGGAAAGTGAACTACCCATGGTTTTGTGACTTTTGTGCATGACACCCTCCTGTTCGATGTTTCAAAATTTTGAAAGCATACCACTCCTCCCCAAAGCTGGAATAATACAACAAAGATAAAAACCTAAAAGTGAGCTATATAGAGGAGATACCTGAGTGACAAAGCCAAGAGAGTTTAATCTGAGAAGACACTGAGAAGAAGAGAGAAATTGAACCCAAAGTTGAAGAAATAGCTGTGTTCAGGAGAGCAGAAGGTGGTACCAGAAAGCATATGGACCAGAGAGGAAACTGTGAAAAAATTTATACACAGAAGCCCTGCAAGAGGGTTTCAGAAAGAGGAAGCAAGTGCTGTAGAGAAGCAGGAGGATAGGAAGTGAGAACAGACCCAAGGTCAGTGCTCAGGAGACAGCATCTTTCATCAGGATCAGCGGCTGGTAGGGTCCAAAGGAAATTGGTACAGATTTTAGAAAAAGATAAAAACCAAAAAAGCAAACAAACAAAAAAACCCTTTTGTATGATCTCAGTTCATAAAATAAATAGTAACATTTAGCCCCTGCCCTCTTCAACAGAAATGAATGAGAAGGGTGCATGATGCATTTATTCTATTCCACAATGATGATTAGCTCACCTAAACTCCACACAAATATTTGATCTTTCAATTATTTTATCTCCTCTGCAACAAAGGAGACTGTAGAATAAAATTATATCCCAAATCTCTTAATTATGGACAATAAATTTATCTGATCTATATCAACAAACCGTTTGCCAAGCACTGTTAAGAATGTAAAAAGAACAAATTCGATTTTCATGTTATTCTTCTTTTTCACTTGCCTTTGACCAAAAAGCATGTCCTGACAAAGGGACAAAGGAGGCGGAGGCCTTCAAGGACAGTCTTTAATTAATCAAAGTTTAATTAATAATAGCTACAACCTTACTGATTCAATCAATGAATAGGAACCATTTCTCATTCATTTAGAGGGAACTGAAATACCTAAAACATCTTCCAAAATTGCTTCTAAACTCTAATGTTGTAAGCTATTATGTAATAACCTAATGTTTGCTGTAGTTAGCATGTTTAGTTTATGGAGGCACTGAGCTCAAAAGTATGTTATGCACTAAATAGATCTCATACATAACCATTGTGCTCATATTCCTCTCCATTTTGTAGGACTCACAGAACATTTTACCTTTCATATGGTTTTATGGATTCACTGTGTTTGTCTTTCTAATTTTATAATATATCATTAATCATGACTATATTGTTTTTACATAATGTCCTTAATCAGAATTTAATCCCCAAGTATACAGAGGGTTTCCTGTAAAAAGATAGAACAGTTTTCTAGGAGTACACTATGCGTGCGATGAATTTTCCTGCCAAAGTGAATATTTTAGAAGACATGACTGGATAAATGGAAGCTAATTTTACTAGAGTATCTTTCTCAATTTTCAATGATTGTTTACTTTTAATAAATTATGGTTTATATAGCCATTAGCTATAGTAATAGCATTTCTATTACTAAGTTATTTTACAATTACAATATTTTACAATTACATAAGACTGAGGGAGTTAATATACTACAGCAAACCTTTCAACTGCCCTTTGTTTTCTGGGGAGAAATACATTTTGTTTGCAAAACGATGTTGTTGTTTTAAAAACTGAGGATGTCAGTAAGTGGAAAGTGATGTAGGGGGGGCTTAAACACAAAGTTCTTACCTTTGTCTGATGCAAGAACTGTGATATTATATACACCACCTATGACATTCTCTGCCTCTCTGTCCAGGTTTCTGAAAATTGTGATCGATCCGTCTTTTTCATCAACTGTGACCCACCCTTTCGGGTCAGTTAATTTCTTATACCTGTTAGTAATGATGAATTAAAATAGCAAACTGTATCATAGGCCAAATTATAATTCTGGCATCAAAACAAGTTATGAATTTTAAAAACACGGTAAATTTGGAGTTAACAAAAGCAGGATACCTTATATCACTGCTACTTCTTGTTTCAGGGTCATACGCTTTATATCCATTGTTCTTTGTTCTCACTGGCACATTTTCTTTAATTTGAACGGTCTGCACCTCAGGGCTACACTCAGGGCCCTCGTCCTGATTTTTTACATTAACAGTAACTGTCGCGGTGCTCATGACTGATCGTGAACTAGCCTCTTTAGAATACGGAGCTTCATTGACTACACCAATCTGTAAGTTCACCTGTTGTCTTTCTTCATAATTCAGTGGCTACAAAACACAAGTGTGTTGAAAATCAGATCAAGACGTTTAAGATTTGGCCATGCTAACTGGCATACATGACTAGCATTGAGAATAGTCAGAAGAATATTAACTATATGCCCAGAAACCGTGTGGTGGTTGGAGGAGGGAAATCCACCCAATTCGGTATTTGGGTGGAACCAGAAAAACAAAACAAAAACTGTTCCTCAACTGTGAGTAATATCAGAGGTACTGATAATGAATTCAAAAAGCATCTTATGAAGGTGTTTCAGGGTTAGCACTTGAGAGATTACTTACTTTAGAAATCCCATACCCTAACCAATGGTTATTTATTACTCCATTCATTTTGGGACAGCTTTTCCTATCCTTCTGAAATGAGTAAAATTATTTGTACCTGGTTTGGGGTAGAAAATGTGGGTCAAATTTTATAAAACGTCTCTCAGAGAGGACAGAGAAGAAAACAGAAAGCTCATGGACATTACACTTAACTTTGTTAGCTCTGGATCCCTGTTACTTTTTAAAGAACTGGTGGTACCAAATTTAAATGAAGGTTTTTATCTTATGTTGCCTGATATGTAGCTGTAATGAGAATAGGTAAAGCCATTTCCTCCAAGAGAGAAATTTTGTCAGGTCCTGGCCTTCACAGAGAAAAAATTGCTTCTTAGAATACCAAGGATTAGGGCAGAGGTTGGATGAGGAAAGAGATATGATTCAAAAGACATTTTTTTTGCCATTTGGAAACAGAGAAATTAACCCACAAACTGCAGTTAATTCTCATCATTGTAAGAAAAAGGATTTGTCATTTTTGATTCATGTTTTTTGTGAATATGTACAGAAGGAAAACTGCATGGACCCAAGATAGAATCATGTTCTACTTAATGATGCAGCGGTAATAAGACTATGACTGTGTCCAAAGCAGGTGGTTTTATGGGCTAACTGGCTCCTGAATTAGCAGAGAGGTCTTCTGAGATGTTGCAGAATAGTATTAGAAGGAGGTTTCACAAGTATTTGCATCTTTGAACGGTTGAGGATTCCCATTCCCTTCCCATTAGAAGGAAGCTAAGGTTGTAATGTAATGTATGCTAGATATAAACAGATGTTTATATCGAATGTAATTTGATGTATATTACATTTATATATTACATATATATACACATATACATTTATATATACATGTATATGTAAATATATACGATTTGATGTATATTACAATATACAAATGTATATTACAAATGTAATAATGTAATGTAATGTATGCTAGATATAAACAAACAAATCGACAAATGCTGTCGCTATGGATCTCACCAGGAATAACTCACCATTTGGGAAATTCAGTAAGTGGAGGCTCCCTGACCCAGCTATAGAAAGAATGGGCTGGGAAAGTTTGGCACTGTCCCATGGACATCAAAGCCAGGCCAGGTTTTTAATTGTTAAGAGGTATTGGTTACAAAGCAAATACTATTCACACACACACACACACACACACACATACACACTATTATTTTAATTTAAACCATGACTTTATAAAAGGTTCTCCAATTTGAATATACTCATCCCATTATAGATATGGAGAACAGTGCATTTATATTTATATTTTATCCCTGTGTTTACCAGAATTGTCTTCTTTTCATTAAGCTTTAGGATGCAAATAACTAATTTACTAACTTATTCTTACCTTAACCACACACAGAACTCCTTCATTGGTTCTGGGGTCTGTTACTATTTTAAAATTTCCATTTTCATTGCCCTTTAAAATGGTATAATTTGCTCTCCAATTAGCAGTATTCATTAAGTCCTTATCCTCAACAGTAACACGTAAGATTTCCACATCAATTGTATTTTCTTCCACTGATGTCACATACTAAAATAATAAAAACAACAAAAAAGCCTTAATTAGTAACTGTCACAAATGGAGCACTGTGGGAAATAAACTCAGTTCTTCTAATTTCCAAGGACTATGTATATGTGATTTTAAGTCCTATCCCAAAGTACTATCATGGGATTGGGGATATTGCATTTGAAATCATGGAGCAGGCATGGATGGAATTATGCATTTTTAGCAATTAACACTGGGTTGCACATTTTTCTTTTATTACTCTCTCATACTTACAGAAGTACGGGTAAAAGTTGGCAAGTTGTCATTTACATCTCCAATATTTATGATGCAAATCGAAGTTGTCTGCAAACCAAAGTATTGACCATCCATGTCTTGTACTTTTATTTTCAACTGGTATTTATCAATTAGCTGAAAAGAAAGAATTTAACCACTGAGAGAAAGCAACATTGTAAATGAAATCTTATTTTACACTCTGTAATTTTTCTTGCATTAAAAATTTAAGAAATACACTATATAATTTCAGTTTTCATGTGCTGGTAAGAGAATAATTTCCTCATGCTAGTAACTGTCTTATGAAAATAAGGTATTTTCTCAAATGTAAAGTGCTACTTTATAGAGAATATAGAAAAATTGGTTTTAGTTGTACTCACCAGAAAGGGAAGAGGTAGCCTAGCACATCTTAAATCGTCAAGCAGTTAATAGAAATCTTTATCTCCTATCCAAAGTACATTCTTAGGTTGAAAATATATAACAGTGACTCTTATACCAGTCTTGAATAATAAAGTAAAATAGCCTTCCATAAAAAAAGCAGATTTTAAATATTTACATTTATAAAAAGATCTGGAACTGTAATTTTTTTTTCTCTCTATGGAAAATATAATTGGATCCTTAGGGCTTTACATTCACCAGGGATGGCAGAAGTCTCACTGCTAGTTTTAAAAAAAAAAATGTGTTTTTTCTCATAATGGTTTCATTTATCTTAAGTACTGAGGCCTAAGAGGATTAAAAGCAATTCTAATAATAATGCATTCTGGACGAATTTTAGGAGCCTCGGGTTCTTTTCCTAATTCTAAAAACAACAAATGTAATCTCTCTGGCAGTTGGAAAAATCTTTTTAGCTAGCTTTTCTCTTCTGTAAAATTATGATACTAATACTTTTCCTATATAATTCACCTTTTTATAAGACAAAATAATATGTAAAAAACCATCCTACCTTTCTACCGAGAACATTTACCTTTCTCTTAATTTCATCACTTCTTAAACTTTCTTGTCCATTATGTCTTACCAAAAATAAAACTAAAATTTCTCTATCTCTATGCTTCTTACACACAATTTTCCTGATGTACTCTTCTCTCATAATCAATCTGCAGAGTTGAAAAATACTGGCCATGTTTAAAAACTCATACTAGTGTACTTTCAAGGCGAGAATACATATTTTGTTTGCAGTGAATTAAGATTTATTCAAAATAATCAACTAGCTGACAAAATAAAGAAAGAAATGAAGTTTGGGACCTAAATATTAACTTGTGATATGTTCAGATGGAAGAAAAATTGTCATGTTTAAAGGGCTTAAGAGGTTGAAAGGAACAGACGGAAGCTGGAATCCTGGCATCGTAAGTACCTCCAGAGCACTCTTGGGTAAAAAAACTCCAAGACTCCTTCATTAGTCCAATGTTTCCAAATGACTTATTAGATGAAGCTACTTAAGACTTGATAAAAGAGGATTTGGTCTATAACCTGCTTTTCCTGAGCACATAAATCCCATGAAGAATTTGTGTAATTTCTGGAGCTATAACGGCAATTTATTCATTCATTTATTCTGCAAATGATACTGTATTCCTCACTGGCAAATACAGTAAAAACACATGAATTTATAAATAAAATACAATTTTAATAAAATAAAATTTCACTCAGAAATGTCCTTGTAGGGGTGCCTGGGTGGCTCAGTTGGTTAAGCAACTGCCTTCTGCTCAGGTCATGATACTGGAGTCCTAGGATCGAGTCCCACATCGGGCTCCCTGCTCGGTGGGGAGTCTGCTTCTCCCTCTGACCTCTCCCCTCTCGTACTCTCTCTCATTCTCTCTATCTCTCTCTCAAATAAATAAATAAAATTTAAAAAAAAGAAATGTCCTTGTAGATGAAATAAAAATAATTAATTTTACTAAATTTTATTAAATTTCAACCCACAGTCTAGTGAAGAAATGGGATGCGTGCATAAAACAATTCAGCTACATCACATAATATGATGTCCTTCTGAAGGGAAGTACTTGTGTGATTATTTATGAACTGAACTGGCTATTGTTTTGGGGGGCTTATTGCACAAAATACCATTTTTACATGAAAGATATCTATCATTATTTGGACTAGTGTATTTGGAAGACATTTTATGTTAATAAAGTGAACCTGTTACTTCAAGGAAAACAACTATTTGTTGTCAATGATAAATTAGAGTTTCAAACAAAAAGAAACCTCTAGAAAACTTTTATCAACCATTGTGATATCAGTGGAGGTAAGAAGGTGACGTTTTCCCTATATTGCTTAATGAAATGTGTCAATCTATGGAAGATCTGCATAATTCAGTGAAAAACTATTTTCCAATTGGTCAACACAAGATATTACAAAATTATACATGGATAAATTGTCCAGAGTACAAGACAGACCAGTGGATTTGAATATAACTAAGTATGAATGCTCCTTGATAAGGCTTTAGAGTGCACACTGCACAAAACACATTTATGAAACTAACGTTTATGAAACAAAACTTGTCAAGTTTTGGTGCAGTATCAAAAGAGTAGCCACGGTGATCTAAAATCACTATTAAAATATTCCTTTCTTTTCTAACTTCCTATCATGTTGGATTTTCTTTATATACTTCAGCTAAAACTACATATTATAACAAACTGAATGCAAAAGGAGATATGAGAATCCACCAGTCTTATATTAAGCCAGGTATTAAAGAGGCTTGGCAAAATGCATTATAGTGTCATTCTTCTCAGTAAATTATTTACTGTTTTAGAAAATGTAATTGTTTTTTATAAAAATGTTGCTTATGATATGTAATACATTTATAATTTTTTAAATGTTATTTATTTATCTGACAGAAAGAGAGATTACAAGTAGGCAGAGAGGCAGGCAGAAAGAGAAGGGGAAGCAGGATCCCCGCCGAGCAGAGAGCCCGATGCGGGGCTCAATCCCAGGACCCTGAGATCATGACCTGAGCTGCAGGTAGAGGCTTTAACCCACTGAGCCACCCAGGTGCCCCACATTTATGATTTTTAAATGAGTGAATAAATATTTTAAATTTTGTCAGCTTTAAATACTAATGGAGTAAATATCAATAAATATAACCTATATAAACAAAAGATCTGTGGAATCTTCAATAATACTTAAGAGTGTAAAAGGTCTTGAGACCAGAAAATTTGAGGAAAAGTTTCACTTTTCATATCTGACCCTTCTTGCTTTTATTCTGTAAAAATGTTAATAATAGGACACTTGACTTTGTAAAACGTACATTTCAAGAGAGAACAAATTAGCAGTTCAAAATTAGCACACTGCAAGGTTAATGAGCTCCATCAGCATAGTCAATAACTTTTCAAAAATGAGATTCCCAACATGCTTTTCACAAACACATCTACCAGAGCTATCCGAAATATATACATTTATGATTCAATGGCGATGTGATAATCAGGTTGTATCTGCTGATATTTAGGTTACCTCTCTGTCTAGCTGAGACGAGGATGTGGTGATCACGCCTGTGGTTGGATGCATGGAAAAGAGTGTGGGGTGAGCTGGCAACTGCTCGATGATGGAGTACTTGAGACGCGTGTGCATCGTATCAGGTTCATCTTTGTCCGTTGCACATACCTGTCCCACGGTAGAACCTACATATTGAAAAATCCTCTTTAATTCCAAACCTTTTACATTTTCAACATACCCTTTATTTCATTCCTTTCCATCTACCTCAAAAAGCTTTTGGACCACTTAATTGTATGGAAGAATAATAGTTTCTATAAATTTGCAGACTTCTATATGCAGTATCATTTTTAAAAATATCCCAGCATTCTAACATTTGGGAATTTGGTGATCATATCCATATTTACTGCATTTACTGTATAATTTGATAAATGTTGATAATATCCATCTATTGCCTTTGTATTTCTAGACTAAAGAATTCTAACTACTCTTTAACCTTTTTCTATTTGTAAGTCTAACCTTAAATTGATCAAATAGTCAAAAATGTGTCCAAAACTCTTGGTTTAATTAGATATTTCTGGAAGACTCAAAACTTGCATTTTGACTTCCAGCTGATAGGGTCCATTGACATAAGATTGAGAAAAACTTTGTATTACTCTCAATGACCTTTATGATAATACTCAAGAGTAATGTCAATCATTTAATCAGTATGGAATATCAGTAGATCTCTTGAAAGCCAAGACTTCAATTGCTCAAAAACTTATTCTTTTTAGAGTTTGTTCTCTTAAAAGTATTTTATCTCACATAGGAAGTAATTGAGTAATTTCTCTAGTTTTTCAGGCACTAGGCTTGGCTTTCCAGGAGTATGATGCATCATTTAATCTTCACAACAATCTCGCATATCAATGACCCATTTTACAGACAAGGAAACTAAGGTTTGTCAAGACTAGGAAACTTGCCCAGGGTCATGGCACACAGCTAGTGAAAGGCAGTGCAAAATTCTCCCCACAGCAACCCTGAGTGGCAAATCCCTTGTTCTTGTCGGCAGAATATGCTGCCTCCCAACGGCCACAGTGAAATTCAATTTATGAATTAAAATGTTAAGTTGCCATACATTGTTAAGGTAGGTACGCACCAACTTTGCAGTTTTCAGAAACTGTAAAAACGTAAGTTGTTTCTGTAAAAATTGGGTAGTTATCATTTTCATCCTCAATTCTGATTACCAAGGGCAGGGGAAGCTCTGGAGTATATCCATCTGGAGTTGTGGCAAAAGCAATTAGCTGTGAAGAGTCAAGTAAGGAAAAAAGCAAAATTAAAATATAGTTCCAACTTCCTTTGGCTTTAATTTGGAAACTGTTCAGCACTGCAGTGTGAGTTACACCATTTGTTATTGTTTGAGGATGTGGACACAACCTTAATGTCACAGGAGGTGGTTAATTTCATGGTGTACCACAGCATTTTATGTTTATCTAATATAATAATATAGATAATTTTGGTTCCTTTACTAGAGTTGTCCTGTTGTGGATGAGTGTAACAGCTTTTACTACTATTTTCCCAGAAGAGTCTTGAAGATTATTTTGTGGAGTTTTTGTTTTGTTTTATTAAGTCTTTTATTTTAATCCCAGTAGTTAACATAGTGTTCTATTAGTTGCAGGTGTCCTGTAGTGATTCGACACTTCCATACAGCAATCGCTGCTCATCACAAGTGCACCCCTTAGTCCCCAACCCCTACTTCCCCCCATCCCCTTATCCACTTCCTCTCTGGTAATCATCAGTTTGTTCTCTATAATTAAGTCTGTTTCTTGGTTTGCCTCTCTCTTTTATTTTCCCTTTTGCTCTTGTTTGCTTCTTAAATTCCACAGATGAGTGAAAATATACGGTATCTGTCTTTCTCTGACTTATTTCACTTAGTACAATACTATGTGCTAGCTCCATCCATGGTCATTGCAATGGCAAGATTTCATTCTTTTTTATGGCTGAGTAATATTTCATGGCATACACACACACACACACACACACACACACACCACTCTTCTTTATCTACTCATCTATCAATGGACACTTGGGGTAATTCCATAATTGTCTATTGTAAATAATGCTGCTATAAACATAGGGATGTTTGTATCCCTTGGAATTAGTGCTTTTGTATTTCTTGGGTAAATGCCAAACAGTATGATTACTGGATTGTGGAATAGTTCTATATTTAACTTTGTGAGGAATCCCCATACTGTTTTCCACAGCGGCTGCACCAGTTTGTATTCCCATAAAAAATGCAAGAGAGTTCAGGGTACATGGGTGGTTCAGTCAGTTAAGCATCTGACTTCAGCTTAGGTCATGATCTTGGGGTAGTGAGATGTGATCTTAGGGTCACATCAGGCCCCATCCGTGTCTGGGCTTTTTATGATTTCAGGTCTCACATTTAATCCATTTTGAGTTTGTTTGTTTGTTTGTTTGTTTGTTTGTTTGTTTGTTTATTAAAGATTTTATTTCTTTATTTGACATGCGGGGCTCGATCCCAGGACCCTGAGATCATGACCTGAGCCAAAGGCAGAGGCTTTAACTGAGCCACCCACGCGCCCCACTGAGTTTATTTCTGTATATGGTGTAAGAAAGTATTCCAGTTTCATTCTTTTGCATATAACTGACCAGTTTTCCCAACACCATTTGTTGAAGAGACTGTCTTTTTCCCATTGTATATTCTCTCCTCCTTTGGTGAAGATTAATAGACCATAAATGTGGGTTTATTTCTGGGTTTTCTATCCTATTCCCTTAATGTAGGTCCCAATTTTTATGCTAGTGCCATACTGTTTTGATAAGTACAGCTTTGTTTATCTCTTTTAAAAAGATTTTATTTATGTATTTATTTGAGAGGGAGAGGGAGCTCTAGCAGGGGGAGGGGCAGAGGGAGAAGCAGACTCCCCGCTGAGCAGGGAGCTAGATGCAGATTTGAGGCTCAATCCCAGGTCCCTGAGATCATGACCTGAGACAAAGGCATATGCTTAACCGACTGAGCTGCCCTTTGTTTATTTTTAAAGATTTTTTTTAAGTAATCTTTATACCCAACATCAGCTCCAACTCACAACCCTGAGATCAAGAGTCACATTTTTCACCAAATGAGCCAGCCAGGCACCCCAATTAATACAGCTTTGTAATGTAACTTGAAGTCTGGAATTTTTGTTTTTCTTTTTCAAGTCTGCTTTGGCTATTTAGGGTCTTTGGTGGTTCTATACAAATTTTAGGATTGTTTGTTCTAGTTCTGTGAAAAATGCTGTTGGTATTTTGATCAAGATTGCATTAAATCTATAGATTGATTTGCATAATATGGACATTTTAACAATATTTGTTCTTCCAACCCATGAGCCTAGAATATCTTTCCATTTCTCTATTATTTTGTTTTGTTTGGAAGTTTCCAGTGCATGGATTTTAAATACCACTCTTGGGGTGCCTGGGTGGCTCAGTGGGTTATTAAATAAAGTCTCTGTCTTCAGCTCAGGTCATGGTCCCAGGGTCCTGGGATGGAGCCCCACATTGGGCTCTCTGCTTGGTAGGGAGTCTGCTTCCCCCCTCTCTCTGCCTGCCTCTCTCTCCTCTACTACTATCTCTCTCCCCTCTGTGTCAAATCAATAAATAAAATATTTTAAATAAATAAATAAATACCATTCTCATCTTCAATAACTTTGGATTCTTAGGACTCCAAATTCCCCAGGTGCAGTTAACTAAAGTATTATTTTATATTCTACTAATTAGGATTTCATGCATATTGGTAAATGCATATTTAGATAATTCTCTTCATGAGAATTTTTTACTTTAAAAAAAGGAAAGTCAGAACAAATGCACATCTATAAATTGTGTGTAGGATGCACTTTATTTCTTTTAATTTTATAATATGAATTTCAATTCCAATTTTTCTCATAAGAGCTCTCAGAGAAAGCAGAACATCACAGATCCTTAGAAGGCATTCTTGTAGCAATTCCAAACCTAAATATTCAATTCTAGGGATGCCTGGGTAGTTCAATCATTTAGTGTTAACTCTTGGTTTTAGCTAAGGTCATGATCTCAGTCAGGGTTGTGAGATCGAGCCCTCTGTGGGGTTCTGTGCTCAACACAAAGTCTGCTTGAGATTCTTTCCCTTTCATTTTCCCTCCCCATCTGTCCCCTCCTCATTCAGGTATGCTCTCTCTATATATTAAATAAATAAAAAAAATCTTTTTAACAAAGAAAAACTATCACACCAAGACCAATCTTAGAATCTAATGCTCTTTATTCGATAAAACTCTTTCTGCTTCAAGTCTGTGCTATTAGATGTAGCCAGAGCATAGACAACAAGCTCAGAAACCAGAAAAAGATAAACAAATTGAGAATGGGAGATGAAACAGCCAAACTTAATAATGACTAACACTATATGTAAACGTCAGACTTTACCTCAAAGGATTCATACTCCTCACGATCTACAGGACGAGTACAATACAGGTTTCCAGTATCTCTCTCCACATAAAATAAATTTTTAGGTTCTCGGTCCACCCCAGGTCCTCTTATGGAATAGAATATGGTGTAGTTTTGTGCAGTGTCAGATTGAATCTAGAAAGTAGATATTATATACAGAAGAGACAAATTTTTATTTTAGCAAAACTTTCATCTATATATATTTATGCAATCACGTTGCCATTTTCATTGTAATAAGTAATTGCCCCCTTTAATTTATTATCATGTATGAATAAAAAACAGCAATAGAATAAGGAAGCTTAATAATTGAGAAATTTCAAGAGCAAGGCATGAGGAAAACAATGTACTAGTGTCTTAGTTTTCCAGAATAACTGAGAAGTACTTTAAAGGCTAAATGTTACCTATGTGGACCAAACATTTAAGACATTAACTGTCTGAGAAAACAAGGTATTCTGAGCATGAAAAACTACCCTTTTGTCAATTTTTTAAGCTTGCATTTTTATTATACATAACATCTGAGATGCTAGGTTTAAAGTTACTGTCTACAGGGCAACAACCATGGGAAATGCTTTCTTTAATTAGTTTCTGTTATTTGTCAGCATCTTTTTTATTATAGAAGCTAAGGTGAAAGAAAGGGCAGTGGAAATGAGTAAGACTACAAATGACCTAATATCCTGGCAAGTATGATATTCTGGTACTTGAAATTCTTTCCCAAGTTGTTTTAATCCTCTTAGTAAGATTTTGACTATATGTCAGGATGACTAACAATTATTTTCAAATAATGTCTTTCCAAACTTTAATATGCTCTTCTCTCAGCTGTATTAAATTTGTGGGTGGGATATAAGGAAGAGTTCTCTCTCAGATTTCAAGAACTGAAAAAGAAACTCAAGTCAAGGACTGAATGGTCAGGGCAATGGATAGTGGAAGAAAGAAAGACTTGCTGGGGTTGCTACTAAAACTTAAAAAGAGAGAAAATGTGGATCCAGTATGATTTCCATAGCGGACTTGGGGATAAACGATAGAAAAGAAGTTTGTGACTTTTGCCCTTCATGGCATTTGTCCTGGTGTTAGCAATTTCATCTATTATGGAAGATATTTGGGGTTTCTAGACTATGCCCAAGTGATATGCTTGCTAATATGAAAATTAATGAAGGAACCATGTGTTTGAGAGTATTAGATGGGTTTTACAATTTCAGAAGTAGACTTTGGATGACTAAAACTGTGAAAAAGTATATGCTGGTATTAAGATATATATTTATACCCATTTATTGAAACATACAATACACATACCCATGTATTCAGACAGACCTGATTTTAAAATAACTGCATATTCATTGTCCAAATTTAAAAAAGAAAAATGGAAATGGAAACCATAAACTTTCACAGTGAAAGGAAACTGTACCTGTTGAAGAAAAAGTGGGAAAGGACCCAAGGAATTCTCTTGCATTGAACAAGGAATCGGAGCCCATCTTCTCTTGGCACGCCTTAGAACTTTTTCTTTAGAATGCCTCTTCTTTAGTACCTGAATTTAGAACACAGGAAAAAAATAATAAAGTCCATGATTATTTTATTGATAAACACTGAAATTCTGACACGTCTCTCATGAGGATTAACTGGAAAGGTGTAAGACCATAGTGGAAAACTAAACTAAATGTCAACATTGCAAAAGGATAACAAAGAAATAGCGGTCCTAACTATTATCACATCAATTGTCTAGAGAAAATAACTTGATACGAACATGAAAGAAAGAAAGATGGAATTGGAAGCCTAGAAGCAAAATTAAAAAAACAAAAACAAAAACAACCTCGTTATTGTTGCCATACTGCCATGCAAAACCATGGGGAGCAAGAGATGCAAGGAAAAGAAATAAAGTGAGTGATCCTCTAAATTTAGCATATGCACCTTCCACTCACCAGCAACTAGGAAGAGCCAGGGACCAACAGAGAGATCTGTGTCAGAATGAGGAGAGAAAAATGGTGACAATTCTCAAGCTATTGCAATGAATAATGGCCAATGGTTGAATAGAAATCGTCTGGATCTTTGGTATCAGAGTCCCATAAGCATGTATGAGGGCTGAACCTCAACCTAAAATAGTCATCGACTTCTGAAGACTGCAAATTATGCTAAGATACATATACACCTCCAGAGACAGAGTTTCAAAATTTGTTTTGGAAATCTATTCTACAGGAAAGATTAAGAAATGCTTCTTTGTGTCCAATCTCAAGTTCTCATGCTGAAGCCTACCAATTTCTCTGTTCCTGTCCCAAATGAAAAGCAATGACAACCTAGAATAACTGATGAGGTAAAACCATTTTCCATGATTGGAACACCGTTAAGTTGCATGATGATTTCCATTCTTCATCAAGCTAAACTATTCCACATCCTCTCTGATTCCGCATCTTCCCTGGTAGTGTTACACCTGCAGAAAACAATTTATTATACTTCATTTTTATAGTTTGGTGTACCTTTGTTTGATGCTGTAAAAGAACAAGTAGTTTCCTTTCTTCATGGTTCTCAGTGTTGTAAAGTAATATGGTAAAACTTCTCTCCTCTGATGACAAAAGAATAGCATTTGTTGTATAGACGGAACCATCTTCTAAAATTTGGAAATCAGGATCACTTGAATGAATTAGATTTGCAGACTGAAAGCACTCCTTCAGGTTAACTGTAGAAAATACACACAGCAATCGTTTGTAAGGTAAAACAAAACAATATGTGGTGCTAACAGTAATCTATGCATTTGTTGGGGTGAGGAGCCAAAAACTTAAAATTACACTGACACTTGTAAATGTTGCATTTTTTAAAAGTATATATGAAACTACATGGTTAATTAAATTGTACATTAACACATACATCACTTCTAATACCTACTTTACATCCTTTTAAAAAAGAGACATTTGTCCAGTGTTTTAATAGGTAAACCAATACCAAAACAAGTTTTTCTTTATTAACTGAACTTACCTATAGAGTAACACCTGAGGAAATTTAAGTTAAACAGAATCTAGAAAATTAATCAGCATTAAATTAAAATATTTAACTCTTTGCATCTATTGTTAGAGTCATTATATTCTGTGTTCTCACTGGTCTGCTCTTTCCTTGCATATTTGAGTTATGTGAAAAAAATTAAATGATATGGGGTGCCTGAGTGGTTCAGTTGGTTTAGCGTGGGACTCTGGATTTCAGCTCAGGTCATGCTCTCAGGGTTGTGGGATCGAGCTCTGCGTCAGGCTCCATGCTGAGAGGAGCCTGCCTAAGATTCTCTCTCTCCCTGTTCCTCTGCCCTGCCCTACTGCTCTCTCTCCCTCTCCCAAAAAAAGTAGTAATTGATAAGAAGCAATTTGTGGAAATATAAATCAGTAAAATGCCAAAATGCTTTATGACTAAAATCCAAAAATAATCACCTTTAAACTCAAGAAATAGATTCAATAATATTTCTCAATTTCATAGAAGTATGTTATAACATATACCATCACCCCATGTAGCAGAAATATTAATAATTATTTATTAGTCAAACAAAACCTTTTTATCTACTTCATATGATCATGTTTTTCAGTAAAGGACAATATTCCTTTTATTGGACTGACATATGTACTACAAATGATAATGTAACATATTAGTTTTAACTATTAATTTCAATACAGCTATCTTTCTAAAAATTACACTAATTTTACAAGATCATACCAAGTAAGATTTATGATACATTTTAGCAGTTTCTTACCTCTACCAACAAATTTCTTAGCATCTAGTTGAGAGGGAACATGTAATATGACTTCTTTGCAGGCATCACAGGCAAATGTTAAGATCTAAAACATCAAATCAGTATTTTGCATTAAAAAAAGATCCTTTTAATGTAGATATAGTTTCTATAAATTAGAAATTGGTATAATTATAAATTAGTTTATACAACTAGCAAAATAAAATTTAAAAACATGCACCGCAGTAGAAATCAAAACAAAATTGTTTGATGAGGAAGAATAAAATAGACCAATAGTCATGGCTCCCTCCTTCACAAGCACATGAACTCCAAGAATTCCTTACCCTCTTAGGTTTTGTTTCCTATTCCATAAAAAGGAGTTAATAGTAAATTCACTAATTAATGTAATGAGTATCTCGAGGAATGAATGACAACCAATGTGAGAGCACTAAAAACTTAGGTAGGCAGCACAGGTATGTGACTAGGAAAAACAAAAGCAAATTTACAGTGTCAGCAAAGAGTTTCAATTAATAGTCAATTGTCTATGAACTATGATACCAAATCAATAGTATCTTAAACAAAAACCCAATACTTTATTTTTTTTTTAAACCCAATGCTTTAAAGAGAAGCATCAACTCATTTCATGGAGTGATTTGGAGATTATTTATCTATGGCCCCACACAAACAAGCACATAACTTTGAAACATGAATTTATGTTGAAGATGCATCTTCTCATAAATGACTTATTTTTAAAAATATTTCACTTAAAATTTTTGAAATGAGTTAGGGATTTATGGCAACCAATCCCAATACAATATATTTGAACACACTGAAATTTAATTCTCTTCTCTTTAAAACTGTATGATGCATGCTTCTGAAAGTCTTAGTTCTATAGTTTTGCAAAGGATTTTGCAAAATCATGATACCAAAAGCATGATAGTTGACCAGCATTGACACTATATTTACAAAGTCTATAAACACCAATTAAAATAATCAAAATTTGGATTAGAATTTGTATTTCTAATATACATTCTTTATTTCTACTACACATTCCAATATACATGTAATTATCCAATTTAAGTTATATAGGGAAGATCAGGTAAGGCAGTGATTACATGTCATTTGGAAATTAGGGATGGACACAGTGAAGAGATTATTTGGATTGGAAATTAAAAGATAAGAAGAATGTTCACTGGCTGTATCATCTTAAAACAGGAGTAAAATGAGATGTGTGAAGAGTCCAACTCAAGGTGGTTGAAAGCATGCATCTACCTCTTCATTTAACTAACATCTACTGGTTGCATTCTAGGTACAAGGCAATGCTCAACAGTGAACAAAGCAAAGTCCTTTGCCTCAAGGGGATACCTTATAAAGAGAGACAAAAAAATAAATACACAAAGGTC